>JAGFMF010011796.1:12063445-12117241 GCA_019455555.1 Galemys pyrenaicus
TTGATCTGCCTGTTCTGCTCCCCGCTCTCTGTGGTGAATCCTCTCACCCCCCCACGCCTCTGGCCTGTGCCCCAGTGCTTGTATGCATAAATAAATAAAAATAAATAAATAAATAAATTCAATGACCGTTGTCCAATACTCACCTAATCTGGCCAGCAGCAGTTAATTATTCCCTTCTAGAAACACGATCTTTACTTGACCTCTAGAATATTCATTTCTTGTGGTTTTCTATGTCTCTTATTGCTTTTTTCCTGTTTCCTTTGCTGTTCTTTTCATTTATGAGTTGCTCTCCTGTTCTTTTTGTTAATGAGTTGTAAACATCGAAGTTCTCTTGGGCTCAGCCTCCTGGCATCTGTACCTTAACTTGCATGCCTTCATTGAATTTCTGAGTTGAATCCATCTGTACAATGACTGGCTGGCAGCAGAAAAGGCTGCTGAAGGTGCAAACTTTGTAAAGAGGTTACCTCACTTTGAAACTTTTCACTACCACTGATTACTAATTTAAACGTGGACAAATAACTTCTCTGTGCCTCAATGTCCTCATCTGCAAATTTGGAATAATATAGTACCTACCTACTAGTTTTGTGAGAATTTATAGTGGTCAAATTTAACCTAAAAAACACAACTACTTTAGGTTTTTGTGTTAAAGGGAACTTGAGTAGTAACAAGTGACTAGAAGAGCTAAGAAGGCAGCTAAAGGATGACAAGAAAATCCAGATAATAGCAACAATAATGTCACTATCATTACCTAAGAGGACAAAGTAAAACTTACTAAAAGCTTAATTCTTAAGACATTGTGGAACTGCCATGGGCATGCATATATAGAACAAATCAACAGAGCAGAGTCCAGAAATAGTCCTTAATCTTATGGTCAATTGAGTTTTGAAGAAGGTGCCAACATAATTCATTGGGAAAAGAAAATTAACTTCAACAAATGATGCTGGAAAACTGGTTATCCATTTGCCAAATTAAAAAAAAAAAGTAAGCTTTATACTGCATATAAAAACTAACTTGAAATAAATCATACAGCTAAACTTGAAAGCTAAAACTATATAACTTCTAGGGAAAAAATTGGAGAAAGTTTTAGTGACTTTGAGTAGGCAGAATTTGAGGAACATCAAAACACAAACCATAGAAGAAATTTGATAGGTTAGATTTCGATAAAATTAAAAGTTCTGCTCTTCAATATATACAGCTCTTAATGAGTAAAGGCAAATCACAGACTGAGAGAAAATATTTGGTGTGTATATATCTGACAAAAAAAAGAAATATCCAGGATGTGATAAGGAAACCTACAATTCAATAATAAGAAAGCAAATATCACTCAGCAATAAAAATAAATGAGTTACTGATGCAAGGTGGATGAACTCACAAGAATATTATTCTGAGTGAAAGATGTCAGTCTGAAAGATTACATGCTATACAATCACACTTACACCAAGCCCTGGAAGAGACAAATCTTAGCTCTAGGTACGGAGAGCAGATCAATTGCTGCCTAGACCTGTGGTGACTGGAGAATCAATGCGACAGGGCATGGGAGTAATTTGGGGTGTGATGGAAAAGCATCTTATAGCTTGACTTCAGAGCTAGTAACAGGTATACACTTGTCAAAATACATCAAACTGAATCAAGTGGTGCATTTCATTGGTGCTGAAGTATACATCAATAAAGTTGATTTTAAAAATTAAGAAGAATTTAATATGTGCAAACATGAATTAATGATCTTTCTTAAAAATCTTTTGCTCTCTCAGTCCTGCTCATTACAAAAACATGACAAATTGATTTCTCCACTTGCGCAGTCTCTAGATATCAGTCTTCCTTGAGTCTTTTTCTCTCACTCCCCACCTCCAGCTTTACTTTCACAATATACCCTTACTTCACCTTTTCCATAACTAAAGTACTTCACAGTGACAGCGTTCTTGCCTGGATTATCACAGCAGCATCTAGAGTGGTCTATTTTCTGCTACTTTGGCCCCCTTCCTTTCCCTTTCAGAGTGTTGCTCAGCGCTGTTCTGTGTCTTCATTCAAAAATAGGACAACTTTGTCACAGTGTCCTCTGAGAGTGGACCCTCATCATCACCTCCTGTTATTTCTATCACCCTATTTCCTCTACTCTTCCCAATGTTCCCTACACACAAGAACTGCCTAAATCATTGCTGTTCATGAAACACAAGGATGTGGATCCAGGCCTTGACCTTGTTCTTCCCTGGGTGATGGTGCCAGTCCTGTTCCACCCCCACCCCCTGCCACATTCCACTTTTGTGCACCACTCTGCCCCCAAGTTTTTCCTCATGGTCACTTTATTAGAAAGCCCTCACCCACCATATAAAATAGTACACAATCATCTCCATTTCCTTTTCTTGCTTTATGTTTATATTCAACCCATATAGCTCTCAGGCCTATTTATATTTATTTGTTTTATTTATTATATTCCTTCACATGGAATGCAAGAGAATTGGTATACTCAATAAATATTTATTATTATTAATATACAACATAATTAACATTTTTATATTATACATTTATATTTTAATATATTGAATACATTAACAAATATTTTCAATATATAAACATTACTATATCAAGTTAAATATATACAATAAAGGTGTTATATTTGTTATATAATTCTAGATTTTACAAAACATGTTGTTTATTATTATCTAACATATTAAATATTATTAATGGTAAGCAAGTATTCAACATATGTTGAATGAGTGGATGGTTTTAGTCTGGTATGGAAGCTTTATTTTTCCTTCATCACGAATCTCTCCAATAATCATCTGTCTCCATTGTTTGTCTGTATGTCTTCACCAGCAAATGCATGATATATATGCTATCAATTCCTTTCTGGGTTTACTGTAAAAAGAAATAATCTACTTCGATTTTTTTCCCATTTGCCATTCTGCCCAATGAGGAACTCCAAGAAATCACCTGTAATGGATTGGATTTGGCAGGGAATATAAAATCTGTTTGTCTTCATGGATATAAATTCAAACTTTCTTTGGTTATTGTTTTAGACTTGATTTCCAAACTGACCAAGAGACAAGGACTCATAAGGTAACATGGAAATTACATGTTCTTTAAAGTTTTTCCACTCCTGTTAGGAAGGGCCAGAGAGGCAGAGAGATTGTGAAGCACTGACCGCTGCATATTTTATTAAAACCCTAAGGGGTTGATTTAAACATAGGACTTCCAGTTTTCCTTCATCAATGCCATAACAAAGTCTTAACTTAATTGAATCCCATCCCTTCGTAGTCTTCTGAAGTTTAATCAATCACAGATCTCAAAAGCGTGTATGGAGAGCCCTACAAATTGTTTGCTTCCTTGTTAAAATAAGAGCCCTCTAACAACACAGCCATGCACACCTCATGAAGTCCATCGAGACTGTTCGAGGGAAGCAGGCCTTCCAATTGCTTGCTCCAAAGAGCAAATTGATAACTACAGCCCTTCCAAGCAGACTTCGTTCTATTGTGTGTTCCTTTATTGTGTTTCGCGGATGTATTTTTTTATAAATTACATATCTGTGGCAACTGTGCATACAACAAATCTATTGGCGCCATATCTCCAACAGTATTTGTGCACTTAGTGTCTCTGTCACATTTGGGTAATTCTCACAGCTTTTCAAATAGTCTCTAAGGATTCAAACGAAAGGAAGAGCTTTATATTTTTCACTTTGAATCAAACACTAGAATGGAACCAAGTCAAAAGCTGAGCTAAATCAAAGGTCACACAAATGGTAAGAATAATATATCAGTGATCTGAATGATAAGAAAGTGAAACAGCCTTTTTGCTGATATGGAAGAAGTACAAGTAGTTTGGAATGAAGATCAAACCAACTTCAGCATGCCCTTAAGCCAAAGCTAATTCTGAACAATGTTTTAATTCTTTTCAATTGTATGAAGGATGAGAGAGATGAAGATGCTGCAGAAGACAAGATGGAAGTCAGCAGTAGTTGGTTCATAGGCTTAAGGAAAGAAACTGTCTTCATAACATCAAAGTTCAAGGTGAAGGCACAAGTGCTAACGTATAAACTTCAGCAAGTTAACCAGAAGCTCCAGCTAAAAGAGCTGATGCAAGTGGCTACACTAAACAACAGATTTTCAGTTAGATAAAACAATCTTCAATGGGAGGAAGAAGATGTCTAGGAAGTTCATAGCTAGAGAGGAGGAATCAATGCCTGATTCAAAACTTCAAAGAACAGGCTAACTTTCCTGATAGAGGTTGATGCTAACTGGTGACTTTAAGTTGAAGCCAAGGCTAATTTACCTTTAAGAATTGTGCTAAATTATCTTCTGCCTAAACTCTATCAATGGAACAACCAAACCTGGATATCTGCTTACAATGTGGTTTACCGAATATTTTAAGCTCTCTTATTGAGACCCTACTGCATAGAGAAAAAAGGTTCCTTTTAAAATATTACTACTATTGACAATGAACCTGGTCATCCAAGAATCTAATGGAAATGTACAAGGAGATAGAGGTTGTTTTTGTGCCTGATGACACAACGTCCAGTATGAAGCGTGTGGATCAAGGAACTACTTCAACTTTCAAGTCTTATAATTTAAGAAATACACTTCATAAGACTCTTGCTTTAGAAATATGTATCTGTATAGATAGTGATTCCTCTGATGGATCTGAAAAAAGAAGTTAATTGAAAACCTTCTGGAAAGAAGTAAACTTTCTAGATACTATTAATAATATTTGTACTTTATAGGAGGAGGTCAAGAGGTCAAAATGAACAGGGTTTTGGAAGAATTTTATTTCAAGTCTCATGAATGACTTGAAGGAGTTCAAGACTTCACTTCAGTGCAGATGTGGTGTGAATAGCACAAAAGGAGAATTAGTAATGGAGCCTAAAGGCGTGTTTGACTTGCTGAAATATCAAGATAAAACTTGAATCGATGAAGAGTTGTTTCTCATGGACAAAAAAGTAAACTGGTTTCTTGAGCTGCAATCTACTCCTAGTTAAGATGCTGTGAACATTGTCAAAATGACAAATGATTTAGACTATTACATAAACATGGTTGCTAAAGTAACTGCTTTAGGATATGAGATGACTGTCTCTGATTTTGAAAGAAGTTCCACTGTGGGGAAAATGCGATCAAAAGTCATTGCATGTTACAGAGATGTCTTTGGGGAAAGGAAGAGTTAATCTCTGTGACAAACTTCATTGTCTTATTTTAAGAAATCGCCACAGCCACCCCTACCTTCAGCAATCACATCCTAATCAGTCAGCAGCCAAGAACAGCAAGGAAGACCATTCACCAGCAAAAAGATTAATCGCTAAAGGTGCTGGTGATTGTTAACAGTTTTCTAGCAAAAAGTATTTTTAAAGTTCGTATAAGTATATTTTTAGGCATAATCCTATTGTAGAATAAAGTGCAGCGAAACATAATTTTTATAAGCATTGATAATCCAAAAAGTTTGTGGGACGTACTTTTTTGCAATATTCACTTTATTGAGGAGGTCTGGAATGTACCCCCAATAACTCAGAGGGGTGCCTGTATTCTTAATGAGGTTTTTGAATGTGAAGTAAGGTATTTATTGTTAACAGGAGATCCTCACAAGGAGAGGAAACTCTTACCTGGAGGGAAAAATAAATACCAGGAAACAGTCCATGCACTTTCTTTATGTGCCTGGGTCTCAAGAATTACTGGTAATGTTTCCTGTATGCTGGGAAAACATACGGACACAAATCCTCTTTATAATCTCTGGTCATAAAACTCACATGCTTGCTGGACAGGCTAAGTTTTGATATACTGAATCCTCTCCATACTTATCCTCAAAACTTACAATGAAGTTGAAGAGGAAGACACATTTTTTTTAGGACTTTCAATGTCATGTTTTTCCTTGTACAAATTGTCAAGATCTCCAGCCTGATTCTTTCAGAAATGTGGCCACGTTTTCTGTATACATTCATTGATATACTACGCCCATTTTGAATATGCTGATATCTTTAGTTTAAGGATTATCTTCCAGTGTTGGTGTAATTAAATTTCATATCGTCTCAAGTTTGTTCTGGCCCAAGGGAAGAAAGTTACAAGGGATTTTCATTAACATTTTAATTAGCCTTTTGGTGGTTACTGACCCCTGATGGATTAATTTTTTTAATAGAACAAAGGTAGATCTGTTCATTATATTCACTATGAACTAACTGCCTTTTCTGCAGTGGCCACAATTGCTTGGTGGTTGCATTTAAAAAATTTTTTTAATCTATTATTTCAGCCTTGAAGAATTGATAGGATGTTTTAACATCATTAGGAAACAATGGTAAATAGACAAATGTTGCTTTTTAACATTGAAGAGTCTCCTTTTATCTTTAAACTTAAATAATGTTCAGATAGTCTATATATATTCTGTAAAACTCAGTATCCATCAGTTTTAATTATGTTGGTATTTATATCATAGCATTTTGAACTACTCAGATTGCATTATAGTGAAACTTATTGTTACTTAGTTTCTACCATAGTTTAAAATATATAAAAATTATCTTTGAAGCACAGAGTTTACCAATAAGGAAAAGTTTAATATAATAGAGTTAGCCATGAAGGTGGGTAACATTGTCTTTTCTGTTAGCATCAAAATATGAAGGGATTTCACTGTATTGACAGCCTAAGTTCCCAGTGGTTTATCAATAGACAATAAAGAAGTCATCATGTCTAATGTCCTTTTACTTAAGCTTGACTTTTGAAACAATTCATTTAGAATAATTGTGTCTTCTAAGGCTAACGTAAGGTTTGAGGAAATTGTGTCATTGTTCTGAACTCAGTGTCCCTTACATAAAATGTGGCCAACTGTCTTCCAAGAATACAATCAGCTATAAAGGTGAAGACATGGAAAGCAGATATTACAGTACTTGGTACATTATGTGGTCTCCTTGCTTAAGATGTGTCCATCACACTTGTTTCCTGTCTTTGCTGACTCTTGTTTTTAGACTTTGTCCTGCTCTCCCCTCTCTCATAGCCCTTTACCTAATTTACTCCTTTTTGTCATTCAGGTCCCACCTCACCAGGGAAGTAACTACCCAATCTAACCCCCTTTCTAATTAATACAATATATCATATCACTTCATGTTATGGTCTTCTTAGTCCTTATGACTGTACATGGTTACCTTGGTTTTCTGTTTATTGTTTATTTTTTTTCTTTATAGAATTAAAGTTGTTTGAGAATAAAGGCATTGTCCACTTTCTTTTCACTGAATCCCCTGAGGCTAGAGCAGGACCTGACCTAAAGTAGACAATCAAATGAATGAATGGTGATGGTCACTGTTTCTTTTAGTGGTGTCCACTGGCATGCCAAAGGAGAGGTGGAATCATCTTTCTAGTGTAGTGTTTACATTGCTAGAAATTAGTCAATAGACAACTTAGAAAGGGGGAGTATATGTCACCTTATTTGATTGAGCTGATGAAAAATAAAGTGTACCAGAGTTAAAATATTTATTTTATTCATTCACTCAGTAAACATTTTTGAGCACTGATTGTGTGCTAAAGATTGAACCAATTGCTGGCTCAATTTGAATACATGAGAAGCAGAGTTTATATGTTTAAAAAGCACACAGTCTAATTGGACAGTAAGCCACTTACACATTTTACTCTGTTGTCTTTAAAACATTTGTGCCTTTAATGCTATTAAAATGCTATGAAAGCCTGGTGCTAAGGGATTCTGTAGAGGAAATCTAAGGTAAGAATAAATAAAAAACATTTTTTAAAAAAATAAAAACCATTTACAATACTCATTTTAAAGTGGGCCTTCAAGATCAAGTGGAAGTTTACAAAACAGAGAAAAGAAAAGTACACTCAAAGAATTCAGTCAACACAAGCAAAGATCTAGAAGGTTCCTGGTAGTCTGTGTGAACTAGGGACAGGAGAAGGGCCTGGTGGTGGTCAGGTGGGTAGCCAATAGCTATCAAGGCAGAAGGAGCACAGACCAGAGATACCGGACCGGGACAGTAAATTGGAGTCAAGAAATACCTTGCATAGGGTTTTAGAATTCAAATAGTAGGCAATGGGGAGGTAGATAGTCATACAGTTTAGAACGGTTATCTTGATGACTGTGTCAAGCAAAGGATAGAGAGAGGAGAGAGTGAGAGACATTTAAAGGTTGGAGTTGTAACTCTTTGTAGTCACCTAGGAGATAAATGCAGAAGTCTTCAATCAGGGAAGTTCAGTTGTGAGACTCAAAGGGAAAGATGGATTTCAGTGAATTAAGTGAGGTTGCATTGCCAAATCAAAGATGATTCTGGAAATGACTAAGTTGATTAACTAGGAATATAAAGAAATAAACAATTGGGGGCCCAATTTGGGGGTGTTGAAATTGAGATAACTGCAAGAGACCCAGGTTGATAGATCTACTGAGGAGTTTAAATTTTGAATTAACATTTGTTAGTTAAGATTACTTGTTGAGTGGTCAGATGGATACAGTATCGAGTCTGTTGTAAATTCCTGTGATTTTTGTGTGTGTGTGAGATGGTAGGAAACATCAGCAACTTTTGCCTGTACATAGGTACTTCTACAACTTTATCTGAATACTAAAATAACTAGCTCTGGTTGTCACTTCAGAGGTTTGTTTTTCTTACAGGGAAGCAGGAATCTAATTCTACCTTTGAGGAGTGTCACTATGATAGCATTAATTTGATACTTAGATAGTAATAATCATGGATTAGTTGCAGACTATGGTGAGGAACCATCATGAGCTCTTTCCATGGATTAACTCATTTAATCCTCATTTTGTGGCACATGTCATATTAGTATCATCTCTGTTTTATAGAAAAGGAAACAAGGGCACAGAGAAGATAAGGAATTTGCTCAAGTTACAAAGCCAATCCAAAGTGGAAGTAGAAGTGAAACCATGAAACCCTGGCTCCAGAACAAATTTCACATCTAGGACACATCCTGTAATGCATTTCTCATGTCAGACGCCATGCATTAAGCGTGCCCCACAGCCCTGGGTTCAGGGTATTTTGGAGCGTCATGCTTTTAAATGCTTCTATTCTTTTAAACACTTGAGTCTTCTGACAGATGGACTGCAAGGGCCTCTGTGAACAGACATAAATGGGATAATGTCCCTTTTAAGGACAAAAACAATACCCGAAACCTTAGCACGCAGGAACCAAACAAATGTAGGTGCTGCTACAATAAAGTTCCACAGTTGTTCCAAGCATAGTCAGTGCTTTTTCTTTACACAGACTTTTCTTTTGAATTCTACTCTCACTACAGTTTGCAAAAATCTGATACTTGTGAACCAGAGGGCCCACCCCATCTGGGTGCAACACGGTGCGTTGCAGACTATCACTGCCCTGCACTCTGGGTTCCTTTTGCTTCTAAATCCAGCATGGCAACTCTCAGGCATCAGCTGACTCAGACTCTTCTTAAGGAAGAACATATCTCCCAGAATAAGATTAGAGTTGGTGGGTTGGGGCCGTTGGCATTGCCTGTGCCATCAGTATCTTAATGAAGGCCCTGGCAGATGCACTTGCTCTTGCTGACTTCATGGAAGAGAAATTGAAGGGAGAGGTGCTGGGTCTCCAACACAGCAGCCTCTTCAACAGAACACCAAAAATTGTCTCTGGTAAAGACTATAATAAGACTGTAAACTCCAAGCTTGTTATTATCACAGCTGGGACATGTCAGCAGGAGGCAGAAAGCAGTCTTAATTTGGTCCAGTGGAATGTGAACATCTTTAAAGTCATCATTCTTAATGAGGTAAAATACATGCCGAACTGCAAGTTTATCGCTCACAGCCTGGAATCAGTGTGTATGTCCAGCATTCACATGAGTCCATAACTCTGCCAAGCAATCTATTTTGTGTCCTATATGAATCAAAATGTGCACATCGCCATGTAAAAAGAAAAATTCCATGGATAGTTGGGACAGCCCAACTATAAAACACCAAATAAATCTTTGACAGTGACTATTCTGTTGATTTATTTAAAAATATCTGATACCTGCAACTGTTAATCTTCATCAGAACCTGGCATCAACTGATATCTACTTTGTCTTACTTTTATCTACCAATTTTCTCTAATTCCCCTGAATTCTTTTACTGTGCACCTTAAGGCCAGGATTCTGAAGAACAGATCACCTACCCTCTTTATCTTGACTGCAGTGCAGGCACAACTTAGTAGACGCTTTCCATCAATATGTCAGGGTCTGTTCGTTCTTTCTGTCCCCAGGCAGATGGCTGAACTGCCGGGGCTGCAAACCTGGTGCTTATTTCCTCTACACCCATCAGCAGGATTTGAGAGTGCTTTCTGTTTCATTGTCCAGGAATCCTCATCTTTCACCTCTGCCATGCCCAACAAAGTCAAACTTCTTTCGACAGACAGCTTTCAAATATTTAGAGACTGATATGCTATATGGTGGGTCTGGTTCCTCCAAGTTGGGAAATCCCACTGTACTTCAGCTATGTCTGTCTGGGTATGGTTTTGAGGGACTTAATCATCCTTCCTTAGATACTCTGTAATTCCTTCTACTTCCTACAGCATTCATTCTACTGTAGGTGGGGCCAGTTTAATATCATCTCAGAATGCTTTTTTGCATTTATTGTTTATATACAAACCAGTGTACATCTTTATAGGAGATTTATTCATTTGCCAAATGTCTTTGTTTCTGCATTACAGTCAAATTCTGAAATTCTTTAACCCAGGGACCAAATCAGGGAGTATCTTTGTTCAAAGTATCAACAAAATAGCCATGTGTTAATAATATCACAGAAAGTTGTTCTAACAGAAAATAAATAAGAACAATGTGTGAGACCAAGGATGAATGATGTTAATATCATCCTTCCTTTATAACTTTATTGTTCTGTCTTCAAACTAGCAACCTTATTTATCATCTACAGCAGGAATCATTATATACAGTCAATTAAACATTAGTTTGTGTGTTGGGGGGGGGGTAGGTTAAGAACATCATAAAGTGAATTGTTAACAGCATGGGATATATCAGTGTAGAGAACATTCCAAAGCCACAAGTAAATGTAAACAGTTAATTAAATAAATAAAAAAAAAAAACCCTGAATTTCTCACTACCAAGAGCTTATAGAATATAAACTGTGTCCTTGTCACAAACCCACCCTATGTCTTCTGCCACTAGAGGCACAAATTCCTGGTGACCAAGGAGTCCGCTCTACTCCTCAGCTTCCAGCAATGATAATAACTGCAGCTCATGCTCAGCACCATTGTTCTCAACTCTAAAGTCCATTCTGAGTTCATATTCCCACTGCATTCCACGGAGCCCTAATTCTTGCCTTCTGAATTTCCAAAAAAGCCTTTGTGTTCTTATCTCAGTGTCCTCTGAAGTTGTAAATTCACTGCTCAGCACTTACTCCCCGAGATAAGCAAGGGGCTGTGCTCTCTGGAACAGTTTTGCTTTCTTAGCACTCTCGGTCCCTGCTGTCAGTGGACTACCTCAACTCAAGTTCAGTTACTCATTTCCCTGAAGGCCCATGTGCCCTTTCTCTTTGCTTTTGCACCACTCTCTCTCCTGGGCTGCTTCAGAACCAGAAACCTGTCGATTCTCTGTGGTCCCTTTTCTGTGATTCTGACCTTTTCTATCACCAGTCCTCAGCGAGCCTCTCTCAGAAGTTGCCCTGTGTAATGTTCTTTATGCAGCGTTTCACATTTTGTTGCCATTTTTAATCTGAAGCATTTTTTTTTTAGATAAGATCTTAACAGAGTAACTCAAAATAGTGTGGTATGGTAACATACATCTGAAGAGATGGGAACCTATAATGCTAAATCATATATGGTGTTATAAGGCCAATGTTACCGCAATAAAAATAATTCCTTTTAAAAAGAATCAAACTCTTAAAAATATTTAATATTTGCAGATTTGCATGTTGGGGCCGTAAGTTTTTATTTGTATGCTCCCTGTAATATAGGGTTAAAGACAGCACTTAAAACAGTGCCAAAGTGAGTACTAACAGACAGTGCAAAAGAGATTGCCAAGAAGGGGTCAAAGGTCACTGTCATCCATGGGTTCTCACCCACGTGCTCAATTAAGACACCACTCAGGCTCAGGACCCAACAACAGTGGGGTTCATTTAAGGAGAATGGGGAAAAGAAAGACTTGCCTGTGGGATGTGAAGAAACTACACTGGGGCAAGGGTGGCAGCGGGGAAGCAGTAAGAGGCTGTTACTTCAGAAAATCCTTGACTCTTCCATTTATTTCAATTAGCACTGGGTTAGGTGCTAAGGAGAAGATGGTTAATAAGTTCCAGCAATGTTTTGATTAATTTCTACACCAAAACTCTTTATTAGTTTGTAGATATCCAACAACTGTAATTCTTATATCCTGTGTCCCCACTTCTAGGCAATAATGCACACTTACATTTTTCTGTTTTCATTTTAATTAAGAAATCTTTGATTGGGGCCTCCCTGGTGGCACAAGGGGTTAAGCACCACACTATGAACCATCTGAGACCACTGCAGCACAAGTTCGATCCCCGGCCAGGGAGTGACCTACATGGTGCAGCAGACCTCTCCTGCTGTGCCTGCTGCTCTTCTCAGTCTATCCACCTGTTCTGTTCTGTCTCTGGTGAACCCTCTCATCTCCCACACTTCTGCCCTGTACCCCAGCTCTTGTATGCATAAATAATCTGTTTAAAAAAGAGAAATCTTTTATTATACAGTTCTAAATTATGCTTTCCTCATCTTTGAAACAATGTAATTTCTCTACATCTGACTATGGTGGTTTAACTGATTGTGAAAGATCATCATTTCTAGAAGCTTTCTTCACTGACCACAAGAGAATCCACTGTCAGTTGATGCAGTGACCATGTTCGCTAAGGCAGAGTAAGAACCTTATTGTTTGCAAAGCAATAAAGAAGAGGGAACTCATATTGCAAAGGACTTCCGCCCCGGGGCAGGCAGCTAAGGGGAGTGACTTTTAAAGCAAATAGGGAGAGGCAAGTTTAGGTAGGGTTGGTTAGAGGCAGCGTTTTGGGTTTAATTCCACCTACACCTCTTCTTTACACGTTTCCCTTCCATGTTCTTTCCTCCCAGTTAACTATGTAACGCCAGGCCAGCTCTGATGGGTTCTGGGGTTCAACTCTTTAAGCAACAGAGGCTCCTTTGATCAACAGATAAAAGAGGCTCCTGGATCAACATGTGCTTAGTGGAATGTGAAATGTTTTAGTTCTTACTCCGGGTAAAACTCTGCATAGCTAAGGAAAGGACACAAGGCAAGGGAAGGGGAAAACATACACAGGAACAACACTTTAGATAATATTCCAACAGAAAGAAAGGAATCCAGTTGTTTGGTGATTATAGGTTGTTAACCTTACCTAGCTAACAAAACAAGTGACACCCTGGGAAGAGGTGTGGTATTGTGGATCCATTGTTGATGTGAAGTCATCAGGCTGCAGAGTGCAACTTCATCAATTATTCACTTAATGATTTTGCATAGTCATTGAATCTTAGCTTTACCCTTTGTCCGATGGTCCTGGGAGGGCCTCTTGCCATGTCTTCTGGAAGTTGTGCTTTGGAAAGAGGGTATGAGCTGAAGTAGTGTGAGTCCATCCTTTGCAAAACTGCGCAGACCAAATGTGCAAAATTCACAAGACCAAATGTGGCCCAACTATGACTGCAATCATTTTTGGAACTCCCCCAAACTTCTTGGGACTTCTGTGTCAAACATAAGTTTCTTTTTTAAGTGTAATTTTATGTACACAGCTCCAGATGTTGTGTCCAATTTAATCATGAAACCAAGAAATGGACTTGCTTAGGCTTCTGCTTCTATTGCTGATGAGGTTGGATGGGTCTCTACAGAGATAGTCCGGGTTATTCATATCAGGTTCCCAAGAGCTCCAAAAGGTAGGAAAACCCAGAGAGAGTTAACAGGTTTTGCAGAGATCTTAAAAAAAAGTTTCATCTTCATAGCTATGGCTTGCTCTGTTGGGAACATAATATATTAGGACTGCGTGGGAACAGTGAGGTCATTAACTATGCACAGACCACGAGAACTTAGCACAGAGCTCATCGGTGCTACCACTCACTGCCATTCATTTGTAACAGTCGTTTCTTAAGCTGTGTTATACAGCAAATAGCGCTTTGCTCCTAGAGAGCATGATCATTATCCTTGTTTTTATGGACTTTTAGGATCCTATAATTCAAAAACACCTAATTAACTAATCTAACAAGTGTCTATTAGGCACCCTTTGCCTAATATGAAACATATAATCATGCAGTATCAGAGGGCAATATGTGATGCTGGATTATGAGCAATTAGCTATTAATAAAGAAAGAAAAAGCTATAAAAATATTACATTGTGCTGTTTTATAAAGAAAGGAATGTATCTGCTGGGAAGACTTAGAAAATCTTTTAAATAGTGATTCATGTAATTAGAATTATGATTCCTATTAAAAGTTTTCTTAAAGGGAGTTGTGTGTTATAATTAGATTTAAACCATGTTTAAAAACCAATAAAAATACAGTCAAATAAGAAGACTCAAAATATATCTTATGGGCATTGTTGTATTCCTCCACAAATTTAGATGATGAAGCTCTAACCTCCAGTGCTTCTGACTGTATTTGGAGATGCGACCTCCAAAGAGGTGATTAGGTTAACACGCACTTTTAGAGTGGTCCCCCGGCAATTTGGTTGGTGTCCTTATTAAAAGGGTAAGTCTGGACACACGGAGAGACACCAGTGCATGTGTGCACAGACAGATGACATATGAAGGGTAGCAAGAAGCAACTAGTTGTAAGTCAAGGAAAGAGTCTTAGGAGAAAAATATCTTTCTGAAACCTTGATCTTGTACTTCTATCCTCTATAACTGTAAAAAAATATATTTCTATTGTTTAAACCCTCATGATTATAGTATTTTGTTGTGGTAAACTTAGGAAGCTATGATATTAAGGAAAAGCAACTACTACTATAACAGAAAATTAAGGTAGGGCTTAGGAAATGTTGAGGGCAAACCCAAAAAAAAAAATCTATTCTTCTCACTAACACACATGCACACACAGAGCACCCAAGAATATATTAATATATGACAAGAAAATGTTGTTAAAACAATTTCTCAATTACTGAATTTTTTAAAAGATTTATTTTATTTATGCATACAAGCACTGGGGTACAGGCCAGAGATGCGGGAGGTGAGAGGATTCACCAGAGACAGAGTGAGGAACAGAACAGGCAGATCAACTGAAACACACTGCTGAGGGGAGCAGCAGGCGAGGCAGGAGAGGTCTGCTGCGCAATGTGGGTCCCCTCCCTGGATGAAGGCAGGGATCGAACTTGTGCTGTAGTGGCTGTGGTCTGCTTCATAGTGCGTTGCTTAACCCACTGTGCCACCAAGGAGGCCCCCAATTACTGAATTTTTTGTATAGCTACATGGAATAGTAAAGACAATTAAGTATATCTTTTCCATTTTCAGAGACTTTTTTTTCTCAGAAAAGTTAAGCAACTACCGGTGAGTCACTCAGCAAGCCAGCGGCAGACCCGGGGTCAGGTCTGGTCACCTCCTGCTGCAGGCCAGTGCTGCTTCTCTGCTGGACTAAACTGCTCTGCAGCTTTCTTCCAATCAACATGAGTCAAGCTCCCTTTTATCGCAGTTTATCCCCATTACTGGGAGTCATTTTCACTGAAACAACAGCACGAAACAGTGAACGCTATCAAAGCAGTTTTACAGAGTGTGGGTGACTCTCTGAAGGGCTTTGTCTAGCTATACTGTAAAGAAGTGTGACACAAAAGGCCAGATGATCAGAATATTTTTCACCTAGAGGAATTTGCTTAACTATTCATGTTCAGGGATTTTCCCCCTTCTCATTGCAGAAGCAAACACAGCTAAAACCATTTTACTTATACCCTCTGCCTTCCTTCCTTACAAAGAGATGATTGTGAAACTTTGTTTGACACAATTACTTAAATACATGTGTGTGGGGGTGGAGGATTTGCAAATCAAATCACATAGTTCAGCTAAATATAGCCTTTGTCAGGAAAAGTAACTTGTGAGCAGATGAAAACTAAGGACTAGAATCCACTGTGGACCATAACATGGGAATGATGTCTCTGCTCTTCTCAGGGAATTTGTAGACAGTGACCATCGCATGTCTAACCAGACTAATCAAAGATATTTAATTTTGGAAAGAAATTCCCTCTAAGAGAGAAAATGGAGATGTCTTTCTATTTTATAATGTGGGTCTTAAAAAGGGAAGGAGAGGCCTCCCTGGTGGCGCAGTGGGTTGAGCAGCGCACTGTGAAGCATCCACGGCACAGTAGCTTGAGTTCGCTCCCCAGCCAGGGAGGGGACCCACATGGCACAGCAGACCTCTCCTGCCTCGCCCACTGCTCCCCTCAGCAGTGTGTTTCATTCAGTCTGCCTGTTCTGCTCCCCACTCTGTCTCTGGTGAGTCCTTTCATCTCCCTGGACTCTGCCCTGTACCCCAGCTCTTGTGTGCATAAATAAATAAATCTTTAAAAAAAAAGGGGGGGGAAGGAGAGGGCAGATCAGTTAAGGGGACTAGCTGCCTAGTGGGGACTGGACATTAGATTTTCAATCATCAAAGAAGGTCATATAGAAAGATTATAATACAACATATACAGGTATTAAACTATAATTCTGAACAACTAAAATCTACATAATGTTATAAATCAATTCTACTTAATGAATTAAAAAAATTTCAAATGGAAAAACAAATCTCAACTGATTAAGTTTGACTTTGAGGATACAATCTAGAAACAAGATTGTTTAGGATTTAGTGAAGGACCAAACCATATTTACCTACAAAAAAGTGACCAACATTGTCTTTCTGATCAAGGCAACATAGTTTATAATGTTGCTTTACGTGTGGTGAGAGTTCATTAAACATCCAATACACACACACTTCCTTTCATATAATCAGCTTTTCGGGACAGTGGTCATCACCCAATGTTATCCTTTGCAATCACATTTCGTAGTTAATCAACCTCTTGTCTGTATGTTGCTCAGCATTTTGAAGTTTACTCAAGTATGCATTATCCACAATTTTATGTGCATGTCTATTTGTACTTGTACATGTGTACAATAGGGCTTCTTTGTATTTTGCTGTCTCTCCATATGGACATGTGTGTTTAATTTGACCCTAGTAATATTTTTGAACTTTTCATTGATATGATATATACAAAATATTTGCAAAGAAAAACATAATCAAAATTCTAGTAGCCTCATTTTCCTCTTTGAAAATAAATATGTTGAGTTTGGGGAACATGGAATACCCTAGGTATGTGTGACTTAAGTTTGTGTGTGTGTCAGGGGGTGACTTATGTTCTCTTAACAACAGTAATCAATCGAGTAGCCAATAATTATAACAGCTCAATAAATATAAATGACTAAAAGATACTTTCAAGCTTAGTACAGTCTTTAAAGCTTTGTATTCTGCCATCAATGTGACGCATTTTATTCAACAGTTCTTTATTTTGTATCCACTGTGTGGCAGACAAAAGACCAGGTGCTGAATTTTGAAGGTGAATAAAAAGTTACATTTGAATAAATAGAAGAGGCTAACTATAAGTAATGCTAATGTGGTAAGGTTGTGGAGAAAAGCAAAGTATTGTAAAGAGAAGCAAGTACAGGCAAGTAAATAATTTAAAGTAGTGTCATTAGTTTTCTCGCTTCTGGGTGAATACAAACCATTAACTGGAGGATAGATGTGCTCCTATGTTCACTCAGCTCTACTCACAATAGGCAAAACTGGAAAAAAAATCTAAGTTTTCACTGAACAGTGACTGGCTAAAAAAGATGTGATCCATATACACAAAGGAATACTACTCAGCCACAAAAAATGATGGAGTCCTGCCATTTTCAACAAGAATGGACCTTGAGGCTTTTATGCTTAGTGATATAAGTTGATGAGAAAGACAAGCATCATATTATTTCACTCCTATGCTGTATATGAAGAAAAACAGATGAACTAAATAAAAAATAAACTTTTAGACTATAAGACCAACTTGTGGTTCTCAGAAAAGAAGGGGAAAAGGGTATGAGTGAATTGGGTTAGAAGGGCCATTTGTATGCTACAGGAAAGAGGTGAACTTAATGTTGCTTTATAATGTGCATACCTGAAAATTAGATAATGCTATAATGTAAAAAACAACAACAAAAAGTAAAATAGTGCAGCCAGGGTGGTAAGGAGCAACCCCTAAAATGTCTGTGTGAAGAGCAGTCCTGGCAGAGGAAAGAGGAAGGAAATGCTGGCATGTTCAATGGACAGGGAGGTCTTTGCATCTCAGTGAACCTGGGCAGGAGAGGAAAGGGGAATGAAAGCTGCTAAAAATCATTTCTTAATATGACTATTATTTATACTGGCTATAAGTATAACTAACATGGCTTTGGACAGGTTCAATGAGGTAGGGAGAATGTAAACCATGAAGGAAGTGACTGAAGGAATGAAGAGGCTGAAGAAAGTGACAAAGAGGAGAAAAGTTCAAGTAGGAAGGAGAGCATAGTAATGCAACAGACCATAGTGTTTAGCAATTTCTAATCTCTTGTCAGCAACTAGGAATGTGAAAGCAAGGGTAAAGAATTGGAAACGGATAAGAGTGTGTATTGTTTTGTTTTACCTTTCTTCCTTTTATTTATTTTAAAAGATTTATTTATTTATGCATACAAGAACTGGCCAGAGGTGTGGGAGGAGGTGAAAGGACCCACCAGAGACAAGAGTGGGGAACAGAACAGGCAGATTAACTGAAACACACTGCTGAGGAGAGCAGCCATGTTGGTCACCTCCCAGCTGGCTGCAGGGATCAAACTCATGCTGCAGTGACTGCAGTCTGCTTCATAGTGCATTGCTTAATCCCTTATGCCACCAGGGAGGCCCCTACCTTTGTTCCTTTTAATGAGAAGTACTAGGGCATGTTTTGATGCTGATGAAAA
This sequence comes from Galemys pyrenaicus, assembly GCA_019455555.1. Taxonomy (NCBI): domain Eukaryota; kingdom Metazoa; phylum Chordata; class Mammalia; order Eulipotyphla; family Talpidae; genus Galemys; species Galemys pyrenaicus. The sequence continues at coordinate 12,082,298 of JAGFMF010011796.1, forward strand.
CAAATTAGTAGGAAGGGAGAGGGCAAGGGCAGACACGAGGGATCACTGCTGGCGGGATAAAGGATGGAGCTGGGAGAGGCAGGATGGGCAGAGGAACAGACAAGGAATCAGTGCAGGGAGTGTGAAGGTGCAGGGAAGTCTTCTATGCATGAAGCACAAGGTGCAGCCTGTGGTGAGTGGAGGAAGAGGGGGCTGAAGAGAAAGGGAACGTCTGAAATACTTTTCTGGAGGGATAAGAGAGGTCAGAAAATAAAGTCCACAAATTTACAAATCTAACTGATAATATCAAATGATTCATGAATTGGGCAACTTTCCATCTAGGTACTGTAAGGGCTTAGAGGAAATGAAGGACATTTATGGCCAGAAAGAGGGAGGGACAGGTTATTAGCAAAAGAGAAGATTATCTCACGTATGTTAGGGAAGGAAGAAGGAAGGGGGGGTCTCATCAAGCAGATGACTTGAGCAGAAAACTCCAGATTGATTGGTTTAGGGGTTTATACTTTAGGAAGAGGTTAAAACTGCAGTAGCTCTTCAGTCTGGGTGGGGTCCCTGCATGAAAGAGTGTTTTGGACTTGTTTTTTATATTTATTGTAACCGAGACCTCATTCTAGTAAAACATGGAAGAAATTGCAGGGTTTTATTGAATAGCCTTTTGAAGTTATAAATCATGTGTTAAAATGAAATAAATCAATATGGCTTGTTTTACCTTTTTTTTGACACTCCCAGTTTTCACTTTTCCATATTATGTAAAAATAAATACTGAGTTGTAGGGAGAAGAATTTTTTCCCATGGGGAAAATAAAGCAAAATAAAACATATAAATTTCTTAAGAGAAAAAGGCAAAAAGTCTTTTAAATTGTTTATTTTGTTTTCAGAGAACACAGTATGCATCTTACTTGTTCATTTTTCCATGGTCATTAATTAATAAGAATTATGGTATTTAGTTAACAGTAAGCTTTGTTCTCTGAGTAATCTGAGGAACATTACCCTATGCTGCATGAAGATAAAAAAGCATTCTGCACCTCTAAAAAAGCACAAACTACAATATAGCTGTTGTTTATTGGCATTCCAGCAATAAGAACTCTTGATTCACAGATACATATACCTACTGGTAATACAATGGTATTGGAGACACTTAATACTAATTGTGAGGCTTTGAGAAATTTTGTAGGAATCAGAGAAAGTGCAAGAGTCTCCAAGGTGATTTTTGTCCTCATTTGCCACATATATGTATATAGGAAGGTTTATTCAATCTTGGATTAACTGGCACATCCAGTTCCCTCACACTGCCATCTAGCAGAGTTTAAATTTTGTAGGTGTCTTTATTTATTTATTTTAAAAAAAGATTGATTTATTTATGCATATAGCGGTGTGGGGGGTTGGTGAGAAGATTCACCAAAAACTAAAGTGGGGAACAGAACAAACAGGCAGATTAACTGAAATACAATTGGAGTTGTCTTTAAAGGCGATCATGTCAAAGGAGAATTGTAAAAGCCAGGAGAAGCTCAGAAAATGGTGAGAATATGGTGAGTTTGTTACTTTCCTGTTTGAAGAGAAAGGACCTTGAACTCATAAATGAGATACAACTATGCCTTTGTACTGTGTCACTAATTAGATGTATATCTTTGTTTCTTCCTCACAGGCTCACTCCTCAAAGCTGACAGATTTGTTACGCACATATTCTCCAGGATTATAAAGGTAAGTACTTTTTTTATTTAAAAGATTTATTTATTTATGCACACAAGAGCTGGGGTACAAGGCAGAGTCCAGGGAGGTGAGAGGATTCACCAGACAGAGTGGGGAACAGAACAGGCAGGCTGACTGAAACACACTGCGAGGGCAGCAGCGGGCCAGGCAGGAGAGGTCTGCTGTGCCATGTGGGTCCCCTCCCTGGCCGCCGCAGGGATCCAACTCGTGTTGCAGTGGCTGTGGTTTGCTTCATAGTGTGTTGCTTAACCCACTGTGCCACCAGGGAGGCCCCGGCAAGTACTTTAAAAAAAAAAAATTGCTATGCTAAAGGGGATGAAAATTTTCCCTTTTCACTTTATGCCACAAGGAGCAAATCCAAGTAATAGAAGTTGATCCAAAGGAGGTTTGATCACAGTTCGAAATGAGGATGAGAAATAGATCTGAATGTCTCTTATTCCGAGTAAGTGTTGAAAATTGCAAGTTATCTTCTCTATCTTGAACACAACTCTTCTATTGCCTTCCCTGTCACTTGTCAACACTGACCAATAAGTTTCTGGATTCTCACACTAACTCTACGCATCAGTCATCTTTAAGAACTTTGAGCAAAGTAGAAGTGGATACTATGCATTCTGGTTACATAGTCTAGGACTTCATGAAAAAATTTTTTATATCCTAAACTCCCACTGCCCCCAACATACTGATCCAAAGGACAAGTATCTTTACAACTGACACATTTTAATAATGAGACAATGGATTTCCCTTTTACATGTGGGGCAGGGAATGATAGATCAGTTTAAAAGAAAATTAGGTCATTTCCTATGGTTAATTACTATTCATATTTGGAAATGAGAGATTTAAAAATTTTTGGAGATGTTCAAAACCAACTGAGGAATCAATGCACTCTACTTTTTGGGTATAAATGAAGCAAAATTAATCAAACTAAATACTTAAGTTCTGTTGTAATTAATCTATTTTAATTAAGGTAATATTGGTTTATATTCTTGTTTGTATTTTGGAAGTATAGGATTACCCCTTCAGGTAATGTTATTGCACGCCCACTACCAAGGCACCCATATTCCTCCACTATAGTTCATTGTTCTCCCTCCCCACCTTATGCTCACCCCCTTCTTTTCTGCTTTCTGGAACTAGTAATTAAGTTGGCTTTATCTGACCTATTGTCTGGTTGCTCTGTTAACCTCAAAAACATAGGAAAGCAGTTACAATTCTTAGAATTATTTGTCCCATTGAGTTTAAGATTTAGTTTAATTATATTTTTTCACCTTGTGAGCCGTTTCTCTCAAGCAACCCCTCTCTGTGCCTACTTCAGTTCTCTGTATCTCTGAGCTTAGTTTTGTAGTTGTTGGTGGTGTGTTTTGTTTTTTTGACTCCTAGGATAGGAGAGATCATATGGGAATTGTCCCCAGAGCATCAGTGTTTTAGACTGGCTATTCTTGGTAGAATTGGATGGGAGGGCGGGAGCTAGGATGGGCCCTGGTACCAACCAAAAGAAGGTAAAGTCCAGCTTTCTAAAGGTATAGTAGTTACTTTATGTAAGAGGGTATGTAAAAAGGTGGAACTGGGCAGGGAGGTGAAGCTAGAAAAGGACTGAGGGAGACCTGGCTGAGGAGAAGAGGAGAGAGAGAGAGAGAGAGAGAGAGAGAGAGAGAGAGAGAGAGAGAGAGAGAGAGAGAGAGAGAGAGAGAGAGACAACGCAGGGNGAGAGAGAGAGAGAGAGAGAGAGAGAGAGAGAGAGAGAGAGAGAGAGAGAGAGAGAGAGAGAGAGAGAGAGAGACTACGCATGGAGAAAAGAGACATGTGGAGAAGCAGCTTTTACTTCTTAACCTTGAATTGTGTTGGGAAATTGGGGGACATGGAAGGAGACACTTGAAAGAGACAGAGAAGTAGGGGAGAGGCCCATGGGGAGGCTAACAAAAGCAGCCTTTATCTTGACTAAGATTTTAATTTTGCTCTTCCAAGCTTACCTGGTCCCTTTTATCCCTTTCCTTTGGTTTCCCATCAGAAGGTTCCTTAGACTTGTGGAAAGATTTTGGGACCTCAGTTGCTTTGCTTTGGGCTAACCTGTTTGGCTGGGCATTTACCCACGAGGGGATAGGTGACTTTGGGTGACTGACTTAGAAACTATCAATATATTCTTTCTTTTCTTGCTATTGCACACTAATCATATTAAAGTTATTTTCTATTAAAGGACTGACACACCAGAGTATGCTTTCTCTTGATGCGGTGGATGGCAGAACCCATTAGAGTGCACAGGTTTGGAGGTTGTGGGGTGCCCTTGACCCTGCCCTCTAATAATTGAAGTCACATCTGCTCCGAGGTTTCCAACAAGAGGTTGGATTCTAGTGACGATTCCAGGAAATTGTCAGATCATTTGCACAGATTGAGCAGATCCTCAGAAAAGAAGGACCAGTGGAATAACAGCCCCTGCCACTGAGGGTCAGTGTGGGGGTGAAACCAGGACACTTGGTCAAAGAAAATTAAGCAGAGGAACAAAGGCAGAGGACAAGGCCTGGAGATAGCTCAGGGTGGTAGGTAGGAAGACCATAACTAAGGGGCCAAGTCCTTGTCTGATTGGCATTGCAGGAAACATGAGGTACAAAGCAGGAACCCAGAGTTTCTAGATTATTATAAGTACACAGATATTAAGTCACAAAGAGGGTAAGTGTGAACACAAAACAATCGTCTATCTAACTTTTATCAGGGCATTTTTTTTTAATGTGTTACTTTTACAGAGAGAGACACACAGTAAGGGCCTCTTATGAGCCAGAAACTTTAAATGGCACGATTTCTCTAAATCCTATGGGTGCTGTTTCCATTTTACACAAGAAAAACTGAGATTCATAGCAGTTAAATTGTTACGGATATTACTCTGGCCCGTAACCCAGGCTAAACCAGGATAACCAGTAAACCCAGGATAAAACAGTACTCAAGGATTTCTGGAGACCAGGAGCTTTATTCTAGATTCATGTGCATATGGACCCAGACTCAGACCTTTCTCGGAAAATGTGGGCCCTGAACAAAGGCTGGGAGCTCCTTTTATACTTTACTATCTCTACATTGCTACATGGGTAAAAAATCATACAACCATATGCTTGAAGTCTCGTTCCCAGAGGAAAGGGGGAGTTGTGTAGGGAGCTAATTGTCCAAGCTAATGGGTCTGTACCAGCCTGACCTGTTATCTGCAGCTCTATTTAGGAGTGCTGAGACTGGACCAGGAATCTGACTTGCTAACTGCGCCTGCGCTGGTATGTTAATTGCACTTAGGCTAAACTCTGTGACTGAGGAGGCATCTCCAGCCCATTGTCCAGCAATATTTCTCCTATAAAATGAGTTACCCAAGGTGACAAGTAAAATTGTGGAACTAAGCTTCAGAACTAAGGATTCAATTGGCTGTAATTTCCCACCTGCCATGTGGACACTTTCATCTGATAGTTTTTGCTGGTCTAATTTTTTCCTGCACCCAGGATGCTTAATTAATCTTGCTCATTTAACTCATAAGAGTGACTTTTCCACTGTTTTGCTATTCTGTAGACTGGAATACGACTCAGACGTCCTTGAAACAGAAGCATCCTTGTCTGTGTTCAGCCTCATGAAACCAGTACCCGAGTCACGTGGCTGAGACCCAGGGGTTGGTGCCTCCACACTTCAGAGCAGCTGACAAATTACTCACAGCTGTCTGGGGTTAAAGAACTCATCTCTGAGCACTGACACTTTCGCTTTCCTTTTATAAAGAGCCAAGTGCGCCTCCTTTTCTTCTACACTTCTAATGATTGCTTTGCTCGGAAATTGTCCCTGTCCTTGCTCTTTTGGTTCACTGGTATTTCCAAACCACATTTTTCTCAGACTTAATGTGCCTTTATATCCATGACAGAAAATATTCTCATTCTACCTAAACCTTTTCGATGACACAAAAGAAGAGATACCATTACAACTTTGTTCAAGCAAGATACTCTACCATTTAGAAATATTTCTCTATTATTTCATTTAATTGGAATGGTGGCCTATTCACACTGATGGGAGAAGAAAATGACTGTGCTTTCAACACAGATGTGTATGTGAATTGCTTTATGAATATGGTTTATGATCTAGAGATTGAGGTTAAACAATGTCAGTGGTTTTGAGTGTGGCTATAAGGAATCTCAAAGAACACGAACTTATATATGAACATATATTAAGTAAATAGATAAAACAGAATGTTCAAAGTTGCCAGCTCTCCTGAAAAATATGCTAGATCTTGACTTTATTCTCACCCAAGTGCTTGTACCAAACTTGAAATGTTGCTGATATACAAGTTTACAGAAGTAATATTTAAAAAACTGGCATTCTCCCAGGAACAAATGCAAAAATGAAAAATATACTTTTAGTATAAGACTTCCAAAGAAAGTGTTAACATTTGGCATCTTAGCTGCATAAGAGGGAGTGTTTTGATGCTGTTTGGATGATTGTGATATTTAGTGCCTGATGTTTCGTTTTGGGGGATCTATATTCTAAAAGAATTACACCTAAAGATACATTATACTAAAGAATGTTTCGTAAGTTTGTGGGCCATAAAGGAAATAAGAGAAAATAAATTAACTTGCCAATAAGAAATCTTTCCTAGGGTCTTTACCGGGTATAGCTGTTTTATCAGATGACATGTGGAACAGTACTTTAAAACTCCAAGGCAGAGTGAAATAACCCACTTACCAAAAGAGTTTCATGTCTAAATTATGTCTCTTTCAGAAATCATTCTCTGGGAGACAATGTTTCTAAATTCCTTTTTTTAAAATTGCCTTTAATGGTCCTAAAATTTTTATTGGATTCTTTTCAAGTCATTCTTTTTCTTAAAAAGATATGCAGTTACTAAGTTTGCATGTACTTTATCTGAGGTTTCTTTGAAGACTTATCTTGCTAACTGCAAAAATCTACTTTTCATTTCCTGATAATCTTATCAAACTGAGAAAGAGCATAACCTGTCTTCTGATTATCCAGAAAGGAAATGTCCAGGTTGATTTCAGGCCATTTACATTATATATTGTGAAAGGGAAAGAGGAAGCTGTCTATTAAAGACCATTTGAGTGCAGTACTATAAATTCTTTAGACTTTCAGAGGCATTTTTAGGATTTGGGGTAACTTCTATCTACAAACATACTTTCCCCATGATTTTTGTACCCCCCAAGTCTCACACTACATTTATATATCTGCTCAAACATGATCATAAGCAAAGCAAAGGATGGAAGTCAATTGAAAAGGAAGTAGTTACCCTCAAGTCAGTCCAAACTACTACTTCAGTGTTATAAATAAATATTTATAAATATATGCATATAAAATATGTATAGCCATATATTTATACATATATAAAATATTTATGTTTATATAAAATATTTATATTAATACATATTTATAAATATAGATTTATAAATAAATATTGAAGCAGTAACTATGGAAACAAACTAACCAACCAACAAAAAGTGTTCCTTGGCATAGAAGAAATATTTATCTCCTTTTCAGGCTATCATAAATTGGGGAAATTTACCTTACCCTACCTTGGAGTGTCACAATCCATAGTTGGAAGGGATCAAACTCGTGCTGCAGAGGCTGCAGTTTGCTTCATAGAGTGTTGCTTAACCCACTGCGCCACTGGGGCGGGCCCAAATGAACATTCATTTGCGTCTGTGAACTTGTTTAAGAACATGAATGATTTGATCTGCCTCTTCTGATTCCGCCATCTCAATATTCATTCAGGGAGGCTGGACATTGGTATGACCCAATCACATTGCAATTTTTGTTCTTAGGAGTTCTGGGTTCTAGTGTTCTGGTTACCAAAAGAGTTTCATGAGATTATTTCTTTGCCAAAAATGACCACCCCATAAGTCTTTTGGAGAGGTACTCCATTCCTAGTCAACTTCTTCAAACTCTCCTTTAGGAGAACTAAGTCTTGCTTTTTGTTTAATGCAAATACCAAAGATAAATAAACATTGTAAGAACTCCTGCACTTTAGTTTATTCCTTTATTGTAATATACTCAAAGAGGGTCATAAAAATGTCTAGAACTGTGGCAATTTTATTAAATTAAATTTGTAGATGTTTGCTGTAGGTATGCTCTATTTTCCTTTCAGCCCATGTTGTAACTACTTAAGAGTTTATTTCATTTCAGAAAATCATGTCTGATGAAGACCATGACTTTAACTCTAAAAATAAATATGAAATGTCCTTGGAGATGACACAGATGTTCTAGAGCTTTCCTGGTATTTTTGATATAGGGGTTATCTCTTGGGAAATTTGAGCTCAGCTGGTTTTCCAGATGTGTGGCTTTATGTATTAGATTCTCAGTATTAGTTACAGGTCCCATTCAAGGTCATAAAGACCGCATTGATGGACCAAAATGACATAACTTATAAAATGGAGGTTGAAAAAGTCTGCTCACCCAGTATATTTTGTGGAGAATTAGGGGTGCTTCAGTATTGGACATATGGTGCCCCTAAATCATATAAAATGTAAGACAACATTATCTCAATTAAAGAAATGTAGTCAATAGTTAAAAGCAAAGAAAAACAAAAAATAAGCAAACACTACATAGCAAAAATCTAAAAAAAGTTATTTCTTAACTCAGAAGGAAAAAGAAAAATATCGGATGGCTTCACTTATAGGAGGAATATAGGAAAAACTAAATTAGGCATCAGGGGAAAAAATAACAATACAAAATACAACACAACAAAACAAAAACAATTATAAACCAGAGACATCCTGCAGAGGAGGGGGAGGAAGAGAGGATGGAAAAAGGGATGGAGGAGCACAGGGGAATGTGTAATGCTGCATGTGTGAAATGGTGGTAGAAATTCTATGGGGACTACCCTTGTGAAAAGAAAGCAAACATTGTTTAAAAATGAACAATGATGTAAAATATATTTCTAACTCCTCCCTCATCAGACCACAGGCAGATGTTCACCAGTAATCATCCAGCTTAACTTTAAAGTGAATCTGGAGTCTTAATTTCTTTTGCCACCTGCATTAGTCCCCATCCTGTCTTCTTACCTAGTCTAAGAGAATAGCCTTAGGATGGATCTGTCACTAGACTCTGCTTTTCCCATTCCCAATACAATTTTCACAATTGCACAGGTATACTTTTTAAGACATTTTAACTGAAAAACGGACATGTAGATGAATTATCTACTTTCTGTGCACCATCATGGTCCATTGGATCCAATTTTAGATTTTAGTATCTTTTGAAAGCAATTCTAGCTGTTTATAGGATTGATAGATGCCTTTTATTTCTTAGCGGGGTCTTCCAAAGGATAAACAGAACATTTACTTGCCTTTTTTCCCTTCCTATAGAATAAAACTCATTCTATCTTGTAGTTTTAGTTTGAGCCATATGACTCTTAAAAATCTAAGATGAGGGATTGGAGTGGTGTATTTCTCTTATCTTCAAGTATTTTGCTATTTCATCATTGTTGGAGTGATTTTATTTTTCATCTTTTATTCCTAACTATTCTTTAAAGACTTATGAGAAATAAATGAAAAGGGAAGATGTTTCACGGTTACATGAATCAGAAAATGAATGAAAAGAGAAAAGCACTATGAACACTGGTGATATTGTTGAAAATTATTATGTAGGTGAAATCTCAGGCCATGATCCCCCCAACTATGATATTCTACGTGAATTTTTCGCAAATCAAGAGTAAGTGCACTAATAACATATTTCCCCTTCCCACCACCATGTTTTGTTCCCCTTTGAGCCTTTCCCTTCCTCCTTCTTTCAGTCTCAGAAGCATTACTTCACTGATTAGTGTCCACTTGTTTTTGTAAATATTTTACTTTCTCTAATCATCTACATTGTAATGTCTAGTACTTGTCCTTGTTATTCTGATTTGCTTTATGCATTTGAACCCCTTCTGCTCTTTAAGTGGCAACATTTTTTTCTTTCCTATGTCTTTTTTTTTTTTTCAAAGATTTATTTATTTATGCATACAAGAGCTGGGGTACAGGCCAGAGGTGTGGGGGGTGAGAGGATTCACCACAGAGAGCAGGAAGCATAGCAGGCAGATCAACAGAAGTACACTGCTGAGGGGAGCAGCGGGCACAGCAGGAGAGGTCTGCCACACCATGTGGGTCCCCTCCCTGGCCGGCAGCAGGAATCAAACTCGTGCGGTGGCTGCTGTTTGCTTCATAGTGTGTTGCTTAACCCACTGCGCCACCAGGGAGGCCCTCTTTCCTATGTCTTAATAGTATTCCACTGTGTAGATATACCACATCCTGTTAATCTAATCCTTTATCACCAGAAACTTGTTTCCACGTCCTAGCTATCATAAGTACTGCTGCCAGGATTTTTTTAAAGATTTTTAAAATTTATTTATGCATACAAGAGCTGGGGTACAGGCCAGAGGCACAGGGATGAGAGGATTCATCAGAGATAGGGAGGGGAGCAGAACAAGCAGATCGACTGAAACACACTGCTGAGGGGAGCAGCGGGTGAGACAGGAGAGGTCTGCTGCGCCATGTGGGTCGCCTCCATGGCGGGCGGTTGTACTCACACTGCAGTGCCTGTGGATGCCCCACAGCCACCAAGGAGGCCCAAGGATGTGTTTTTTAAAAACACTTTGATGTCACTTGCCTCTTGAAGCACTCAACACTGTGACCAGTATATACTTAAAGAAATTTATCACACAGTTATTTTATGTATCATTGAACAAGGAAAAAATGCTATTAAATAATGTCTTTTTGTTATTTAATTAAGCTTTTGCTTTTTGTACTTACACTTCTGTAGGGTTAATTTTATCAGATTTTTATAATGTAACACTCACGTAAGTGCAAAAGGAGGAAAAGATAAGCTGTAAGTGTTGACAGTTATATCACAAGTGCTGTAGTCCATTGAAGGATGCATTGTAATAGCAGAATTGTCAAAAAGTGAAAAATGTACACCTAGGATTAGTAAACTATAGTGAACACTTACCATGGGATTCAGTAATCACACTCCTTAGCATTTAATCAGAGGAGATGAAAACTTACAACCACATGAAAACCTGCTCAGGGATGTTTATAGCAGCCTTATTCATAGTTGCCTACACCTGGAAGCGACTAGGATGCCCTTCAGTAGGTGGAGGAGTAAACACAAACTGTGGTACTTCCCGACAATGGAATATTATTCAGTGCCAAAAAGAAATGACTTACATGCCATAAAAACAGAGAGGAACTTTAAATTCAGATTAAGAAGTGAAAGGAAACAATCGGAAAAGGATACAGCTTGTATGATTCCAACTGTGTAATATCATGTAAAAGGCAAAAGTATGGCGACAGTAAGAGGCTCTTTGGTTGCTAGGGAGCAGGGGCATGCAGGATTTTTAGGGCAGTGGAATTTCTCTGCATGAAACTGTAACAGGGTGGTCCCAGGAAAAGGGGAAGTTCCAAAAATCCTGGTTCCGCCCTAAGTGGGTGGAGCTGAGGATAAGAAGATTTCTGCAGAGAAGAGAGAGAAGGAAGGAAGATGGAGAGCAGCAAGGAGACCTGGAGGAGGCACGTGGAACAGAGGGACATGTGAAGAAACTGCGCTTGCTTTTTGGTCTTGGACTGGTTGGAACAGATGTGGGTAAGAAACCCATGGGGAGGTTAACAATGGCAGCTTTCATCTTGATTTTGATTTTGCTCTTTTCCTCCCAGATTTGTCTAACTCTTTCTAACCCTTTTCTATGGGTCTCTACTGAAAGGTCCTTCAGATGTGTGCCAGGCGTTTGGGCCTTGCTTTGGGCCAATCCTATTTGGCTGGACTTTTACCCTTAAGGAGATGGGTAACTTTGGATGCATAATTTAGTAACTATATTCTTTATTCTTTCTTTATTGTACCCTAGTTGTATTAAAGTTCCTTTCCATTAAAGGTTTTATATGTTTGTCTTAATGCGGCAGATGGCAGAACCCATTCAGAGAGGGCAGGCTTGGGGGTTCTGGGGTGCTCCTCTCCCTGCCCTGTAACAAAACCATAATGGTGGGTACATGTGGGTCTGCTAGACTTAAAGGGTCTTCTTGGTCATCATCTTAGTATCATCTTAATAAGGAGAAGTTCTGCCCTCACTCCACTGTCAGAACAGCTGGTCAATTAGTTATCTGACCTGAAAGAATGGAGCATACTACACCCTACAAGCCTTCTTTTAAGTTAAAGGAGAGCAGGACCCTTGCATGCCCTGGAGAATTGGGTAAACATCTTGAGGCAGAACCTGGAAGAGGGTGAGGTGGGGGTGGCAGCTGGCGTTGACTGATGTAGCTTGCATCCCAGAGACTGATCAGTGGTGTGCCTTATTAATAACATTGGAACCACGTGGATGTCAGGATTATGATTTGCCTGATCATCAAACCTTCCCTAAAGCCCTAAATAATGTCCATAATCATATTTCCAGCTTGACCAACTCTTCTTTCTTTGTTCCCCTATCAATAAAAAGGCCAGGATCTTGCTCTTGGAGCAGCAGGCTGCATCCTACAGCCTGCTCCACGACTCCTGTTTCTTTTGTCAGTGTGGTGTTGCTGACGCAACAGGTACATTTGTCCAAACCCCTAGAATAGGTGGTACCAAGTGCCGAAGACCAGCTACGACAGAAGACCAGTCCCCAAAGGATGGAACGGAAGTCGGCGAATGATGAGGGGGGTTCAGGGTTACAAAACTTGAGCCAGGGTTTGGTATGCATCCTTGCTGAAAAGTCTCAGCAGGTCTTTATTTTATACATTAAGGAGAAAGGGGCGGGATTACATCAACATGTGCATTGATCAGGAAGTTAACAATGACTACATTATTTTCAAGAGCAGCTTGAAAACCTGCCCTCTTCATCATGTGACCTTCAGCCAGGCTAGATAACATAGGTGATTATAAAATCAAGATAGCATCTTTATACTAGTGTTAGTTATTATGATTGGTTAATTTATATTATGGCAGGTATACTAGTTTTATGAAATCATGACTAATTATTCTATTTTCACTGAGCATAAAATGAAGTATTAGCTTAAGGTCAAATTGGTGTCAGCATTCTACTGCAGGTCAGCAGGAGGGGGAAGGTACTCAATCAACACTCGAACATCATCTGTACCCTTGTATCTTTCCTTCACCAGGATTCTCTAGTTTCCTTGTCTCTTAGATTTAGTTGATAATGAACGTTGCCAAATTATCTTAAGGGAGGAATTGTCCTGCAACTATTATTACCTGAGGAATTGCAGAACCCACCCTTAAAAAAGGCCCATAGTAAAATGTTTGAGTTAAAAAAATTTTCCTAATAATCTAATTTTAGAATTTGTATTATAATATCAGACAATTGGCAGTATGTCATCAAAATGTGTGGCAACCAATTACTTTAATAAAAAAGCCAATCATACAATCACCCCCATGGATGATATTCCAGTGTAGCGGCAGGAAGTGGCACACTGGGCAGGTTCGGGATGGTTCTTAGCAGACAGGTCAAGGAAAGGAGTCTTGGAGCCCTCAATGGCTTTTCATGCTTTTATTAGTAGAGGTGGCCAGGTACATGGCAGGCATGGGTGCCGAGGGGCCAGCTGACCTCCCAGCCCCCGGCGCATCTCACCCTCTTGGCTGCTTTGCTGCTGCTGCTCATCAGTACTCTTGGTCCTGTCGATTCTGGCGTCCTCATGACACCACCCATTAATGTCCATGTCAAACTCAGGTGCGCTCACTTGCACATGCCCACCCTGGAATGCTCACAGCACTGCTCCTTTCCTTGTCTCCATCATCACAGTGGTGGGAGGGTAGAAAGACCTGATTGTTCTAACCCTACATCCAGCAAGCACATTTTTGTAACTTTTAAAACTTTAATTATTAAATTGGCCAAAATAAAAAGGAGTCTGAGGAGGGCCAACTGTGGAACCTCTGATTTTTCAGGGCAGTTCCCCTGTGACGCGCTTTTGCCTCACAGCGTAGTTAGATGGCCCCCATCAACCAAGAGTGAACATTAATGTAAACCATGGCCTCTGGGTGTAATGGCTCTAGGTGGAACATGAGTTCAGGTGAGCTCTATGTTTATTAGTTGTAAAAAATGTACTTTTTGTGGGGAATGTTGACACTGGAGAAAGCTAAGCTTACGTGGAGCAGGAGACATATGGGAAATCTATGCGCCTTACCCACAGCAGTGCTGTGAAGCACAAGTTGCTTAAAAATAGTTTTAATACAAAAACATGATGAATGTTAGTTTTGTAGGCCACACAGAAGTCTTTAGCAGTCTTGTAGGAGCCTATGTATTTCTGAAATGTCTATTCTAACTTCTCTTTCATTTCTGATTCTGTTACAGGGCAGGGAGAGGAGCACCCCAGAACCCCAAACCTGCCCTCTTTGAATGGGTTTTGCCATCTGCCGCATTAAGACAAACATAAAAAACCTGAATGGAAAAGAACTTTAATATAATTAGGGTACAATATAGAAAGGACAAAGAACATAGTTACTAAATTAAGCATCCAATGTTACCCATCTCCCTGAGGGTAAAAGTCCAGCCAAATAGGATTGGCCCAAAGCAAGGCCCAAACGCCTGCTACGCATCTGAAGGAGTTTCAGTAGAAACTCATAGAAAAGGGTTAGAAAGAGTTAGACAAATCTGGGAGGAAAAGAGCAAAATTAAAATCAAGATGAAAGCTGCCATTGTTAACTTCCCCATGGGTTTCTTACCCACATCTGTTTCAACCAGTCCAAGACCAAAAAGCAAGCGCAGTTTCTTCACATGTCCCTCTGTTCCACGTGCCTCCTCCAGGTCTCCATGCTGCTCTCCATCCTGCTTTTTTCTTCTTCCCTTCCTTCTGTCCTCCTCTCTGCAGAATCTTCTTATCCCTGCTCAGCTCCACCCACTTAGGGCGGAGCTGGGATTCTGGAACTTCCCCCTTTCCTGGGGACGACCCTGTTACAATTCTATTTATTAGTTTTCTTCTTTTTATCTTAGTGAGTCTAGTTTTGCTTAAAGAACCAGTGTGGTTTCGTTGATCTTTTGATTTTCTATTTTATTTATCTCTAATTCTTTTTATATCCTTCCTTTTGTAGGTTTTTGGTTTCATTTATTCTTCCTTTTCTAGTTTAATCTAACTTCTTTCCATTTACTAGTTTTTGAGTACACTTGCATTTTCATGCTTCTTGCTTTCTGCTCCTGTCCTTATCCTTCTCTTCCTGAGGTCCTAAGCTTGATGCCACGTTCTTTGTTACCCTCTCCACTCTGACAGTATTAGTTTTTCTCCATGACCCATGTAATATATGCACACTCACAGTGTGGAGTTTGAACTTATTACTCTTTAAGAATGTATGTCAGTGCCCTTGTCTTTTCAGAGTGCGTGGAGCAAAGAAGATTCTTCATTAATATATATTTGAATGAGTTGAAATAAAATAAAGTTAGAAGAAATCCATCTAAGAGTAAAGTACATACAAAGTATTCTGCTATCATCATTCAAACAAGGTCCTATATCTGTATACAAAGTGACAAAATTGATTAAAAACAGACTTTGCAACTGTAGGTGCAATATTGATGATCGATATAGTCTATTTTCATCTCTGGAGAAAATTTGCTGGGAGACTGGCAGTAGTGCTCACATTTCTAGAGGAGGCACTGGAACAGAGGGTTTTTGGGTTGCTCAATGTTAGAGAATTTGTTAGACACTCCTGTGAGCAAGGGGACAAATATTCCCTCCATTTCTTACTCCTTAAGGTTATTTACTCCAGGATATTTTAGAAGTGTCATGTACCTTACTAATAAAGTGTTTATTCCATGGACTGCTTCCTATTTTATTTAACACATTTGGTTTTTTTCATGCTTTTTAATGTACAGAGATCATTCCCACAACAGTTTATCTTCCTTCTCTATGTGTAAAGAGTATTATATTGAGTTTATAAGCTTTGCCTTGTTTCAAATCTTAGTAAAATTTTCCCCTTCAAATATTTAGAAATACATAAACCTTCATATCACTGAAGTTAGACACAAGCAACATTTGACTAAAGCTACCATGACACTTTCGAGAAAAATATACTTTTGGATGAAGTAAGTTAAAATTTACATGTCATGAGTTCAATTGCATATCTTTTTGATTTACAGAGTATTATTTTAGGTATTTCCTGGCTAGTTATACTCATTTGTTCATTATTTATAGTACTAGTTATATTCTTTTCCAGATACAATTTCATTCCCAGTAGCATGAAAACATGTTTTGAATAAATCTTGGCAAGGATAAAGGTATACATAATGATCTTTGTTCAGTCAAAACATATTTGCATGTCCTATTAGAAAATGAGTATAACAGAGAAACTTGGCCATTGCTATTTTTGATTTTATACATCTCTTCTTCATCATTTTAATCCTCTTTTTAAAAAAAATATTAACTTATTTTTCCAAGACCACATTATTAATTACCCTAGAATTTTACTTCTTGTGATTTTTTTTTTTTCCTCTAGCAGTTTCACTGGGTCAGTACCTATCATTCAGGGCAATTTTTAAGAAGTTATCAGTTAACCCTTACAAAGATCAGTTTTACATAAATTACACAAATTTTTAGATAAATCTTTATATACATTTAAAAATAAAGTTAAGGACAAAGAAAAAATATTTATAATTTATTAGAAAGTTATATACTTAAATGATCTTTACATAAATCCTTAGAGTTGAGATTTTGAGCCAGGAACCTTATTAATGTTATTGATGGAAACCAGCTAAATTAGTTTTAATCTTATTTGGCTACTGCATGCTCTCAGCTAAGTAAACAACTCTGTAGGACAGACCTGTTACATCTGCTTTCCTCTCTGGGTTTAGAGGTCCAGTGAAAGAATGTAGAAAATGATCTCCTGCTTAGTCAGTAGAAAGATTGGGGTGAGATTATTTTATAGCAATGACTAGTGACTACATGAGATGCTATTATACTCTACTTGTATCCCCAAGCAGACTTAGAGACAGATGACTTGTGAAACTCTCACAAGTATTAAGTGGGAATTTGTAACTGTATAAGTTTGTAGCCACCATACAAATTAATTCAATAATTAGTTGTGGATTGAAGAAGTGAACAGGGATTTAAAAGACATGCTCACTAGATAGTTTAGAATAAAAAATAAAAATGGGGCCTCCCAGGTGGCTCAATGGTTTAAGCAATGCACTATGAAGCAGACCACAGCCACTACAGCATAAGTTCGATCCCTGCCTCTACCCAGGGAGGTGACCCACATGGCGCAGCAGACCTCTCCTACCTCGCCCCTGTTCCCCTCAGCAGTGTGTTTCAGTTGATCTGCCTGTTCTGTTACCCTCTCTGTCTCTGGTGAATCCTCTCACCCACCCACCTCTGGTCTGTACCCCTGTTCTTGTATGCATAAATAAATCTTTTTTTAAAAAATAAAGTGGTACAGATTGCTTTAAAAGAAAAAATAAAAATGAACTATATTTTCAACGTTCATTGTTTGCAAAATATTTTTTAAACTAATACAGCCTTAAGGACTCTGCAAAGTAATCTATATTATCAGTGCTTTATAGTTTATATATTATATCTCCACTTATTTTATTCTTTAATCTTTAGCTAAAACTAAATGAGGAGAGGTACAGTTTTGCATAAAGAGCATACAGAGGTCATGTTTATGTGTTTTACTAAAATTCTTCTAGGAACTTAGACTATTTGGTATCATAGAACCTTAAGAAATTAATATATATGCATATATTTATATATAGGAATATGCACTTTATACGATCTTTTACAGGCATTTTTTTTTATTATTTAAAAAAGGTACATTTCAAATTTGTCCCCTGTCAAGCAGGGTGCTATAGTGGGAAAGAGAGGGATCTGGAGTTTTTAGTCCTGGTTTTGTCTTATATTAATATTGTGATCTTGTGTTGCATATTAATCTCATCAAGTCTCATTTTCTTGCTTAGTAATCATAACCATTATTCTCTGATGTTATTCTTAGGACTACATGAAACACTATAGCCATGAGTAGACTCAACTTCTCATCAGGATGACTCTGGACTTATGCACCTTGAGTAACTTTCCTAACCTTCTTATTAACAAATGAAAGTCTTTGCCAGATAATTGATTAATGATGCTCTCTGTGGTCTGGGAGACAAAAAAGTGGCTGGTTACTACCTAGAGTTCCATGCCTGGAGCTCTGAAGTCATGCCTAAACAGCAATGAAGGCTAATCTATTGTAGACTTGGGATGACACATCATTTAGACCCTTGAGGGAAGTCTCGGAGCTCCATCTATCTTCATGTCTCTGAGAGGTTGGGGAACCAAGTCCTTATAAACATCCATATTATCTACCCTTAGTCTGGTACCTCAGTCCACTCAATCTTTTGCAAATGGAATAAACCTAAGCCATTAAACAAGTGGAACAACCATGGACCACACTGGATTCTATCTTGAGACTTGTCTTGCTGATTAAAAACTCTCTCACAGAGAGGGAGATTTGTAGAGAGAGCTGAGATATATTTTTGTAAGAAAGTTTAATAGAAAACCCCTTTTATAAATTATTTATGGTCACGAGGAATTACAGGTGAAATCTCAAACTTCATTAGAAATATGACAGTGGCATTGTAGAATGATGGAATTATGAGTGATTTTTTATCTCTGTTGCTTTGTGCTTCTATATATTTTCTTCAATAAAAATATATATAGTGACATGGAGGCAGTTAATCAATCAGTCCATCAATCAATTAATACATGCGGAAGAGACATACTGTTTGAGAATTCTTTTAGGATGGAATGAAAATATTTTCACTGAATTCCTAGACATTGTTCTCGACAGAGAGGAAAACGTTTTTGTCCATCTATGTTCTGAGCTTTTTCTGTTCAGAAGTTAGATTTTCTTTTCCTGAAGCAGCTCTTTCTGCCCATCCATGGATGTCATCAGCACAATCTGTAGGATTTGTATGCAGCTGGCTTTCCTTGTTTTCACTGTTGAATGGTAGCTTATTTCTTTCCAGCTATTTTTTTTTTTTGATTGGCCCAAAATGGGTGCAGATGTGGAAAGCACATGCTGAAAGTTGTTGAATAATATTTTCACCCTCAAGAAAGAGCTGACATAAGCAGTTTTAGAGTGAGTGGATTCTTGATTTCACAGTGGTCTTCCAATACTGGTTCTGTTGCCAGTGATAACAGATACCAGGAGAGACCTTGGGAGGTAAACCACAGATTTACTTAGTTCATAAGAACTGACATTCTCATGTGTTCCTGAGTGTCTGATCTTGAGAAATGCAGGAGTAGAAAGTAAGGTTTTGATGTTTTGAAATTGATACTAGGACCTAAATTTTGTGATATGTATGCTATTTTCCTGTACATTTTTCAATGCCTACTTGTAGAAGCCCACAGCTATTATTTGCTTATTTATAAAGAAGATAGTGTTTTTGTGCCAATTACTGAATTACTTTCTGTTAGCTGTGCAGTGTATTAAAGAGTTATTCAATAGGAGGAAAAGATCAACATATTTCATCTTGTTTTGTGAAATGAATTTATATTGCAAATATAATTCTGAAATACAAGGACAATTTTATCTTTTACCTAACTCTTACACACAGTGGTTAATCACATTTCTCCCAAGTTATTTTTCAAATCTAAGGAGATCATATTAGGTAATAGAGTTAACTTGACTGTACTTCTTTTGTCTGTGGCCCAAAATTATTCATTCCAGAAATTCTCAAAGAGAAAGCTTTTATGTTTTTTATCAATGAATTGCTTACCTTGTAAAAAAAATTTCCAGGGAAAATGTTTATGTGGGGTTCTTTCTTGATACAAACTGATCAAGGAGTTAATTGATATACATTTCTTTATATCTCTAAACATCCAAGAACCAGATGAATGCACTTATTCACTCACTTATCAAAAAAAAAAGTATCCATTGGAGAGGTGTAGGCCTGTTACCCTAAGTCATATGCAGTGTTGTGAACCAGTGGTACTTCAATAATAAAAGAAGTTGGAAAAGTTAAAAAAAAAAAAAAAGTATTGATGCTTACCATATACCAGTTACTTTGTTAAGGATCAAGAGAAACAGCCCCTGCTCTCATATTGTTTGTAGACTAGTGTGTAGATGAACAAGTAAGCAATTGCAGAAAGAACATATTGAAGAAATCTTGAACCTAGATTGGGGGGGGGGGAGAACTGACAGACTCTGCATGTGTTTGTATGAGAATAAGGATGGAGGGAGAGGGGGAGAGGTAGAAGACAGAAAGGGAGAGAGAGACTTATCCAAGTGCAAGTGCTAGATAGTTAATGGTTTAAGCCTACATTTGGAATGAATTAAAATAACAATAAAAGCTGGTGGGAACTCACTGTGTGATAATCATTAGCTTCTTACTAGTCTGACAAGCTTTCCGGCCAGTTCCAAAGTTTGCTTTCTTGGAACACATAAAAAGAATTTAATAAATTTTCCCTTAGGGGAGGAGAAAGTTAATAGACCATGAAAAGGGTCTAATTTACCTCCCAGGATTATATTACTCAGAGTTAAAATAGGGCAATTAAGATGCAGATGCCCTGTTTAAAAGCTCAGAAGTATACTGGGTACAATTCCAAATCCTACAGAGAGTATTAGAGTTTGTGCAACACATGGAAGCTTTAATATCCCAATGACCTCACACCTTGGTTTTAGGTAAAAAGGGAAAGAAACAAGTTAGACCAATTCTGTTTTTCATTCTCTGGCATGGTCTTCAATATATGAGATTATTTGTTTTGGCTAGTGCAACAATCAAATTCATGTTGTAAAAAGAAAACCAGACGATCTTTATAAAATGAAAAATTTCTTGTCAGCTCCAGATGAATGAGTCATATTGACTGCATACTAGCGAACCATGTTCTAAGTTCAATTCTGAATCCCGAATGATCTACTTTTGATTCTTTGGCCTATTTCCTTAATTTTTCCTTTGGACTGTTCCATAATATTGTTTCTCATACATCTCAGAACTCAGGTGAACCTCCTTATGGAGCTGGTTTAAGGTGCCATGATGTCCCCTTAGCACTTTTTTTTATAATATGGTATTTCAAGTTTATTATAATATGCATGAGAAAATGACATCAGTAACATTTAGAATGATTAAAACATCAAGATATGTAAAAATACAATTAAACTATCTATTAACGAGAGAAAGATTTTAAATATTCATTTTCCTAGTGGAAGAATGATCAGTAAGTATGATCAATTAGATCCATTAGCTCACATACTATTTTTTTCCTTTCTTTATATATATTTGACATCAACCCTTAGCATTTTGTATAGCCATCCAAGCCAGTTTCAAATCAGCCTAGTTTTGGAAGTTTCTACAGATCTTCAAGATGCTTAAATTTAAATTCAAGGACTAGAGAGCATGGGTTAGCTTAATCATTTAAAAGACAATGACCCCCCTATGTGTCCTTCCAATTTGGGATTTATTCATTCAGGAGACATTTACTGAATGTTTATGGTGCACTAAGCATTGCTCTGGGTATAGTGTAAAGGCTGACAGCTTAGACATATTGATTTTGAGCCAGAAGATCAATATCATGAAAACAATTCCATGGATTTTAAACATGGCAGAGATCATCAGAATTCTGGCTCTGCCTCTTGGTAGTTGTGTGAGCTTGCACAAACCTCTTGTCCCTGACATGTAGTTTGCAGCTCTCACTCTCCTCAACTGTGCCCAACAACTCCTTTCACTAGACTGATAAAATAGACTGAGACTAGGGAAGCAGAGGAGGGAGCTGCTTTGTGAGCTGTAGACCATATTGCTTACTTACCAGGTATTATCTTCCAGGGTCAGTCAAATGAGCAAGCAGCAAGATACAGGCACACCTCTGAGATACAAAATAGTGAGAACTTAGTTCCAGACCATAGTGACAAAGGGAATATAACAGTAAAGCAAATCACATGATTTTTTTTTTTTTTTTTTTTTTAGCTTTCTAGTGTTTCTATGCACTAAGAATTTGTTCTGAAACTTAGAGCCGTGACAACTGGGATAAGAGTCATCTAAAATTATCTTTGTAGATGCCTTCTATAGAGCTTATTTCTCATTTTTATTTGTTGCTTTGCTTTTATCAAATAAGAGTAAACATCAGCTGCTACTGATAGTGTTGATTGGGATAACTCAGTGAAAATGAACTCTGGTGGGGGCCTCCCTGGTGGCGCAGTGGGTTGAGCAATGCACTGTGAGGCAAACCGCAGCCACTGCAGCATGAGTTCGATCCCTGCTGCCGGCCAGGGAGGGGACCCACATGGTGCAGCAGACCTCTCCTGCCTCGCCCGCTGCTCCCCTTAGCAGTGTACTTCAGTTGATCTGCCTGTTCTGCTCCCCACTCTCTGTGGTGAATCCTCTCACCTCCCCTGACTCTGGCCTGTACCCCAGTTCTTGTATGCATAAATAAATAAATCTTTAAAAAAAAAAAAGAAAATGAACCCTGGGTCTCTGTTGTCCCGCTTACATTTTACTGTGAAAAGGAAATATATTTCGTGTCTTTTAAGTTATTTTTGAAAGGTAATGCATGCATATGGTAAGAGAGTAAGTAGTATAAAGTAACTATTATTGCTTTTATTTAAGTCATGGCAGCATATCATGCTTATGTCCATGAACTTTGATTTTGTTGCTAAATTGTATGTCTTAAAGATTCTTATACACTGGTGTATAAAAATTCATATTTTATTATTATAATGATTACATATAACTTAATTCTATTCATAACAAATAAATGGCAGCCTTAATAATATGATAATTACAGAAAAAGTAATTTCACATCAGAAATTATAATATTTTCCTGGTGAACACAAGGTTGTTATTTTAACAAATATAGATTAAATCAAACAATATGACACAAAAAATAGATAGAATCTCCACAGCCTAGGAAGTTACAGTTTAATGTTGACTGCAATGAAACTATTTAAAAATTCCATTCCTGGATTGTGAATCTTTTGTGGTCAAGTGTCACTTACAATCACAGAGTTTTAGTCAAAAGTGACTTATGGGATCACTTAATAGAGTGGTTTTAAAGAACCGATTTTGTGTGTGTGTGTGTGTGTGTGTACATTTTTCTTGAAAAGTAAACTTATGTAGAATTATTAAAATGTCTTGTTGATTGCACACATTTTGAACCTGGACTGTCAAGAACATTTTACCTTATGTTATTGTTTACAACAATCTTAGAGATAAGTATATTATCATAATCATTTTATAGGTGAGAAACAAAAATGCCTACCTTGCAAATTCCATGCTTATGGGTGTGGCAAGCTCCTTTATGTCCTACGTGTGAAATGGCTAAATTTTAGATGGTCTCAGAGCTACTTCCTTAGACCTGAACTTTTCCTCTGGTCCTTGAAGAGTTTCCTGCAAACCTTTAGGGTTTTTGTGGGGCTTTTTGGTAAAAGTTTATTTATTTTATGCATACAAGAGCTGGGGTACAGGCCAGAGTCAGGGGAGGTGAGAGGATTCACCAGACAGAGTGAGGAGCAGAACAGGCAGACTGACTGAAACACACTGCCTAGGGCAGCAGCAGACTACGCAGCAGGAGAGGTCTGCTGTGCCATGTGGGTCCCCTCCCTGGCTGGGGGCAGGGATCCAACTCATGCTGCTGTGGCTGCGATTTGCTTCATAGTGCGTTGCTTAACCCACTGTGCCACCAGGGAGGCCCATCTTTAGGGTTTTTTAAAACAAGTTTTTGGAATCCTCACAGGATCTATGATATGGTTACCAATCAGCCACTACAAACCAGTGTAACTATTTCAGTTTTGAAATTATTAAAACGCTTCTGATTGCTCAGCTAATAACCCTGTAGTACTTAGCTGCCCTCTGAGACAGTCAGGTTGTTAAGGGGTGAATTGTGTATTCCCTCAATGTTGTAGTGGAAGTCCCAGCACTTCAAAATGTCACTTTATTTGGAGATAGTCTTTGAAGATATCTGTAGAGTGGGACAATACTATATGACTGGAACCCTTATAAAAAGAGACAATAAATCTCTCTCTTCTCCCCTTTGCCTCATGCATGCATAGAGGAAAGGCCGGGTGAGGACACAGTGAGAAGACCTGCCAGATGCAAACCAAGGAAGGAAATGTCCCTGGTGGTTAAGCTGTTAAGTCACAGCACTATGAAGCATTTGCAAAAGTTTGATTGCTGGCCAGGGAAGGGACCCACATGGCACAGCAGACCTCTCCTGTCTCACCTGCTGTTCCCCTCAGCAGTGTATTTCAGTCCATCTGCCTGTTCTGTTACCCACTCTGTCTCTGGTAAATCCTATCATCCCCTGCACCTCTGGCCTGCACCCCAGCTCTTATATGCATAAATAAATAACTCTTAAAAAAAAAAAAAGAAACCAAATGTGCTGACACCTTGATCTTGCACTTCTAGCCACCAGAACTGAAAGAAAATAAGCTTTCGTTGCTTTAGCCACCTATTTTGTGATGGTAGCCTGAGCAGACTAATGCTCTGGCCCTCCTCATAATCTGGAAACCAAAAGAGTTAATGTCTAGCAGACAGTAAAGGGCCTCCCTGAGGGAACTGGCTCTCGTTGGTTACTCCATGTAACTGGAGTCTCGTCATGAACATTTTGCTTGTTTGCAACAAATTATGCTGCCATGAATTTTCTTGTACTTATGTGTGTATGTTCATCTGCAAATATATGTTAGTATGCATTCCTGGAAATGAAATTGCTGGGTTGGTAGATTTAGAGAATAACTACATGCATTAACATTTTTCATAAAATATTTTTAAAAAATTCATCTGGGCAAAGGGAAATTTGTGAAAGGGAGTAATATGCTGGTCAAGTTTGTTCTGGCTTCTTGGTAAGCTTAGAAAATAATTGCATGTGTTTTATGCTTTTATAAAATATTTAACTAATTAGTTTTTGAATTTTTATTGAAGTTATTTTTTATCTGTGCTAGCATTTTGATAATATAGGATTCCCCCCACCCAGGTGCAGTCACCATAGTTCTCCTACCACTGAAGCACGCATAGTCCATGTGTTTTCTTCCCATTCTCTGTTTCACCCCCACAACCCTGCCCCCTCTGTGCCAGCCACGCGCCCCCCCCCCCACCTCCGTGCCCTGACTGAAAGTCAAAAATCTTTGACTCTTTGACTAGGATTTGATTCATTGAACACAAGGTTGTTATTTTAACAAATATAGGTTAAATCAGACAATGTGACACATAAAAAGAGAATCTCCATAGACTGGAAAGGTACAGTTTAATGTTGAATGCAATAAAACTATTTAAAAGTTTTAAAGGTTTTTCAATTTGTCTTTGACACTTTGTTTGCTTTTTCTATATTCCACATATAAATGACACCATCCAGTATTTATCTTTCTCCTTAGTTTAAACCCTTCCAGCTCCATCTGTGTTGCTGCAAATGGCATGATTTTATCTTTTTTGACTCTTCTGTAGTATGCCATTGTGTATATATACCATATTTTCTTGATCCATTCCAAGACAGAAACTTCTGAGATAGGTTTTATAGGTTCATCCCCAGCAGAAAGGAAAACAAAAGAGAATATAAACAATTGGGGCCACATCAAACTAAAATGTTTCTGTACAGCAAAAGAAACTGTAACTAAAATGATTCATCCTTGGGAGAAAATACTTGTATACCATACAACTGACAAGGGTTGAATATATATATATAATTTTTTTTTTTAAATCCATCTGGATAAAGCTACATTTGTGGAAGATATTAGTGTACTGGTGGAGTGTAGTCTGGCTTCTTGACATTGAAAGTTACTTGTCCTTTTAAAGAAAAAATGTCTCAAGATACAAAATATTTCAAATGCATTAAGTAGAAGGAGTTTGAAATAGTCTATCACCTGGCAAATAAAGCCCCAAACCACAAAGGATGCAAATGTCTGGGCAGTTCTGACAATGTCTCTGGTGTAAGCAAGGTTAGAGAGTCCCATTGCTGAGACAGAGGCTTACTCGGATGTCTTTCCCTCCGGCGCCCTTTGCCCACAAAACTTATCTGTGATGACAGTTTACATTATGTTTGTTCCTTCGGGAATAATTACTATGCCGCCATGTGAACGTTTTCTCATTCTAAAGAAGCAGGATCATCCATCTTATCACCGTGATATGGTTTTGCCAGATGCCAGCTAAATTAGCAAATGGTATTCAATACACACATTCATCAATCCTGACTAGTGCTTAAATACAATCATAAGGATATATCTGTAAAAAATATTGTTGGGCTCTGAACATATTTTTAAAATATTCTAGAAAGATATATGGTTCTCTTAGTCACTTAAAAAGTCATTTCAAACTTGAGTGTGTATCAGAATCACCTGGAGGTTTTGTTAAACACAAACTACTGGGCTACTCCCCCAAAATTTAAATTAAGTTAGGTGAGACCATGGTTCTGCATTTCCTACAAGTTTTCAAGGAATGGTCATGATATGGTAAGCACACTTTTTGAGGATTGCTGTTTTTGACAAGCTGGTTTTTTTTTTTTTCTTTTTACAAAATTTAGTACATATGTGAATCACCTGGAAATCTCTTACAACTGAAGACTGAATCCAGGAGGGGATCAAAATACTGTATTTTGACAAGATACTGGAGATAGCTGCTGACTCATAGACTGACTTTAAACACCAAGTTCCTGTAAAATATATAACACATGTTAGTTGTCAGACAACATTTTTTTGGCAGGAGGATTTCCTGATTAAATGAAAAAGATGAAAGTGTGGACTTCACCAACTTCCTCCAAATTTCTCTGTCAAATGTTAGTAGCTGCTTTGAAACTGACAGATCTTTTCATACAAGTTGGCCCATGTCTTCTCACTCAGAAAGCAATAAATTTCATTCATTTTTTTCCAATTTTGCTGAGGTGTAGTTTGATAGATTTTCAACTTTATGTCAACAAATAGAAATTGGACACAAGATAGTGTTGGTCATTGAGACCATACAGATGAAGAAACTGAGGTTAGAATAAGGAGGTCATTTACCTCAGACACAAAGCCCAGGGCAAGCAGGCCGAATCCTGTGCCATTGCTTAGGAGAGAGGCTATGGTGGGGTTTGCGTAAGGGAGGAAAGAAGACATCTTCTCTATCTGGTGATGGTGACAGTGTTTTAGGAACAAGGTGTGGCCTTGCTAGAAGACGGCAGTTCACTGTGGAGCGATTACCCATAAACTTACTTTCTTTAGCTTAAAGCTTCCTGTAAAGAAGCGATACCTGTTTCCCATTCTCCAGCTGTCTTTAGGAAGGAATTCAGATCTTAATAAGAAATTCCAAGATCCATTCCTCTGTCTTATATTTCACATACTAGTTCACATTGGTTTCTTTTGGATATCACAGGGCCACAGAATGTCAGATGAAAAGATCCCTCCCTAAGAGTTATCAAAGCTTTTATCCCCCTCTGAGATTGTGGTTCTGACTAATAAAATTCACAAGAGAAAGAAAAATTCATAACCCATTTTTAAGATAACATTTCCAACTATCAGAACACTTATAACCAAAATAGGAGGCTCCCTTAACTGCTGGTAAGACATCTCAGAAACTGAATGAGGAGTTTGATAAGCTTGGATTCAGTTAGATTTGGTGGGGGAGGGGGGTGGGGCAGGTAAATAAGACATTTTGAGAGAGATTTTACCCAACTAAAGAAGAATCTGAGAACAAACTTGTTCCCCTATAAATAACAGATTGTGGTGATAGTTCATAGGTGAATTGGTGGTGGAAATTTTACAGGGAATACACCTAAAAGGAGAAATACAAAGCAAACTTTCTACAAAAATGAACAATGTTGATTTTATATAGATATATAAAGAAATATATATATTTATATATAAATATATATATATAAAGACAATACTATAATTGTTAACTTAGATTTTCTGAACTGGCTTTAGACAACAAAATCTATATTTTTCAAGTCTCCTTCTCAGCCTACATGCTACAAATTTTGGTTTGGAAAATATAGTTGAGTTTACCTTCTCAGAGGGGTGACATCTCTTTGTTACTGGAGTCTCTGCCTGTCTCCTGGAGAGGGCAGAAGACCCGGATTAGATCAGTCGGCCCTGTCCTTGGCACTGGGATTTGTGCCCACAGTCCATTCTCTCTGTGAGGCTTTAGAGCGAAACACACAGGACACTTTCTGAGTCTCATGCCATAAAGGAATCAAAGTTTTCGTGGACTCAGAATGAAGACTAATCTGCACTATTGCAAAGAATGAATTCTATATTTAAAAAAATATATTACTTTGAAACATCATGGGAAAATCTCTTAACCTCTTTTGACTTAAAAAAGAGTATTAAGATTTAAAAGACCAAAGCCTGCAGTTCTGAGTCTTTGTCAGTCTTTTTAAAGCTGTGTAACCAACTCTTGAAATATGTACAAACTTAGTATTTTCCTACGTGCATAATAAAAATTTCACCATTCATTGCTTCTTCGTTCATTAATCACCCATTTATTCACTGAGCATCTATTAACTCCCTACAATGTTCTTCTGTACCTATAATATTAGATACAAGGAACATAAATCCAATGTCCCTGTCCTGAGGGGACTCACTCCCTGGGGGATATGTGCGTGGGGGGACATAAGCATTCATTTTCCACTCACTCACTCCAACAGTATTTATTGAATTCCATGCTCTAGTCACTGAAGCACTGACAAGTTTATACTTAAATGGCAGTAGCATGGGGAGGAGGGTGGGAGGCAAAGAGGGAGTAGTGAGACAGTAAACAAGTAAGCAAGAAAGTAAGCTCAGTGGTTCGAATATGGAAGGTCATAGTGCAGAAAGAGAGAGAGAAGGCTAGGGAAGCCAAGGGCTCCCACGAACACAATGGAAAGAGGTAAGTGATACAAGATAAGACAGTATAAAGTGCTTTGGGGTTCTATTTATTTATTTATTTATTTATTTATTTATTTATTTATTTATTTATTTATTTGACATCAGTTGTAATCCCCATGTATTCCCCATCACCATTTCACCAGTGCACCATCGCCTCAGTCCCTTGTGCCCTCAACCTTCTTCCTCCCCCCTCCCCACCAAGTATCCTTAATTTATCCTTATCTTTTTGTTTTTGTTGTGTTTTTTATTATTATTGTTGTTGTTGTTATTCTTTTCATTGATCCTTATTTGGTTCCCTTATAGTCCTCCTATGGGGAAACCATCTGGTATTTTTCTTTTGCCTTCTGACTTATTTCACTGAGCATAATCCCTTCCAGCTCCATCCATGTTCCTATGAATGAGTCTAGTTTATCTTTTTCATTGCTGAATAGTATTCCATTGTGTATATGTACCACAGCTTCCTGATCCAATCATCTGGTTTTGGACATTTAGGTTGTTTCCAAAGAGTCTTTGAGGGTAGGACCCTGTAATCATTCCTCATAGGCCCTTCTAAGACTCTGCCTAAGGAAACTGAAGCAAGTGAATGGGAAGGGAGCTGGATATGGAGGGCTATGTACTTGGGGAAAAGCTGCCTTTTGTAATTTTATGCATTCCCATAGTTGAAAATGCGCCTCCCCCCCCCAATTCTGTACCTAGAAATACAACTCTTTAATCATTTGTTTTACATCATTAGACAAACTTCGGCTCAGTCCTTTTCAGTGTTCACAAATTACAACTTAGTAAAGTCTGCATTAATGAGATTTTCATATAGAGAGTCCCTTTGGTCAACTAATTGAGATATACACCCAAAAACCTTTCCCTCTATTCTTTGCATGTCTTTAAAAAACAACATTTGAATATGTTGTGCAGTTTTTCTTTTTTAATGGAGATGTTTAAGGGTAATGAGTAATAGTGAATTTAGTCAACTTGATTGGTTTCTGATGAGGGCCATGTGTACTTTAGAGTTGTTGTCTACTTGGTAGTCAGAAATAAATTCCTAATGTCAATACAAAAATAAAATGGGCTTATAATACAAAACAATAATACAATATGGACTTAAAATCAGAAGTAGTCTTATGACTATGTGTGTGTGTGTGTGCGTGAGAGAGAGAGAGAGAGAGAGATGAATCTTAGTGGGTAACCAAGGCACACCGGGGATCCCCAAACTTGCATGCTCTAAAGGGGTCTGGCCATTTGTGCACACAAAGGCAAAGCAGACTCTTAAAGTGAAGGAACTTAAGTAGAATTAGCATGCATAGGGAGAGTGAAGAAAGAATATTCCAAATAAAATACCCCAAATTACCTACCCCTTCATGGGCAAATGCCTAGCCGAACACGGTTAGCCCAAAGCAGGGCTGCTAAGTTCCAAAACTTACCTGAAGTCTGGAGCACCTTCTGTCCAAGAACCATAGAAAAGGGGTTCTAAAGCAGGTCCTGCCAAGCTGGGACAAAAGTAGCAAATCAAAGTACAAACCAAGGTAACAGTTGCCATTGTCAGCCCTCCCCAACATGGCTCTCACCCACCTGTCTCCTATGTCTTCTTCCCAGCAGTACCAGAGTTCAAGTTGGGCCACAGGAACCAAAGCTCATCTCTTCTTCTTTAGCCTACCTGCCTTCCGTGTTTTATACATATAACTTCAACTGCCACTCGGACCTGCTCCTCAGACCCAGCATCGAGTCTGAGGGGGCTGCTAGTAACAGTCTCTGTAACAGAGTCTGATATTGTAAGTACCCAGGGGTTTTATTCCATTTTTGCCTCAGTACATTTTAATTATTTAAATAAATAAATTTATTTATTTATGCGCACAAGAACTCAGAGGTGGGAGGGAGGTGAGAGGATTCACCAGAGACAGAGTGGGGAACGGAACAGGCTGATCTACTGAAATACACTGCTGAGGGGAGCAGTGGGCAAGGCAGGAGAGAGGTCTGCTGTGCCATGTGGGTCACCCCCTGGCTGGGGACCGAACTCGAGCTGCAGTGGCTGAGGATACGTTCATAGTGCTGTGACTTAACCACTTGTGCCACCAGAGAGGCCCTGCCTCAGGAGCTTACTGTTTGTCTTTTGTAGGTCTTCAGCCCATCTGGGGTTTTATGGGTTAATGCAATGAAGTTCTTTCAGTGTCACCGTAAATCATAGGATATATTCAAGCTTCTCTTTCATTTTCTGAGAACACGATTCTAGATTTTAAGACCTTCTTTGCATCTGTCTTCATTTTTGTAACCAACAACAGACACGGGTGAGAGCATTATGAAATAGTTTTTATAGTTACTTAAAAATGTATTTATCTATACTTCCTTACATTTTTTTTTTGCAACCACAGCCCCTCCAAAAAAAATGAAAGAAAAAAACCCTTAGCTAGAGGATTTTAAAGTTTGATATTTTCAAGAATTGCAATAGTCTTTGTGTTTTTTTAAAAAGTAATTGCATTCTTAAGTGTAAACTAAGAACAGAAGGGTATATAATGTTTTCTCTCATAGTTTCTCTTCCAATAGCAAGATTAAAATAATATCACTTTAAATTGAACTCAGCGTTATTTTTGCCAATTTTTTAGAAGCCATATTTTTTGGTCTATCTTTTCTGTACCAGTTTGAATTACTTTTAAAATTCCATATTCATCAAGTTCCCCAAAGGTTCCCTTCATGGAACCTAGAGAATTTTCCAGTTAACCCTGCTTAGTGGCTGAAATTGCTGAAAGCAATTTGTCAAAGGTTGCACCTGAATTAATGCAGTGAGCGAATTATATATTACTTTTTAAAATTCAAGACACAATGCAACCTTTTTGGTTATTCAGGGCTAGCACGGAAGTACAAGGGGAGTAAATGATGTGACATGTGATTTGAGGAGAGATGATGAGAGACAGTTCATTCCGCCCCCCTTTCCTTTTCTTCCTCAAGGTCTAAAATTTTTCTATTAGGCTTTGTGTCTAGAAGCATGGGAATTGAATACAAATTCTTACACGGGGTAAAACGCAAAGCAATGATTAATCTGTAACTCCTTGTGGAAATCCATTCCTCAGATTGTTCAGTGCCAGTTTGGGTGGGGAGAATAATGGCAAGGATTTTACTTATGAGAATGGTAGAAAAGCAACAGTCCTGATTTTCTCATCTGAAATGTATGGGAAGGGTTGGGGAGCTCCAATGAGAATTAAGACTTTTTTAAGTAGGCAAGGGGCGAATGCTCCTGAATGGGTTGTCAGAATGGAGTCTTCCAGAATATCTTTCCATCTGCACACTTGGCTCACCTATCAGGCTGTCCTTTCTGACCACTATCCCAGCCTCTTCATGAATTCCTCCTTCTCTTCAAGTTTTCAAATGCTGCTTGTTTGCAGATTCTTCTCCAACCTCAATTTTCTAGCCCCACCCACCCTAACCCTTTATTAGTTAAGTGCTTCTTCTACCAGAAGAGTGCATGTGGGTTTCATAACATCTTTGGTGCCTGAGATTCTGTCCCTAGAACTGTTTTGCTTAAATTATTACCAGTTGCCTAGTCATGCTTCTGCCTTCCTATGCTTTACTCCTTCACTCCATTCCAACATTTCCACCAGACAAGTCAGCATACAAACACACGCCGGAGCCTATCCTATCATACTTTAGTAAGCTTTGCTGGTGTTTCATCACCTTAGTGGTAAAATTCCAAACTCTTGGCATATGAAGTCCTTCATCAACTTGTCTCTGGTACAAACTCTAAATCCTCATCTGTTCCCCTAGAAACAACTTGGTTTTCCATGTCATCACAATGTTAACAGTTCCAGATTGTGTACTAGCTGTTCATGCTTTTGAATCTGAGAGTTTAATTTAAGTAATTCAGTTTCTGCTTTCTACCACCCTATAATCTCAAGGATTTTATAGTCTGCAACTACTTGCCTCATGGTAAGTTCCTATACATCTTTCTTTCACTCTCTTTCACAAATTCTTAGTATAAGTATGAACATATATTTGCACACACACATATAGAGAAGAGATGAGATTAGAGAACTCAATTTCAAACTTTCAAAGGGAATTTGCAGGCATGCCTTAAAAAGGCATTTTGTTTGCTTTTAAAGCTCTGAAGAGTATCTCTAGTACAATAGACATTTATAATTTTATTAAGTATTCATTGTGCTATTCTACCTTGATGTGGTGAAAAACAAACCAAATTGGTTTTAGGACATTAACATTCTTCCACTGTGTGCAAGATTAACAAAGTGATCAGTCCAGGTGTCTTTTCTCTCCTTAGCTAAGGGGTGGAAATATGACTAAAATTAGGTCAATGGGTATCTTCTTCAGACGCAAACTGTTAAACAGAAAAAGCAAGATGTTAAAAACTGATTGGAGGGGCCTCCCTGGTGGCGTAGTGGGTTAAGCAACGCACTGTGAAGCAAACCGCAGCCACTGTAGCACGAGTTCGATCCCTGCTGCCGGCCAGGGAGGGAACACACATGGTGTGGCAGACCTCTCCTGCTGTGCCCGCTGCTCCCTCGGCAGTTGATCTGCCTGTTCTGCTCCCCACTCTGTCTGTGGTGAATCCTCTCACCCCCCCCCCCGCCACACCTCTGGCCTGTACCCCAGTGCTTTTATGCATAAATAAATAAATAAACCTTTAAAAAAAAAACTGATTGGAGCTTCTTCATCCTTTGGTGACTGACTGGTTCTCTGGTATGGTTCCTCATGCTCTAATGCCTGTTCTTTTTCAAGCCTCGTTCCAACTTTTCTTTGGTTCTGTGAGCTACCTTTACTCCTTCTCATACTTTTCTTTGCTGCTTATTTTATCTGGAGTTGTTTTCCATACTTGCAATCAACCCAACCTAACTGATCTCATTGATATCTCAGGATGCTTATGTTTTTTGTTTATTTTCCCCTCAGGTTAGAAAAACAATTGAAATATAAGTAAAGCAATAAAAAATAACTATAGCCCATATGTATTTTATGACCTTAGATGCATTAACAAAACTTACACTGTTTCAAATGAAAGTTAATTTTTATCTTTTTGACGTCTAGTCAAACACAAATATACCATCAAATGTTGTGCCAAACTAACTAAAACTTTTCATGGTCCTAGGAAAGTTGGACAGCCAGGAAGCTAGGGATTGGATTGTGTATCTATACATCAATGGGACTTCAAGTCCCTGGCTACGACATGCCTTAGAACGTATTATATTCTGGATTATTTTCAGTCAATATATGGGAACAACATCTGATAGTTTGTGGGAAGTATTTTCCTTTGGGATATTTTGTAATAACAACAATAATATCATTTTCTTAAGCATTTGGAAGGCTATTACTGACATTTGTTCAGAGAATAAAGACCTAGATTTAGTTTTTCCTGTGACTAGCTATTATAACACAGTTGATGATGTTAACGTTTTATAAACTGAAAGAGTCACTTATTCATCTTTTTAAAAGTGGACATAGTCCTTACTATATTTTAAAAATTCCTTTTGGACAAAGCTCCTTGATAGTTTTTTCCCAAGGACATGTATTTGTTCCAAGTGGCTATGACATTTATTTTAAAGCAATATTAAATCGTTAATAGTGAATTGATTTGCAAGTATTGTATAACATATACTTTTGACTACATCAAAGTGGATTTACCCTAAATCTGTCCATGTTAACATATTAATGAGTTTATTTTCTTTGTTACACATATTTACATATTTATTTTTCTAGGTGATCCCAGTATGTATAGACTTATTAGTATGTGACAGAAGAGGGTAATTTATGTTATATGTCGCTCTGCCTCCTATACATATAAGCAGAGCAATGTTATGTGTTTTTTCGCTGGACTACAATGGACCACTGGACTTGTTTAGTTTCTTGAGAGAGGTAAATGGACATTTACCCATGAGGGACTGGGTACCCTTGGGTGTTTTATTGGAAATTACTATCCTTCTGTCTATTGCACACTATTTCTATTCAAGTTCTTTTCTACTGAAGGTTTTGTACACTGAAACACTGTTTTGTCTTTAAGCAGTGGGTGATAGAACCTATTTAGTGTGTGCAAAGTTTTGAGGTCTACCTGCTAGCAGGAGTATCCCGTTTGCTTCTCAAAGAGAAAAGGATAGTGTTTTCCAGATCACAGGTGGTGAATGAAGAATGACAAAACAGCACAAAGTCTGTGGTTTTGTACCAGGGCAACCCTAATATAAAATGGGTTTCCTTCACTGGGTCCTCACCCGCATGCTCAGAAGACTTTTAAAATAAGCCTCAAATTCAGGCACATGCGACAAAAGTTATTAAAGGGTTTTATTTTACAAAAGAAGGGGAATAAAGTAGAAATATCACAAAGAGAAAAGAGGGATACAAATCCATAAATATCCTACCAGATCTTCCGAGTTGGAACCCAACAGCGCCTTGAGAGCTGGCTCTGAATCAAGGGAGATGGCGCCAAAGGAAGAGAGAGCCCAAGGCTCACCTCTGGTTTTATAGCCAGCCTGGCTGCTTAACTCCACCCTCAGGTCCCAGGGATCCACTCTTTGATAATCATCTTATTGGATTTGTGGTTCTGGAACACTGGTGGTCTGGAGTGGGG
>JAGFMF010011796.1:12125257-12209999 GCA_019455555.1 Galemys pyrenaicus
TACCTGTCACTCACTAAGCAGTCAGTACCTGTCACTCACTAAGCAGTCAATACCTGTCACTCACTAAGCAGTCAATACCTGTCACTCACTAAGCAGTCAATACCTGTCACTCTTGGCGTGGTTCAGTTCTGAAAACAGGACTGTTAAATCTGTGATTGTTAAATATTACAAATACCGTCTTTCCCCAGGGCAATTTTCAAATTCAGGTGTTTTAAAAATTTATTTCCTTGCTAATAAGAGAAAAATGGATCAGCAAAACATTGACACTCATGATCCAGTGATTTATTGCATCTGTGGTCAAATTCGTTGACTTTTGCTTCTGGTGATATATCTTTTCTCTGTTTCCTCCTCCACTGTACCCATAGGTGCTTTAATTCAGATTCTCACCACCTTTCACATAAACTCTTGCCACAATGACTGTGTCCCATACCTGACTCCCTGCACTGGTTCTCACGCTGCCCCCAAACCTTTGGCTGTAAAATTAAAATCTGATGGCATTCCATCAGATTTTAGATGTTATCAAAGATTGGCCTTCATGGATGGAATTTTTCCCAAATATTCTTGAGAAATTGACATGTGGTCATGTAAGTTTATGGCTTGATATAATGGTTTGATATATGTATTTATTGCAAAATTATTATCACAATAAGACTATTTAACATCAATTCTCTCTTTTTTTTCTGTGGCGATGACATGCATTGTTTACTCTCTTAGCCACTTTCGAGTATACAAAACAATATTGTTAACTATAGTCACCAGCTCATACATTAGATCCCAGGACTCTTTCATCTTATGACTGGAAGTTTGTAACTTTGACCAACAACTCCCCATTGCCCACACCCCTCACCCATAGCCCAGGAGAATCACCTTCTAATCTCTGATTAGGTACATTTATAGGATTTTGTTTAGACTTCTTTTTTTTTTTTAAAGATTAATTTATTTATGCATGTGAGGACTGGGGTACAGGCCAGAGATGTAGGGGGTGGTGAGAGGATTCACCAGAGACAGAGTGGGGAGCAGAAGAAGCAGATGTACTGAAATACACTGCTGAGGGGAGCAGTGGGCTAGGCAGAAGAAATCTGCTGTGCCATGTGTGTCACCTCCCTGGTCGGGGATCGAACTCGTCTTGCCGTAGCTGTGGATGCTTCATAGTGCAATGTTTAACCCCTTGCACCACCATTTTGTTTATACTTCTGACCAGACTAAAGGCCCTCTATTTGGCCCAAGCTCTCTTCTTCGACTTCCTAGATTACTGAAGCCAGCTCTCTTTCTATGTAGCTCACAGCATAAGGAAATATCCTGCATTATATAAATCTCCTTTCATTGTGCCTTGACTCCTGGAACTCCCCCGGTGGTCACACCACATTTGCTCTCTGATGAAGACCACACCATTTAGACTTAATTCAAGCCTCACCCCAGTGACCAACATCTGTATGCCTTGTGGCCTCACCCTATTATTAGTCCGCCCTGCTTTATGAAACTGTGGTCTCCCTACAGAATTCCCTATGGCACCTACGATGCTTTATTACATGACTTCTGTTTCAGTCTTCTTTTCCTTCTACACTGTGCCTACCTCTTGGGGATATGAATTGTATGTTACTAGTCTTTTCACTAGCATCTCAGTGTTCAGACATATAAAGTATTCAGTAAGGGTTCGGTAAGTGCTTACTTTCCAATATCTGCACTTATTAACTTCTATACAGGATTCAAGGGTACTCTTTCCAGTATACCCTGGAGCTTCTTAGTTTCTTTTTAAAAAAAAAAGTCTGACAAAAGTTTTTTGAGTTTCTGTTTCAAATCTATGAAATAATAATGATGTATCTTGAAATGTTAACTGACAGATACCGCTAAGTGATTTTCAGTGAGGTAGGAGTCTTGAATCTGGACAATTATGCCAGCCACCAAACTCTAAGTAAGTCTCTGACAGAGAAATTGACAGATTATTTGGAGCCAGGTAATGTTTGTGGGAATGAAGGCATCATTTTCAATTAAGAAAGGACAGACACTGAGTTCTGACAAGTTTCTCTTTAATGTAGAGAGGAATTTTAAGCATCACTTGCATATATAGTTAGAAAAAACATTAATTTCAGTCTTTTTGTGTATAAGTCCATGTCCTAACTGCCCAATTTCTTTTTTTTCACCCAGGATCTGATATAAGGAAAATTGCCAGATAGAATTTAAAAATGGGCTCCATTTATGAAGATTCTGTGAAAAGGAATAGTACAATGGACAAAAGGGAAAATGGAAACATTTTCCTTCCTTTTAAATAGATGGGGAATTGCAATTTTAGAAATTAAGAAGAAAATAAATCCCCTTAATAAGTGCTTGGCTA
Organism: Galemys pyrenaicus; assembly: GCA_019455555.1. Taxonomy (NCBI): domain Eukaryota; kingdom Metazoa; phylum Chordata; class Mammalia; order Eulipotyphla; family Talpidae; genus Galemys; species Galemys pyrenaicus. The sequence goes on from JAGFMF010011796.1 coordinate 12,127,590, forward strand.
AACATGTAAAATCATATGCATTTTATGGTTTCGTTTCTTAATACTCTTGATTACTAATATGTGAGAAACATTTCAATAGTTTCTTCATTATGTATCCTTTTATATTACCCTTGCAAGAAATGGACTGTCCCAGACATGAACCATTGAATCCTTTCCCTGATGGATTTCAGAGTTGGAGGGGATGCTCTATATTGCTTTTCAAGAACATGGAATAAGCATTTCAAGTATCTTATCCATAACTCACAGAATCAAGATAGGTTCATTTCCATTGGAATGATCACTTCTCTTGCCCTTTAAAGTGTAAACAAGGAATTGAATGCCAAGGTAAGTAACACATGGATACAAAAAAACTGCATGTATAAACACACTGAAAGTCTGACAGTCTTTATGCTAAGATAGTTCTAGAGCAAGAAGAGCATGCTAAGTAAGAAAAAATATGTATGTTCAACTTTTAAATTAAAAAGCACAACCATATTTTCCATGTTTTAAGAATCTCCACATTATTTCAAAGAACTTAGAATATTCTATGATAGTCTTTATTGTACTATGTTGCTTGAATAAAGGCAATTAGTGAGGTTTAAGAGAGAGGAGGCTTGAGGATCAAGATTTCTATTATATGCCAATAGACTACACAGTCTTGGGTAGGATTCTTTCGGGGGAATTTTGTTAGGAATTCAGGCAAGGCAAGGGTGGCTTCAGTTTACTTCAGACCCATGTTTGATACCATGAGTGTTTCATGTACTATTTTAAAATTTGTTTATTTACTCATTTATTTAGTTATTGTTGAATTACCATTGTTCCACATCCTTGCACGTGTTTTGATAGTACGGATTTCCCCCCTCACGTGTAATACCCACAGTCCTTCACCATAACCCGTTATGTTCTCCCACCCACCAGGCTCATTCTCCCTCTCCCCAGTTCCTCCCTTAAAAGCTATATGATTGTATTTGAAATGTTGGTTTTAAAGTTTGTCTTTATCTGGTGCTTTGTTTTTCTATAGAATGTGTATTATAGCGTACTAATTTTTGTATCTGCCCAAGGCTGCCCACAAATCACCTGGTCCATGCCTTGGTTTCAGAGACTCTCCCTCAAATGCAGACTTGGGCTTCAGAATTTTTAAAAATCTGTTTAAAATATCCGTCAGAGAGTTTTTCCCTACATTGTCACTTGGTTTATATAGTACACTGGGATGAAGTAACATTTCTTCATAATCCAGTGAGCAATGTTAATTAATAAATGAATTTAGAACTCCTTTGAAAGTTCCAGGATTCATGTGGTCAAATACTGTTGGGTCGGGAATGTGCTAGCATATTCCAGGGGACACACTGAAGGACAAGTAGTGGAGCAGGTTTGCAAGCTAAGACTCTGCCACTCAGTGATCAGCCCTCTTGCTATTTATTAACAGTACTAAACAAGCATGATTGATTATGTGACAACGGCAGGAGGAGCAGGGTCCAGGGGAGACAAAGGGTAATCAACTTTATGGGGAACAGGAGGGGACACGTTGGCCACGTATACAGGGATTTCCAAGTACTTGATATAATTTCTGAGCTACTCCCAGATCACCACAGACCATAGCCACACCATCAGTCAATGGCTACCGATGCGCCCCCAACTGTCTCGTGATGTGAGCCATTGTCTTAAGACAGTCATGCAGAGTGCCTTATCCAAATCCTTCACACACATCCAGGTGCATGAGAGGCTATACACACACAGGTGCAGAGACTCTAAATGGTAGAAAGGCCACAATATACCTTTAATAATTTTCTCACCTCTTTGAAAATTCTTGTCCAGCTTTTAGATTATGTTGTTTCTGCTTTCTCCCTCACCTAATAAAATACATATCTTTTGTCCTCCTTCCTGAAAATTATCTCTTTCCACCTAGATTTTGCTTATGTCATGGGAACCAGTATGCCAAATTATAAGAGGAAAAAGCTTATCTACTCCCCCCCTTACTGACACTTTACCCCAAAGAACCGATATGAGGGAGAAAATTATTCAAGAACCACGAATTACAATACCTATTCCGTTTTAATTTTAAAATACTTGTATTTACAAGCAAAAAAACACTTTTCTATGAGCAATTCAATTTACTATACATCTCAAATTTTATTTTTCATGTATTTACAGTAGGTTGGGTATAGCAAAAAACTAGGAGTCTTAGTCCTGATTCTAATTTTGCTTGAATGATTTTAGGTAGCCTCTCCAAACTTCAGTTTTCTCATTTGTAAAAACGAATGATAATACACACCCAGTTCCCTTTAAAGGTCACTAGAACTGAGGCACCTAGGATATTGCAGTTCCACGTATCAACCAGCAGGGGGTGTGGTCCAGCCCGTGGTGCTAGCACTGTGTCAGTAAGCTTGCATCTGCACCCTCCATCTCTCTGTAGAGTTTAAGTCAGAAGTTACCTCCTTTGGCAAAGGTGGGGCAAAACCTCATTAAACTCTGGCTTCAAGCGGTAAGTGCTTCTGTATCTTTTTGCATGGAGCACTGTTTTGTCCTTTTACTGGGCCTGTTTAAGTTCTTCGCTGCTATTGCCTATTTCTGACTTTGCCCCCGGTCATGAGTTGCATTTTTGTCAGTGAAAATGCTGGTCTTGTTTTTGAGATAGGCTATGTTATTTTTGATCTCTGTTACCAACCTATGTGTGAGTTTTTACTTAAGAGCATATGTTAAAGTCTGAACTTATGTAGCCAATTTGACTAGAAAGCTTCATTCATGCAAGTGCATTTTAAACTGTAAGGTTCAAACAAGTAAGAAAGAACTTATTGATGTGTTTCAGAATGAGAACCTAAGGCTCATCTTTTTCTGAACTCCATCAGCTATCACTGAGGATTTTCGACAGTTCAATGCTAAAGAGACATCTATTGGAGCAAATAGTAATGCTCTAAGTGTGGTCTGCAAACTTTTAGTCCATGAGCTCTTACTGGTTTGGATCACTGGCTCCTTTTCCACAGATAGCTTGATAAATACTGGTTACACAGTTTATTTTATACTTCATCAAGTATAAAATCCACTCACTTAAGTTACACTATCTAACACAAAAGAAGAAAACAATGATGTCAGTTAAGCTATATACAACATCTACATATCACTCAGATTTAAAAATATTTACTAAAAGAGCTTTTTTAGACTTTTAACAATTTTTAAAAATCATGAGTCACTCTTGTGAAAAGGAAAACATTAATGTTGTAAGTTAATGAAGGTATTTCTTAAACTCCTTCATGTTCAGAGATCAGTGTTTCTGAGTCACTGTTCAACTTAGTGTTGATAGCTGTGTTCCTTCACACTATATTGTGGAATATTTGCCTTTCTATACAGTGTTGCTCAACACAGTATTGCTCAACACAAAGTGTTTCTCAAAAGTGTCAAGGACACGACATTTCTCTAAAGATTTCTCCAATACGATTTGCAGGTTTCCCCCCTACGCTATTGACCTTGCCAGAGAAGATCATTGGGAAGTGGCATTATTTCAGAAACAAGCCTTACTATAATGTTTTATATGGATATCATATATTCTTAGGTCCTATAAAAAACAGATTGCGGTTTTACAAGAAAACAAGGAATTGTGATGACTCTTACCATGATGAACAAACACCTTCCTCTTTAATATCTAAGTTAGACCCATTGCTCAGTGTCTATACTTCCTGCAGTCATGATAGCTTTTGCTTTAATGTTGTTATATATTGTTATGCAGAAGTTTTAAAAAGTATATCTAAAAGAGCACTTAAGGTCAACAATACAGTTCAACCAGGCGTGTAATTCAGCTGAAGCAGAGAATATGAAAACTCAGACTGGGTTTCAGACAGTTTAGGTATGACTTGACTGACTGGTTGTAACTTGCATCTTCAGAGATGTTAAAATGTGAAGCAAAAAAAAGTCTTCAAATTGATGAAATGTGTTAATTTTTAATTAATGGTTTTAAAGTGTGAGTTATTTTGCCTAAATAATTTAGACAAGTAGGTTCACGGTTAATATTTATTTCTAGAAGCATTAGGCTTATTTTATGCATCTCAGTTAAATTAAATTTATTGAATCCAAGGATGTTTGCGTGGAAGCATCCCACTGGCTAATTTATCTACTTTACTAAGTATCTGAGTAATTAAATTCATTGAACCACTTATTCCAAAGCACAGTGTACCTAACACTCCATAACACTCAGCGTTTATTGTGTACAAAACATTACTCATAGCCGCCCATTACATTGGGCAACTATCCGTTTTCTCCATTTGCAAGACAAGGCGAAAGGACACAGATTTCATAACTCCTGGAAACAGAACTCAAATTCATGTGCCTGGCCCAGGAATGCAAGGTTGAGTTTTTAACTTATGCTGTATTGCTTCTCAAGTTATTTTGGCTACACTTCTGGTTTTCGAAAGGTCCCACAACACATTATAGGGGAAAAAAACAACAACTCTGAATTTGAACAAACAACATGACTGGTCAAGGTCTTGAGTATGAGTAGAACCAGCTGAAGAAAATATGGCCCAATCAGAGCTTTTATCAAGTCTTAGTAATAAATGCCCTCGGCAAACAAACACAATTGGAACAAAAATTACTTTCCAGTACCACAAAAGAAAAATTGTTGGCAGGGACTATGGAAATGTGGGGACTAGTAATTATTCAGTTGAAGGGGACTATAAACTGAGACTTACATAGAGTGGATGCCAAGCAAAACTATTACGATGAAATTCAAGGAGACCAAATGTAAACCCAACTGTTCAGGTTACGGTGTTTCCCCACTATTGAATATACAAAGGTGAAACTGGAGTGCCAAGGAGGACGACAAAGCAAGTAATGACACCAGCTATTTTTCAGAATGATAATAAAAGTCAAACTGAGTTTGTTAAAACTCAATTATCTGAAGTAGATGCATTTCCTCTGGGTAAAGAATTAAATACTAGATTCTTCTTTATCCAAAGTATAGAACATAAAAATATTTACTGGCCAAGTATGAATGCATCTTAGACTTCTAGAAGGTCATTATTTAAGAAATACAATGCATGAAACACTTACACAACCAGGAATTTTACATGTCATGAAGGATATAGTTATATATCACAGAGAATTTAGCTTCCCCCGAATTAAGTGGCTTTCTAGATCATTGCTTGAGTAAATGGTTCCAAAAACCTTGAAAGCAAAGTGTAGCTAGCAGACAAATAAAAATAAAATAAAGACAATAATGACATAAATCAATGCTAAAAATTTTATTTAACCAAGTTGTTTTAATTAACATGTTAGTTACTTACATTTATTATTTGTTTACATCAAAAATGTTTTGTGAAAATCTGCATTGTTTTGAAAAAGACCACTGTGTATGTAGAACAATTCATTTTGGCTAAAGGATAATAATATTTAATTTTTAAAATATTTATACTAGAATATATAAATATATACAATATATACTACAAATATTTAAATTTAAAAATTAAGATAATGGGCCATCCCCACTGCAACACAAGTTCTATCACCAGCCAGGCAGCTGACCCACATGGCACAGCAGACCTTGCTTGTCTCACTCACTGCTCCCTCAGCAGTGTATTTCAGCAGATCTGCCTGTTCTGTTCTCCACACTGTCTCTAGTGAATCCTCTCATGCCCTGCACCTCTGGCCTATACTCCAGTTCTTGTATGCATAAGTAAATAAATCTTTTTAAAAAATCAAGAAAATACTTTTGAAATCTGGAATGACCTAGATGCCTTTACTTGGTCAATGTATCAGGATCTGGGGTCCTGTGAGAGGATGAAGTTCATGACCAAAGTTAATTTGATGTGTCAGCTTGGCTGTGCCAAGGTGCCAGATATTTGGTCAAACCTTATACTGAGTGCTTTTTTGAAGGTCATTTTTGAATGAGATTAGCATTTAAATTGGTGAACATTGAGCAGGCTACTCCCCAACCTCCATCATAATGTGGATGGACTTTATTTAATCAGCTGAAGGTCTTAGTAGGACACAGACTGACCTTGCGCACTCCATGCCTGAGCAAGAGGGAACTCTGCTAGCAGACTGTCTTAAGCCTTAACCCTAACTCTTCTCTGTATCTCCAACCTGGTGCTGAAATCCTTAAATAATGCTCTCTCTCCTTATAGTTTTATACCTATATATCCGTGTGCTGTTGGTTCTGTTTCTCTGGAGAATTCTGACTAATACACGCACTTGGAAGGAATTGAGAGTAGAGCTCTCACTCATTTGCTGTCTCCCAGAAAAAGGGTTCTAGTGCAATTAGATGTGTGTGCTTAGCTAACCAGATTTACAGAATGCATTAATGATTTTTTTAAAAAAAGGTTTATTTATTTATGCATACAAGAGCTGGGGTACAGGCCAGAGTCACGGGAGGCGAGAGGATTCGCCAGAGACAGAGTGGGAAGCAGAACAGGCATATCTACTGAAATACACTATTGAGCGTAGCAGCGGGTGAGGCAGAAGAGGTCTGCGGCACCATGTGTGTCCCCTCCCTGGTGGGGAATCGAACTTGTGCTGCTGTGCCGCGATGCTTCACAGTGCGGTGCTGAACCTGCTGTGCCACCAGGGAGGCCTTATTGATAATTTTTAACTAAAATGACCTTCATTAAGTGGACAAGGAGATAAAAAAAGATTCTCTATTATATAGACAACTCAAATTGAGATTCTATTAAAGTTAAGCACAAATAAGCACCGAAATACTTTATAACTATGTTCCAGAAAAACCTGCCACTATCCAATGAGATATGAAAAGACTATTATAAATTTCAATTATCTGGGGAAATGTATCTCTATACATGTTCTACATGCATAAATGAATCTAACTGGTGTAAAACCAATTGTGACCATAAAAGTGGGAACACACTAGTTTATTCCATCAAGAAAATAGACTATGATTTCACATTTTTTATAAAATTTTCATGTACATTCATAAGGCTATTAGGATACAATTTTCCTGCAGGGTCTCTTCAGATTTTGGCCTTAGCGTAGTACTGGTGTCATAGAATGAATTGAGTTTTTCTTTTCAAGTATTTTGTTTAAGATTGGTAATATGTATTTTCTTTCTTTCTTTTTTTTTTTTTTTACTATTTGTTAGCATTCCCTGAGAGTTATTTGGAGATGAAGTCATGAAGGTGGCGATAGAGAAGTTTCCTCATTTGCTCCTAGGAGTAACATCTAGCAGCTAACAAGAAGAATGTTACCAAATAGAGTATGGTGGTTTGGGGCCAGAGTGAAACACCCATTGGCCATTAGAGACCAGCACAGACTACAACCGAAGAAGACACAGAGGTGTTTCACACATTATTGAACTGAAGGTGGGTGGAAGGAAATTCCTGGAAGTTGTAGTCCAGGGTGGGGGACAGAGGGCAATACTGAGAGCTTAGCCAGGGGTCTGGGGACAGGACAATATGGCGGCACACATCTGCAAATGAGGGGAAACACATATGGTGCTCCATGCAGATCAGATCGATGGAAAGGAAAGAACACAGAGAAGGCTCCCTAGACTGCACACCTCTCAAGCATAGCTCAGCACTGGCACTGACTTTTAAAAAAAAAGATTTATTTATGTATGCATGCATAAAAGACTATGAGGTATAGACAGCTCCCTGGCTAGGGACTGAATTCAAGCTATAGTAGTGATGGCATGAGAGCACTGAGACTTAACCCCTAGGCCACCAGGGAGGCTCCTGGTACTAGCAGAGCACTTACAGCACACAAACTGTGAAGTCTCAGAGATTCAGATTGGAACCCCAGAAGAGAGGGATTTATTATAGAGATGCAAGGACTTTTTAACATATACAAATCAATCAGTTGAATTCAGCATAACAACACATAGAAGGTAAAAATCATATGATGATATCAAAAGATGAAAAGAAAGCATGGTAAGGTTCAATATTCATGTTGACTTTTAAAACGGGAACAGAAAAAATCATACTTCAACATAATGAAGGCTATCTATGCCAAATCTATGGCCATCATCATATTCAGTGTTGAAAAACTGAAAGTTTTTTTCTGAGATCAGGTATAAGACAAAGATGTCCTTGTTCACTTCTATAATGTAGTTTGGAAGTCCTACCTAGAGCAATTAGTTAAGATAAAGTCATAAAAGGGATCTAAAAATGGAAAAGAAGTAAAATTATCATTTGCTGCAGATGACATGGTAATATACATAGGAAGCCCTAAAAACTCCACTAAAAGGCTATGAGAAACAATAAATTAGCACACTGAAGTGGCTTGCTACAAAATCAATATATAGAAGACTGTTGTATGCTTACAGCCTGCCTCTCACGTTACCTTCTCCAAATGTTCTTTCCTTACTAGAATTTTAATTTGTCTTCACAATCTTTTATAGCTTTGAACTATCAGAAAATTTCTCCTTATTTATATATGGCTCTTTGTTTTTATTGTTTCTGATCTTTCTTAGTTTTCCCAATAGATGAAGCTCTTGGGAGAAAACAATAAATTTTTATTGCTTATGCCCTCTGTACTATCCCCTTTCTTTTCCTCTTGCCCCTCTCAGGTGCTTCTTAACACTTGACTAGGGAGGGACTTGATAACTCACTGAACTACTGATACATTACCTTTGGGAATGTGAAAGTAAGTTATTAACAGGGTCAGAAGTTGTATCAAGAAGGCCTAATTTCCCCAACTTTAACTCCAACAAAAGATTTGTATTTCAAAAAGAAATGTTTAATTTTAGGGAAAATTACTATTTCAAAAGTTTTGATATAGTTTTGGATTGCATGATTTTCATAATGGTCACAGTGAACAGTCAACTAGACTGATTTCCCAGCAAGACTGTTGTGCTCATTTGGTCAGAATATCCTTCACATGCTGGGAAGGACAAGTGTAGTTATTCTTCTGGATGTCCAATATTGGTTATAAGGGACTCCCTTAGGTCTCCTACCAAATAAGCTTCCTCCAAGGGAAGATAGAGACCTGAAATCTTAAAACCTTTATTAATTCACAAATAGCATTCCTTTATAATAATAGAAGTTTTACATTAATTTTCTGTGAACTCATGCCAAAACATGCCTAATACATGTCTTTAGTTGAATAATTAAAAATACCATTATAGTAAAATGATTACTTTGGTTTTTCTGGGGATCATCTTAGCTTTCTGGCTCTGATGTTCATCAACAACAGCCTCTGAATTAATAATCAAAATATTTATCAATATATTAAAATTTATCATGACTATTAATTGGCACATGTAGACATTTTTGCTCTAATTTAGCTTCGACAATCAGTTTTGTGTTTCTATTAGTAGTTTTCTGATACAAACCACCTAAGATATTCACTCAAGTACTACATTGTAAGTCTTAATGGTATGACTAATTATGCTAAAAAATACTGTGTTTACACCAATCTATTTGAGCTATTTTTTTTTAACATGTATTATAACATCCTGGCCAGTGATCTCTTTGAAAGACCTACAAATTCCTATTAAAATATTTTTGGGACTTTTGGCTAACAATTTTTCTTATTTTCTTATTTAAATTTAACTTATTACTTTTTGTTTTGTTTTCTTTATTTTTTAAATTTTATATATATTTTACAATATTTTTCATTTTTGTACAGTGCATATTTCTCGCCCCCATAAAATTTCCATCACCAATTCACCTGTGCACCATAACCAATCCCTTGTATTCTTCCTACCCATTTTATTCCTTCTCCTTCCTCCTCCCCTAGGGAATGTCTTAGATTTATAGTTGTCTATTGATTTTGAGTATTTGAGCTATTTTTTAAAGTATACTGTTCTATATTATGAGATATCCATTCCCCACTCTGCATGAGGCTAGTGGTGTTAAAAATAGAACAAGGTAAAGACCCAACCCATTTATGTCAAAATCACAGGATTTCACTGAAGGGCATGCAGGGAGTTGTACAATTATATTCATATTTTATGTGGAAAGTTTATCTGCAGAGAAATATAGATAAGGTTCAAATAGTCTGTCTGAATTATTTCACTGAAAAATAGCTAAATATGTTTGGGATATCTTTTATACTAATCCCTTTTTGTAGAGATTCTTAGTAAGCCCTTGTGTATTAAAAATCTTAGATATTTGCATGAAAGGAAGCTGGCTTAAATAACCTATTTAACAGTGTTTAACTGCATTTTATAAATATCTGAGGAAGCAAATCCTTCCACTCTGTGCTCAGGCATCAGTGTTTTGGAGGACTTACTTTGAAAAAACCTAAGCACTGTGTCGATCTGAATATTTACTTCCTGCTAAATAAATGCAAGGAAATAACTTCCTTCTATTTTGGCCTGATACCTCAACACATGAGAAAGATGCCAATAATAAATGCAGGGCTTGCTAGCCGATGACATGTGCTACACACATTCTGTCTGTCAGAATAATTAGTCATCCTGTTCAATTTGTCAGGTTACTCACTAATCCCTTTTCTTTCAGAATTTGGGCTCCAAATTGCAGCTGATTCTCAGTCATTACCTTTGTTTGACATGACTGTATTTCCTAGCAGAATGGTGTAGATTGCTTAGACATCTGACTCAGCCTAGGCACTCCATTTCTTATGACAATTTGAAACTGCTTCCTGGAGGGCCAGTTAGTCCCTGGTGAGCTGGTTGCAAACTCCTGTGTGAATGAAGCAGAGAAAGCCAGTTTTGAGAGGGAGTGTGGAGAGGAGGAGTCTTACTAAGGCCCTAAAATTTTTCATTTTCTGATCCCTCAACCTTTCTATTTCCCAGATACATCACTACCTTTAAGTCTCAGAAGACAGCATCTATGCATCGATCTGTATAGCCATTCATCTATCATCTATCTAGCTGAACATCTACCTATCATCTATCCAAACATCTAGTATTGATCTGCTACTCTATCCAACTATAAATATCTATATATAAGTTGATAGCTCATGTAACCATGCATATTTAAATCTGAGGGGCTAAACTAATTCAAGTTAATTAATGTTTCTTATCACCTCCCAAACCATGACACCACATAAATCAAACCCTACTACTCTTATTCCTCAGTTTGTAATTTCAAATTAATACAAAATTTCCAATCTTTTTCACATTTACTCCATTTTAACTAAATTTCCAAAGTGTGTCTGTGCCATTTTTAGGAGAGACCCTTAACTAATTTTAGTTTCTTGAGATATAGCCAAGGTGAGTGCATGTGAGATCATATTCATACTTGTTCTCAAAGTTTGAGATAGGGATGGAGTAGCAATAATGCTTTACAAGAAATCCAATATTAGGATAGGTGCAATAGGACAAAGATGTCAAGAACTGTGAATAGTCAGAGATTTTATCCTACCTGAAAAGTAAATATTTAGTTTGCTACATTTTCAAGGATATTGGTAGAAGACACAATATTTCTGGGTCAGTGATAAAGAATTTTGTTATTCACATTATTATCAGTAGCCAGAGTATCAAAATTACTTTGTGCAAATTCCCTGAGCCCAGTTTCTACAAGATCACATAGAGGATCAGGTGACTTCTGCACACACACTGTGTTGCTTTATTTGAAAGAAACCTTGAACTTGGGGAACCTGAATCTTCCATAAAGGCAGTAACTATGCCTGCTTTGTACTCCGTTGAGGAACACTATTCTTATCTTCCAAGGTTGTTTGCACAGAGAGCTTAACACCAAGCTATCTTTGCTTACTAGACATGAATAATCACAAGAGAGCTGTGGAAAATTGTGTCCAACATGAGTGGATATTTGTTTGTAATCCATTTTAGAGTAATGTCATACAGAAAAAATAAGCAGATCAATGGAAGAGAAATAAAGTCTTACTTATATATTCATATAATTGACTTTTACTGCCTTAGCTAAAAACATTTACTTGCTTTAATTTTTACAAATGCAATTCTGATACTGAGGACTCAGAGTTGGTGCAAACTTCGCAGGTTAAGGGCACTGTTCTCCAGACTCCCCTCACTTCAGATACCAGCCACAAGCTCTAGGGCTCTCAGGTCACCCATATTTCTGACCAATTACAATTTCATGGGTCCCTATTATCACCCAGCTCAATAATTCAACTGAATGACTCATAGAACTCAGGCAAGTACTAGACTTAGAAAATAACAGTTTTTATATGAAGGATACAGATGAGAGCTTGTCAAAAGGAGAGATGCATAGGGTGATATTTAGAAGGTTCTAAATATAGAGCTCCTCTGTCTTTAGGGTGTGTCCCTCTGTAGAGGCAGGGTGGGGTGGCACTAGAGGCAGGTTCGGGATGGTTCTGGGCAGACGGGTCAGGGAAGGAGAGTCTCAGAGCCCTTGGTGGCTTTTAGGCTTTATTTAGTAGAGGTGGCCAGGTACATGGCAGGCATGGGTGCCGGGGGGCTGGGAAGTTGGCAGGCCTCCCAGCCCCCGGCACATCTCACCCTCTCAGCTGCTGCTTCTCTCACTGGTACTGTCGGTCTGCAGGTCCTCACAGTTCTGTCTGTCGATCCTCACAGTTCTCTCTGTCGATCCTCGCAGTTCTGGTGTCCTCATGACGCCGCCCATTTATGCTCGTGTCCAACACAGGTGCGCCCGCTTGCGCATGCCCACCCTGGAATGCTCGCAGCACCACAGGTGTCTATCATCAGTGGTGGGAGGGTGGAAACACCTGATCAACCTTTACCCTACACCCTCTCTAAGCACACCAATGTGTGCTAATCAACCAGGAAAGTGTAGGAGAGAAGGAACAATTTTTTCATACTCCTGGTTTCTTCTTGGGCTGGTTGAGTGAACATAACAGTATCAGATTAGCCACAGAAAAAGATCAGTTTAATTATGCATACATGGGGAGCATAGAAAATGAGGATTCTGATACCAATGAGGGAAATGAGGCACATATCTTGAACTAGGTTAGGAGTCTGGGCCTTGAGAAGAGTTGTACTCATATGACATGGAGAGGTTGACGCTTACAACAAAGACAAGACACTCTCTAATTATATCTTTGCCCTCTACATAGATAGAACAATCTTCAGTGGAAAGATTATCCTGATAAAAATCCTAATTTTGGAAATACCCCAACTTTCATTTTCTAGGTAGTTAAGGGAGTGGATAAAGTTTCTCATCAGCATGCAGGAACTGAATTGACCTCAGGTGAAAATAATTCACATGCCAAGGTGACTTGTTTTGAGAAGGACACTTCTGAGCAATTTCAAAATTTCACTCAGCTGTAGGTGTCCTCAGTTTCTATTCAGTTTTCACTATGTAGAAATGCTTGATGGTTCATTGACTACCCCTCTCCTCAGAGGTCAGGAGATGGAGATGATATGTGTCTCTAAGACTCAATCCTCTAATCACAAAATCTGTCTTTCTGTTTTGACCAGCTTTCATTCTGACGAGTCAGCTCATTAGCATAACTCAGGGATGGTAACTGAGTCCATTATGTATAACAAAGACATTCAGATCACTCAGGAAATTCCAAGGACTTAGCTTCCCTTCCAGAAGCTAGAGACAAACAACATACAGATTCTTCATTATTTAACAGTTTCCTACCTGTTCTCCCAGATATATGTAACAATAACTTTGTAATGTTAAAAAAAAAAAAAAGATGGCTGAGGAGTAAGATACAGATTGTAAGTGCAATAAACCAATAAATTGCTGGTGAAGAACACTCAAGTTGCCAGTAGCTTATATTTACAATATGACAATGATGCCTTCTTTTCAAATTTTCTCTCTGCTATTTTCTTCAAATATATCCTACTTTTCCAATCAAGGTTATTCTTGTACATTTTGTAGTCATGGTTGTGAATTTTGTTGTCATTTTATTTTCTTATTTCTTATTCATGTTTGGGGTCACTGAGCATATCTTCTGTATGTGGGCATTTCCCTAAGTTAATTATCTTTTATGTTTTTTAAGGAATCAATTTTTTCTGTTTCCTAGCCTTGTGTATAGTAAGAATTTCAAGAACAATATTACATAATAATACGCGATAGTAAGTCTCTGTGCTTTCTTTGGCATTTTTATGGGCATTCCACCAAACTTTTATTTCTATTGCAGAGCTTTGCTCTTATCTGTTTTACATCTTGACTATTTCAGATAATGACTTCTATCCCATGGTCTAAGTTTTACAACAGAAGCACCACTGACATTTTGGGGGGATTATCTTTTATTGTCCTGGGCTTTTCCACACACAACAGGACATTTAACATCCCTGTTTCCTAGAAAGATAACAACAATGTCTTTCCAGTAATGGTGAAAACTCCCAAATTTCCAGACATCCCTATGCTACACAAAGGGACAACACTAGATTGTTTTGAAACTATTCGCTTCTGAAGATGGAAAAAGGCCAATTTATGTCTAAGTCTGGATAAAAATTCTCCTACAGTAGCACCACTGCACGGTGTTAAAGGTAAATGGAACTTGAAAGAAGAGGTGGTGTTTTGAGGTTTACTATCTTCTAAGAGTATGTCGAACGTTTGGGGATCCAGATTTTCAAATTTTTAAAAAGACAATGATGCTTTAGGGAAGTTCCTTTTTCTATACACATTATTCTGCACTAGGAGCTTTCAAGTCACTTTTGTACTCTGAGTAAACATGAGAATTATACTGGCATCATCACTCATTGAGTACATTTCAGAGTGAATTATTGTTAAAATATATTTTATGTGCTAGAAAATGATGCCTTTGCTGGAACTGGTATATCCAAAATGACTACTTCATATTGAGTCTTTGTGTTATAAGCCTAAGTCCAATATTTTATATTTATCTTTATACAAAGTACATCAGTTGATGTCTTCAGTAAATTAATTTTTTTTCTGTAGCATAATAAGCAGAAGGACCCTGACTTCCAAGACCTTTACTAGAAAGTCAAAGTCAGGTTTTTTTCTCTATGAGTTATGTTTTAGTATTTCGTGAGGTATGTGTTTTACTATTTAGTTCCTAATGATAACATTTAAACTGTTCTTTGATTTCAGTTGGCATTTGTTTTTCATTTTGAGGGCACATCATGTTTGCTTGCCATTTTCCCCCCTCCTAGCACTGTGGTGGACCTACCTGCCCTAATTGGTATATCTAGTGGCTAAAGTTGGTTCTAGAAATGACTTGTTCCAGTTCCACTTGGAGATGACAGGACTGAATTTTTGTGTTTGTGAATATGCAGAAGCATGATGAAAGGCAGTAGGCAGAGGACTTAGGAACCCAGCTCTGGAGGCTGAATCCCTGGAGTCATCATTCTCTGTGAAAAGTGGGATTTGCAGTTAAACTCAGCTCACAGACCCTTTGGAAGTAATGAATGTACTAAAATATAATAAGTGCTAAGAACAGCGGCTGTTGTGAATGTTTATTGCTATATGGCTTGGAGTTTAGTTTTGTTTTTTATTCTGAATATACTTTGATGTCCTTCTGTGTATATTGGCTTGTATCTTGCACTCATCCTGTAGGCCAAGACAGTTAATTAAAAAATTAGTTTTATTATAAAGAGTGCCTTCTATGGAACAAGTAGAATACATTTTTAGAATCCTGCAATGTCAGGAGCAACTAGATAGATTCTATCTAACCATCACAAACTCTTTCTAATACAAATTCAGGGATGAAATCTCTAGTTATTTAAATCTGAATTACTTACAACGAAGTTGTGTTTCTCCCAAAACTATTCCTTGGGAGGAATTGTTATGTGATTCTACCTTTTGTCACCTCTGAATCAGCTCAAGGATTAGTTCATGGCTAAGTGTCTCAGACATCCTGTTGACACACTGGCTGTAAATTCCCCCAGTGCTATGTATTCTAGAGATTTCTACAGGATCACCCTACCATGCACGTCAGCTGATAAGTTGTTTTGTGAGCCCCTTAAGTATTTGAGCCCTACAAATGTATATTATCAAATGTATTTGACTATGAAAGACATTTTCTGTGCACTTCCTGATAAAATATAGGCAAGACTAGACTTTTGAACTAAAGCAAAACTCTAGGGGAGAAAGTTTTCAGAACAAAAATATGTTCTTAAAGAATGCTTGGAGAGAGTTCAATTCTATTATTTAATCATGCTTTTTGAAGGGCATACCACTGTCAAGATATGAAATAACCAGGAGGAATATTATGGTGGTGATGACAAACTTTTCCAGTTGATACCATTTTCCAGAATTGATACTCAATCATGCTTTTTGAAGGGCATACCACTGTCAAGATATGAAATAACCAGGAGGAATATTATGGTGGTGATGACAAACTTTTCCAGTTGATACCAATTTTCCAGAATGATACCATTTTCTTCCAAACCAAGCTTTGCAATATTTTTAAGGGGAGGTCTGGTAACATTGCAATATCTAGAAGAAAATAAAAATGTGGAAAGCTTCTTCCCCAGTGATTGATTACATCCCAAAGATTGCAGAAGATTGAAAACTATCTAGATAGGCAGTTTTAAGTGAGGAGTTCCAAATATGAAAAGAATGTTAACAAGTGATAAAGAAAACACTATTGAAATATTGAAACAGTGGTAAGTAATTATAGCTTTAAATATTTAAGTGCTTCCTTGTGTTTATTTAGTTAAAAATAAGGAGTATTTAAAATTATACAAGAGCAAAAAGATATTCCATCAAAACAACATTCTGGGATTAGAGTCAAGATATAATAAAACATTTCAAGGTGAAGAATATTAAAATGCAGTTGATTTTAAATAAAACTAAATGTTGTCATAGTACAATATTGTATTTTAGAGTTGCTTTGAATCAATTGCAACATTTATACTCTCTTCCATTAATTAACATTTCTGGGTTATTTGATGCTAATTCTGACTTCCAAAGTGTTCTTAAAGGAAACATATCTAACACAGCTTTGAATATTTGAAGTCTTACCATTAATAAATGACAACTGAATATTTTCAAAAGACTACATTTTATTATTTGGGAGAAAAATATAGCTATGGTTATGAATGGGCAGAAAAGACTAGGTTTGTCCAAATTAAGTGAAATGGAATCTAAAATAATGACTTTTTAAAAAAAGATTTATCCATTTATACATGCAAGAGTTGGGGTACAGGCCAGTGTCCAGGGTGGTGAGAGGATTCACCAGAGACAGAGTGGGAAGCAGAAAGGCAGACTGACTGAAACACACTGCTGAGGGGAGCCACAGGCAAGGCAGGAGAGGTCTGCTACGCCATGCGGGTCCCCTCTCTGGCCAGAGGCAGGTATTGAACTTGTGCTGCAGTGGCTGAAGTTTGCTTCAGAGTGTGTTGCTCAACCCACTGAGCCACCAGGGAGGCCCCTAAAATAATGACTTTCTTTATCAGTGTGATGATTGACTTCTGCTGCTGCCAACATGATGTAAAATTGATCATACCTCATAGTCCCCAATTGTCCCTTGTGGGTGGGGCTGATTCAGTGGAATTCTCCTTGGCTTCGTATTCACGTAGGAGGGAATTTCCCCTGTTCTAGAGTCCACAATCCCATAAAGCAACACTTCTCACACACACACACAAAATTAGGGCAGAATGCTGAGTTGTGTGACTTTTTTCATTTGAGAACCATAATTGACACTATATGACTGTGATAAACTTTTGAATTTATATCATTTTAGTGTAGCAAACACAACACAAACATATACACATTTATTTGATTTATATCTTCTTAGTGCCAACTCTATTAACTTACTGTTATATTGTAATATTATTAATTTGCTCAATTCTCTTAGCCTCCAGTTTGATCTTTCAAATCCTATTCTTTTCTTTTTTGCTTACTTTATGCAATTGTTTGGTCTACTTTATAGTTTTCTTTCATAACTTTTGCTTTCACTTTACCTTGTCTATTTGTATTTTATATTTCCCTATTTTTTATGTGACAGTATTTTCATTCTGTTATCTGCATTTTTAAAATTACCAGTTCATATATCCCTGACCTATTTTTATTTGTTTTTTTAATACTTATTTAATTTTTTAAAACTTTCTTTTCAGTCTCCACCAAATCACCTGTGCCTCCTCCACCTGTCCCCATCTACTCCGCCCTTTTCTCTACTCCCTCTGGTAACCATTATCTTCTTTTTTACAGAATTAAAATTTTTATTTCTTCTATTGCTTGCACTTAATTGATTTTGGGTATTTCTATTCTGCAGAAAACATACAAAATCTGTCTTTCATTTTCTGACTGATTTCACTCAGCGTAATCACCTCAACACCCATCCATTTTGCTCCAAATGGTACCACTTCGTCTTTCTTCATGGTTGTGTAATATCCCATCGAATATATGCTTCACAGTTTCTCTACCCAGTTATCTGTTGAAGGACATTTGGGTTAGTTCCATGATGTGGCAATTGTAAACAGTGCTTCTATGTACATAGGTATAGCTAGATCTTTTCTTATGAATTTTTTCATGTCTGTATGTATGGATAGATGCTTAATAGCAGTGATGCTGGATCAAATGGGATTTCCAATTTTACTTTCTTGAGACATCTACATACTTTTTTTCACAAGTACATCAACCACCTAAAATAAGTTTCTGTAATCATTCTCCTAGCTTATTAAATCAGAGGCTGGAAATGTGGCCTGTGGTACAAAGTATGAGTGACAAACTTAATTTATGCTTTTCATGGAGATTGATGAATTTTGCTTATGTCTTTCCAGCCCTTTTATTACAACCTCCTAAATAATTAAAAATGACAAAAAACATTTTTGTAAGTGATTTCAGTAGTAAAACTTTGAGTCTTACACATTAAAAGTATTTATTTCAACTTTAAATTATCACATATATCTAAAATTAGGCATTGCTTTCTATACACTCATAGGGAAGTTTTCCTCTGAATTCTGTGCACTGGCTTCATGTACTTGTATGATCACATCTTAAGAGCTTCTTAGAAAGTGTTTTATATATTTGAAGTTCACATTTATGCATTTATTTTATAACTGAAGGAGTGATGCACTGGACCAAGAGGAAAACTGGAGAGGTCTTTTCTCTTTTGGTGTTAAATAAACTGAACAATCAACAAAAAATAAGAAAAAGAATTCACTACTGAGTCACATGCTTCCTTTCAATTGTAAGGACAAGTAATAGCTTCTTCTAAGGGAGGTTGACTTTGTCCCTTCAAAATCAAATCTTCAGCCTTCTATGTACAACACAGGAGAACAAATTTGTTCATCAATGTTCAGGAACTCATTAATGTTAAGAGAAGATCTGAGCAAAGTCCAAAACAAAATTATAAAGTAAAAGTATAAATTGCATACTAAGAGCTGGACGATGGTTGGGATTCAATGAGAACTGACCCCTGATTTTCACCCATTCATATATAATGATTTTTGCAGATGCTACTTAATGGTTTTCACTTCTGCATTTTTCACAAGCCCTGGAATCCATCAGATCTGGAAGCAAATGTTTCAATGGTTCCCAGAGAATTTCTGGCTTACCCATATCCAGGAAGTTATGTGAGTCTCATGAGGAATCCTGTTCTTGTAAGAGTTATGATCCATTTTGCAAATTCTGACGAGTTGAATTAGGGTCAGCAGCAGCTACTATTTACTTTTTGCCTAATCTGTACCAAAAACTGTGCTAAGCACTTTACTTGTATTTTGCCATTTAATTCTTAAAATAACCATTTAAGTATAAATTATTATTCTCCACTTTCAATGAGAATGCCAAAACTCAGTTAATTTAACTCAGGGTCATATAGTCAGTAAATGGCAGAGCTGGGATTGAGATTCAAATCCTAAAGATTATATTATCTATTTAAAAATTTTAATATTTAAATTTATTTAAATATATTTGACATTAATTGTAGTCCCCAGGGAATTCCCATCACCATTTTACCTGTGCACTGTCACCTCAGTCCCTTCATCCTGGTCCCTCTCCCCGCCTCCCCCTGCCATGATTCCTTTGGTTTGTCTTTGACCTTTTGTTCTTGTTGTTTTTGTTTGTTTGTTTTTGATTGTATTTGTTCTTTTCCTTGAGCCCTTTTTTTTGTTCCTTTTCATTCCTCCTAAAAGTGAAACCATCAGATATTATTCTCTTGCCTTCTGACTTATTTCAGTGAGCATAATTCCTTCTAGCTTCATCCATGTTTCTATAAATGACTCTAGTTTATCTTTTTTGATTGCTGAATAGTATTCCATTGTGTATATGTATCACATTTTCTTGATTCAGTCATCTATTTTTGGGCATTTGGGTTGTTTCCAGGTTTTACCAATTAAATAGTGCTGCAATAAACATAGGGGTACAGGTATTCTTTTGGATTGGTGTGTTTTCTTTTTTTTTTTTTGCCCTTTGGATAGATTCCTAGATGTGGAATTGCTGGGTCATATGGTAGCTCTATTTTTAGCAGACTGAGAACCCTCCATACATCTTTCCATAGTGGCTGGAATAACTTGCATTCCCACTAAAGATTATATTCTAAACCATCAGTCAACAATACATACAGTAAGATTCCGAGAAAAGAAGGCATCTAAAATTGTTTAATCACATGTTTTCAAGTTGATCTTGAATTGATTGGAGGATAAGCACATTTTCATGATTATTATTGTGATCTTATCAGCATCATTTGAAATCTAGTGATACATGATACCATACTAAGATCTATGGACATGGACAACATAAAAACATAGCTACCAAATGTAAAGAATGTGATGTCAAGAGATAAAGGCAAACATTGCAAGTTGTAAAAAGTACAACCAGTGCAATATATTAAAGTTGCACTAATAATGAGAGGTGAAATATTCACATGCATCAGTTTTCTATAGGAATCTAGACTTGGCCTTGCCTTAAGTTTCCTTTCTTAAGTTCTCTTTCTTTTTTGTCTTTTCCTTATCCTTATGTTGTCAGTTCTTTTTCTTTGATTTTAATGACTATTTGCCTAAGAAATATTTCTTAAATAAAAATGTAAAATTTTAGTATAATTCTGATTAACAAAATCAAAATGTTTTCTATAAAAATGTTGGATTTAAGGACAAGGTAGAAGTAACTTCCCAGTATACTTTTAGTGGTGTGGATGAACATTCCTGCTCTACTAACTTTTTTTAACTGAGGTAACATTGCTTTACAATAGTGTATATGATTCATATGTATAGGACGTATGTTACCACACCTCACCCACCACCAAGTCACCCATAGCCTTCCACCATAGTCCATTGTTTCTCTTACACATTTTGTTCTACACCCTAACCCTCTCCCTTTAGTAGCTCACTTCCACAGTTAGACTTACAGAGTTTGTTACTAGTGTGATTTTGTCCAGCCCTTTGTTTTCTTTCTTGATATTCCACTTATAAGTGAAACCATCTAGTATTTGTCTTTTCCCTTCTGATTTATTTCACTTAACATTATCCCCTCCATCCATATTGTCTCAAATGGCAAGAGTTCATCTTTTTTTTTTTAATAGCTGAGTAATATTCTATTGTGTATATACATCACATCTTCTTAATTCACCCTTAATTCATTCATTTATCCTTGGGTACTTAGGTTGTTTCCACAACATAGTTATAAGTAGGATTGCAATGAAGATAGGAATGCATATTTCCCTTAAAATTAGTATTTTTGTACTTTTTGGGTAGATAATTAAGAGTGGCATTGCTGGGTCATATGGTAGATCTTTTTTAGTATTTAGGAAACTCCATATTGTTTTCCATTGGGACTAGACCAATCTACATTCCCACCAACACTGTACAATGGTTCCTTTTTCTTCATACCCTTGACAGCATTTGTTATCTCTGGCCCTTTTGTTATGGGCCATACTCACAAGTGTGAGATGGTATCTCATTGTGGTTCTGATTTGCATTTTCCTGATGATAAGTGATGGTGAACATTTTTTTTTTCATGTCCCTGCTGACCATGTCTTCACTGGAGAAGCATCTACTTAGCTCTTCTGCCCCCTTTTTAAAATTTTTTTTATTATTATTTTTTTAAAATTTTGTAATACTATCAGCCTTTTATTGGATGTATGAGGAATAAATATTTTCTTCCACTCAGTGGGGTGTCTTTATTTTAGTGTTAGTTTCTTTCACTATGCAAAAGCTTTTTGATACTCTATTAACTCTTATTTTTGGTTTTCATATCCCCTGCAAACCAAATCATTTTCTGTTCCTTACATTTATTTATTCCTAATTAAACCTGGAGAAACAAGTATTAGCAATATCTGAGTAGTCTAAATAGTTTTTCTCTGCCATTCTCCTTTGTGTTTTACCATTGAATTTCTTTTATATGAAGGATGTTTCTCCCAGCAGCATCCTAAATCAACTTCTCTGGCCAGTGAACTCTATAATCATTTTAATTTTGCCCTACTAGCATGCAATCTAGACTATCCTCTTTAATGGAAGGAGGGAGGTAATAAATAATATGTCAATATTGTACAGACAAGATTTACTATATTTTTGCCTTTTGAACTGAACAATTTTTATCTTATTAGGTGAAGCTCCTGGAGTTAAGTTGTATGGCTCCAAATCCTGACCCTGATTATCCCTAGTTGTCACCTTGGATAATTAATTTAACTTTCTGGACCTCATGATCCTATTCTTAGCTTGGATTAATAGTCATACTTACTCATCAGGGTTGTAGGGAGATTAAGTGGGAATCAGTTTGTAATGACTTTAGAATAGAATAGAAAAAATGCGCAATAATATTATCTATTATTAAAAATAATTCTCACTTTTTTAATGAGGATTATGTGACCATTTGCCTAGATTCTAACATTTTCTATGGTTCCTTATATTGAGATGCCCAAATGATCATAATACAAAAAATAAGTTCTAGTAATTTGATCTGATAGTTCCATTTGGGAAATATAGCCTAAGGAAATAATCCAAGATGCAGACAGACAGACAGACACAGAAATAGTATTCATGTCAATTATCTAAAAGAGAATAGTCATTTTTAGATATATTTTTATTTCTATATTAGTATATATTAAAGCACTCAAAATATGTTAAAAATATAATTAATAATCTAGATTTTCATGAAATAATAGATACCTATTATTTCATTATATGAAATTATTTCATACTATAATTTACGATTAATTTAATAGACATTTGTTAAAACTCTACATATAAATCTTCTCTAATGGATGAATACTATGCATAACAAGTGAGAAAATAAATTGGAAAATTTTATATATAATTCATGCTCAAGTCTAAAAAATAACATGCATAGAAGGAGAGAAATACATCAAATTTATTTGAGCAGTTAACTCTTCATGGTAATACTATATCAGGTTTCTATATTTACTGTAAACCAATAGTTTTTGCTGAGCTTACCTATTTATAAACGGAATAAAATGTTTCTTTAAAAATATTGGCATAAATAACCCTATAGTTTTACATACTGTCTTTTAAAAACTGAGATACTGTAGGACTTTAATTATTGTAATAACAATACAATCTAAAATCATTGAAAGAAAGGACTGCCTGTTTTTAAAATCTTCCTTACATAGTAGAATGATTTGTGCCATCGAACTTTGTTTTGTGATTGTTGTCATACCAAGAAACTGGCTGACTAAACATTTAGACTTTCAAATTTTAATAATCAAGCTGAACAAATGGGAAAAATATTAAAAGAGTTCTTTATTGTCCATATGAATTGTTTTCTGATCTGTACATTTTTTTTTAATGAGACTATTGAGCTTGGTAAAAATCAGTACACTGCATATTACATACTTTTAAAGACCAAGTAGTAGATGTAAAGACAACACAAGACTGAGGAAAACAAATGTGGAGAAGAGGCCTTTGGAAGTTTGAGTAAAAGACATGAGAGTTATCATTGGCAGCATCTAGGATAGTAAGAGCTGTGCAGCTTCCAAGACCACAGAAAATGTCTTTGAAGAATAAAGGGACTAGATTTCTGCACTCGAACCTAGGAAGGAGAGGTGAAGAAGGTTACTTGACATCTGCCACCTTGTCAACCTTGTCATCATCACCTGCCTGAGAAGCTCAAAACTGGCACTCAAAGGTTCTGGAACAGATTAAAACAGGGAGAATCACAAGGTAGTCAGGCAGTTGTGAAGCCAGTGTTAGCTATATTTTCACCAGGAGCCAGAGCCCAAGCTCTGTTTCTGCCCCTCTCTCTAGGAGCGGAGACTGTCATTTTCAGAAGGCAGTTCTCCAGGGACTTTCTGTTTTGATGTGAGTTTACACCATCTGTGTTCTTTCATCCACAGTTCTTTCTTCTGTTGTGTGAGCTGCAAGTCCTCACCTATGAGGTATGAGAACGAAAACAGAAAGGCAGGATACTAGTAGAGGAAAACTTCCATTTGGGCAGGAAAAGCACAATAAAGTTTCTCAACAAAAATGACAGTTTTCTAGATATATGAGGAGACTAATGTAGTTTCAATTTGTGAAGACATTTTTGCTTTCAAAGTGATTTTTGCTGCTTTTTATTTATCATCACCACCATCATCTACTGTAAAGTGCCTTACAGTAGGCAAAACACTTCCATGTTACATGCACTATTCCATTTAATCCTTATGGGAAGACTGCAAAAATTACAGCTATCTTTTTACAGATTAGGAAATCGAAATTTAGAGGTTAAATGATTTTTTTAGTTGGCAATCAAAAAGCAACTCCAACTCATAACTTTAAATTATTATCCTTGCATTTGGTCCTAGAACTGACATAATCTATTATGTCATTCGTCCCAATTGACAAAAGCTTTGTTCAGTGTCCCTCATTATCAGAAACTTCTTTTGGGCACCTCAACACTGCAGTTGTCAAAGCAATCACACCTAGAAGTCTAAATAGAATAGGAAAGATTCTGACAGACAGTCTTTGCTTGGGTTCAAGATACTATTTCAGCCTATTTGCACTTTCCAGACTGGCAAACTGTTGGCAATATTCACCCTTAAGTCTATCTTAATTGCATAAGTATACATTTTCCCAGTGCTTCAAGTTTGGTAGTAAAAGAAGACAAATATTATTTTAGGCTCAGAAGCAAAGACTAAGAGGATATGGGCACAAAATATATTGTCACAATTCTACAAATCTTACTTAGGTCCTGTAAACATTTCCAGTTCCCAGAGCCCATGCAGAGTCTCTTCAAAGAACGCTAAACCCTGCTTGTAAGTCAAAAAGACCCCCTTTACCCTGATAACACTGCGGTGTCAAATGCTGAAAACACAAAACTGTCAAGTGTCAACATTTTTGTGGAGTGGGGTCAAATTAGCATTTCCTTTTGAGAATTTGTTCCAGCTCTTTCTGTGACCGGCTCTGGCACTCAAAGAAAGGCCAGGCTGTTTGTTATTCCTTAGACCTGGATGAGAAAGAACTGCACTCTGTTGTTTTCAGAGGACAGTAATACCACTTTATGGAAAAAGTAAAAGGGAGATGAAAATTCCCAGTTTTAGCAGGATTTAATTATTTCTCATATTTGTTGACTTATTCAGTACAATAGAACGCATCTTAGAAGGTTGTTAAAGACAAAGAAGAGTAGTAAAATTGTATTGTGTCTGAGATTCAGTGAAATACATTTTTATAGGATTTCATTTTTGATTCTAACATTTATCATCTGCCTGTTTAAGGCATTGTGGGAAGGGAAAAAATGACTTTTTCAATCATTCCTTTGGTAAGACTTTCCTGCACTTCCCCAAGACTGTGGAAGGTGAGCATTTACCTAATCAGAACAGTCATTCAAAAGGAAATTTACTGAAGGCTTTAGTGGCAGACAGTGTGCTAGGTCTTGAAATATAGCATCTCCCCTACTATCAATAATATGTGAGCAGCCTGAGGTCTGAGTTTTAAACAGAAACTATATGTGTTGAAATGATAAAGGCTAGTTCTACTGAACAAAAGGGGAAGGCTTAGACTTGGAAAACCTGGAGTTTGGAGTCCAGGTGTTAGGAAAAGTCGGGCAGTTTCCTCCATCCTAAAGTTAAACATATCAAAAGGTTTTAGGTATTTGGCACTTTGAGTCAAAATATAAAGTCCTTCAAGGGAAAATCAATTAGCTTAGATGAGTCATGGGATTACCCAAGGCTGGAGGGACATGAAAGAATGATGTCAGTACACACATTAGTGTAGCAGATTTACCTAAAGGAAAGAGAACGTGTTACTAAACTGGAGGAACAAATGTGGGTAACCAATAGCTAATAAGGATTAAACTTGACAACTGCTCACAGAAACGTTTTATGTCTAGGTTCTAGAACCGAAAAGGGAAATCTTTATGTTAGCTGTTTTCAGAAGAATTGACCTCCTTTTGCTACCTAACTCTTTTCTTTTGTCCTGACTATCATTCAGGAAGAACATGGAATTAAATGCTCACAAACTTATTGTTGGGATGTGCTACTGAAAAAAGGCAGAGTAAGATTAAGTCACAGAGTTCCTTAAAAACAAGGAACAATTTTGGCTCCTAAAGATTTATTTGCTTTTTATCTGCGTTGAATTATGCATTTTCCTAAGTCAATAATTTTTCTTTTCCCTTGTAATTCAGAAAAGTGAACTCCCTTACTGAATAGTTCTTTTAGGCACTATGAAAGCCATAACTGTAAGGCTCAATTTTCCCACTTATTAAACTGGTCCTCCTCCGCTCTGAATAGTTGATGCTATTCAGACATATAGATCTTTGTTTTTCTTCCAGAAACCAAACATTCAGTCAGATTGGCCCAAGAAAAAAAATGGAAACAAGTCAAGTTGAACTTTGGACTTCCTTTCCTTTCCTTTCACTGCTCTGTTTGCTTTCTGCTCTTGTTTCTCAATGCCCGCTCCCACACTTCCTTTCTACCTCTTGTGAGCTAAACAGTATAAAAAATTGGGCTGATAAATTTTTTAGGATAATAAATCATGGGAATGCAAACTTGTACCCGTAGTCCCAAATTCATGATAATTGCTCTAGTCTCACGGTAATTGTATCCACTTTCTGCAGGATTCATAACGCTAGTTTGGCTGGCAGCTAAGGAAAATGGCCTCCTCCATGTCTGTTGGTGAATGTGATGAGCTTAAGAGTTGTATAAATTGCCTTGAGACTTAAAGATACAATCATTAATTCTTCAGCAAGAAGGAGGATTCTATTGTTTTAGAATTTATTTATTCTTTTTTTTCTGATTGAGGTAATGTTGGCTTACGTTATTGTTGGTATTATGATGAAGTGTAGGATCCTACTCCAACTCAGATATCACCACTGTAGGGCACCCATCACTGAATCACCCATCGACCATGACCAAAGCCCACTGTGTTCCAAAAAGGAGGATTCTAGAGCCGATAACATCTCAAGGTATAAAATGCTTCTGATTATGTGTATTACCTTGTGCATTTTTTTGACATCATAGGTAAATCAAGATTCTGAACAGTATTACCTCCATATTTTTATGATTCATAAAAATTTTTCTGTCTTGTAAATTAGAATATTAGTGATCTAAAACATTTTCTAAATGGCTCCCTGTCATTTTCTACTCCTTGTCATTCTGTTTTGAGAGTGGCATATGTTTTCCCCTTTATTGTTGCCTCTCACTGGACTGCAGCATTAGGGAAGTGGCATGGGAGGAGGGAAGGATCACTCAAATTCCATGCGGATCTGTGAGCTGCCTAGAGGGGCTACACTTGAAAAAATGTGCAGCTCCTAACCAAAGGCAGTCTCATAATTATGGGAATCTGGTACTAGGGTGAGGCAAGTATGCAGGGAGTGTACATGCGTGGAAGCAGTAATTGGAGATGTGAGCTAGTTTGGAGTGACCAGGGACTATGCCTCAGGGGCCCCATTGTTCCTGCTGGTCAAAGCATGTTATCTCTATTCTAATATCTGCCTGCTGTTTTCAGCAGATGCTGGTTTCCCAGTATGTTCCACATACTAGAGTTTTTGCCCTTGATGAGAGAGCCCTGTCAGACCCTACACCTAGCTGACAAGCAGGAACTCTGGGCACCAAGACAATATTCCAGAGAACAAGGTGGGGCTGGGTTCCTACATTTTATACTTAGAATTCCCTCCTCAGTTCTTATTTCTCATACTACTATCACTTAAGTGACGGATTAGATTTTTTCACCTAAAACCAAAAGCCTTACATCTAGAATAAATTCATTTTCAAGACAGCTCTGGGAATCTCTGGGAATCAATAGAACTTTTCCTGATTGGTATTTTATAGTATTTATGATACTTGATAAATTATGAATGTGCCAGTATTTCTAGTTCACTGAACTTCAGTATACTTCAGTATACTCTAACACACACAGCTCTATTAAATTGCCTTTGGAAATGGTATAAAATTCTAACACACTTCATAGGATCAAACTCAATGTCATCTTATAAAGATTTCGGAACCATAAATATTGTTCAACCAGGCTTGGAAAAATAATAGGAATAGTTATTGAGAACGTATATTTTTAAAAGTCTCTTATATGGAAATGATTTCAAACTTTAGAAAGTAGAAAGAAGTAAAACAAATGTTAAATAGCCAGTTACCCCAGATTTACCTATTGTTACCACTTACCTTCCTTGCTTTATTATTTATTAATTGTTCTCTTATTGCATGTCTAACACTTGGAATGTTCTACCTGCTTGCTGTTTCTGTCTCACCCTAACCTTGTACAAATCGGCCATATTTTACATATAAAGGAACATCATTTTTAAAAATTTTTAAGTTTGTTTATTTATGCATACAAGAGCTGGGGTACAGACAGAGTCGCGGGAGGTAAGAGGACTCATCTGAGATAGAGTGGGGAACAGAACAGGCAGATCGACCGAAATACACTGCTGAGGGGAGCAGTGAGGGAGGCATGAGCGGTCTGCTGCGCCATGTGGGTCCCTTCCCTGCCAGAGATGGAACTCACGCTACTGTGCCGCGAATGAATCACAGTGTGGCGCACAACCCGCTGTGCTACCAGGGACATCTTTTCATCTGTTGTTTTTACCTTTTCTTCCTATATGTATATCCTGATTTATTTCTGGAGAAGTCCTGCCCTTCAGTCCTGGCTGAATTTTCTGATAACTCTAGGGGTGGTTTCCTGATGTTCTAGACTTAGCAAGTGAGGGTGATGCAGCCTCTTTGCTACTGCAATTGGCTCAGAGATGGGCATATAACTCAGTTCAGGTAAACGAAACGGATCAGACTTGGCTTCAGAACACTTTTTCTTGGAACCACTGGGAAAGCAGTTTTCTTTCCCTTGGTAGTGTTAAGTTGGGTAATGTTAGTTTGGAATGGTTAGAAATTGTTTTTTTGTCCTACCACAAAGAGAGATATTGTGAGAAAGAGCCTAAAACCAAAAGAGAAGAAAAGAAGGCTGACAGAAAGAGTGATCGATTCCTGGAATCCATATTTATAATATAATGACTTGCGTGAGTTAGCAGTTTTCTTTTTTACTCAAACCGGGTTGATTTGAAATTCAGTCATTTGACACTAAAAACGTTTTGACTAATCAATAACTATGCGCTTCTCTAATACCAGCCTATTAAGTGTTGGGAGTTGCAATTTGAGTAAGTTAAGCCTTATGTGATATCCCATTCTCTTTCAAGGAGAAAATAGGTCCTTCCATTGTCACTCTGAACTGGAGAATAAAGAGGAGAAAAATACTCACATAAACTTTTTTTAAAAGATAATTTTTCCCAGTTAAGAATTAAGTAAAATACGATCAGAATGGCCATAGGACTTTGACAATTATGTAAGTATTAATTGTGACTTTTGTACTTCTTGCACTTTTAAGTCCAAGAATGGGAATTTTATCAAGATTACCTGTGATTAAAGGACATTTATAAGAACTGATGTAATTTACAAGTTCCATTACAAGTTCCATAATAGTCTGTGCCATTTCTGTTTTGAGTCAGAAAAGTCAGTTTTCAAAATGTCACAATTATATTTGGGTTGGCAAAAATAAGATATCCACAGTGGTTAAACCTGATGAAGAAGAAAACAAAACATGTAAATGTTTGACTAAGTCCTTTAGTCAAAAGAGAGTCGCCCAACATGCAATATTTTTTAAAGAAACATTTATTCATAGTAAAACTTTTACTGCATATATCTCTGCATAATTGATCCAGGTCACTCAGTTGAGTAAAATGTATTCAGTTTGTTACAATATCTTTTACTTGGAAAAATCTAGTTTGGATCTTAAACCCTAGTTAAATTTTTACAGTCTTTCTCCCCCATCCTTGCTAACCATCTTTCTAAGTAAATTAATGATAAACCTAAGACGAATAACAAGAGCTGAAGTGCTGATATATTTTAATTCCCCTGCTTGAACATCATGGGAAGTAAATCTAGGTTATAAATCTTAAATTTTATGGTCTGGTTTATGGTGTCATGCCTGTGTCTTGTCCCCACATTTCTGGTCCAGACTTGGAGCTCCTATTAATGTCAAATGGTGCTTTGCCCTGAGGCAGGGAACTGATGGGTTGTAGGAACTGAATATGGACTTGCCTCACTGGGAATGAGTGAAATAAAAGGAGCTAGCCTTTGTTTAAATAGGCAAAAAAAAAAAATCTGTATAGAAGTTGGAATAAGATATAAAAAATTTTCAGATATCTTTGTTATTTGATGTAGAAACCAAGACAATGTTTGAAGTCAGTACTTAAGCAGTTCTTATTCAGTTGTCTTTCAGAAGCAGTCATATCTGTAAGCAGTAGTGTCCTGTATTTTCTGTGTGGTCTCTGTGGTCTTTTCTGAACTGTCTTTGCTTCTCATGGGTCATGAAAACTTGTGTCAAGAATTTAACAAAACACTCAGTATTTAAGAAATTAAGATTCTATCTCTGGCTTTCCTAAGGGGAGAAAAGAGAAAAAAGTTACTTCATACTTCCACAAAGATGACCCTTAGAGAATTAGAAAAAAGACCAAAGAAAATGTAAAGAAAATCATCTTATATTCCTTTAGAAAAGTTCTGGGTCTTTGCTGGTGGCACAGGAGTTAAAAGTCTCAGCCATATCAAGCTGTCACCACCACTGCAGCTTGAGTTTGATCCCAGCCAGTTTGCTAATCTACATGGCACAGCAGACCTCAGCAGTATATTTTGGTAAATCTGCCTATCCTGCTCCCCACTTTGTTTCTGGAGAATCATCTCACCACCCCACTCCCCATACCTCTGGTCTACACCTCAGTTCTTATATGCATTAATAAATAAAATAAATCTTTTTAAAGAATAAAATAAAGGGGCTTCCCTGGTGGCGCAATGGGTTAAGCAATGCACAATGAAGCAGACTGCAACCACTGCAGCATACATTCGATCCCTGTCGGCAGCCAGGGAGGTGACCCTCTGGCCTGTACCCCAGTTATTGTATGCATAAATAATAAATAAATATTTTTTTAAAAAATTTTAAAAATTCTAAAAAATAAAAAGCAGAGACAGATTTTGGTTGAATTTCTACCCAAACTAACAAAAAACCAAAAAAAGCAAAAATAACCACGTTAGCTGGCCATAACGGTCAGTAACCTATGAGCATTGTCTATCTATCCTGCTTTCTGTGACTTTCCATGGAATACACTGCATTTTCATCTCAGGTAAAGCAATTGTCCTGGAGGTCCCTGTCTGACTAGTGTCTTCCTAGAAAGGATGGAAGCTAACAACTGCTAAACTGATAATAGACAGTAGGCACCTAAAATAAGTTACTGTTTTGATACTTGCAATTCCACATTGCTTAGAAACTAATATCCACATGAAGCCGATGTGAAAGGAGGTCAGAGGGGTAATGTGATTTGCCTAGGCTAAGATCACTTGTCTGTGTTGAGCTGTGTTAGAACCAAATCTGACTTTGAAGTAAGTAATGAGTTAGTTAATCGGGGAATAAATGTAACAACATCCCTGAAATGTTTTCTTGGAAGTTCCAAATGAAAAGTGATTCAGTAAATGAGCTAAGGGGGGAAGTGGATCTATTTTCCTTGGAAGGAAAAAGGGCAAAATGGAAAAACGGAAGAAAGTTAAATGTAGAAGATCAGAATTTATTACTGCTATGAAGGACAATCAACACAAATAAGCAAGGGACAAAGTAAAAGAAACATTTTGTCTCCTGTTGAAAAATAGCAAGATGCAATATATAAATGCAGCAGAACTTTGAAATAGAAAAGGAAATTTAGACTCTCAAATGGGTATAGACTAGATTTTTTAAAATCTTGGAATGTTTTATTGTCAACAGTATTAGAACCCTTTAATAGTGTGTAACTAATCAGAACTAAGTTATGAGTCTCAGACGTTATTTTTGTTAGCTGTAAGAAATGAATGCATGAAATGAGTTTTGGAGTTCATTCGTCACTGTGCACATGCTCTCTGATCATACCTTTCACAACCTTAAGTGCACTTGGAGGAATTAAATGCTACCATTTGGTTTATTAAGGTATTTTCTTTGGACTGCAATTTTCACCAAATGCATTGAAAATGAGGTTTTTTATACCTTTGAATGAGACTATTATGTATGTAAATAATCAATATTCAACATATTTTTTAAGATTTATTTTTATTTATTTATGCATACTAGAACTGGGGCATAAGCCAGAAGTGCAGGAGGTGAGATGACTCACCAGAGACAGAGTGGGGAGCAGAACAGGCAGATTTTCTGAAATACATTGCTGAGGGGAACAGTGGGTGAGACAGGAGAGGTCTGCTGTGCCATGCGGGTTAGCTCCCTGGCATGGGTTTGAACTCAGACCACAGTGCCTGCTAATAACTTCATAGTGCTGTGAGACTTAACCCTTGCACCATCAGAGAGTCGCCCAACATGCAATATTTTTTAAAGAAACATTTATTCATAGTAAAACTTTTACTGCATATATCTCTGCATAATTGATCCAGGTCACTCAGTTGAGTAAAATGTATTCAGTTTGTTACAATATCTTTTACTTGGAAAAATCTAGAAGTGATGCTAGTCAACCAAGTTTCTGTTGTTGGCTTTTCATTCATATTCAGATACAAAAACTTATTTTAAAAATCTACTTTTCTTATTTTTCATGGTTCAGTCTTATTCCTTTAAATTCTTATTTCCTTTTAATCCTTATTAGGAATTTAATATACACAGCTGGGCTTTAAACAAAATAAAAATGTCTCTGAAAATGTGAGTGTTGCCACTGAATAGCAAACTCATACTTGTTGACTTAAATAAAAGTAATAACTCAAAATGTCACAATTGAAAAACTTTGAGAAATATGGTTAACTCTCAATTGTTAATGCATTGCTTTTTGTTGCTTTAAAACTTTTCCCCACCCATTATCTCATCTTTTAATCAACTGATGGTTCCCCAAGAAAGATACTAGATGAACAGACTGAAAGATACTCAATGAACAGACTGAATGGAAAGACCCTGAAGCAGTTATATAAGTGGCTCTTATATAACTGTATAAATAACAGATCAGGCTGGACCAGAATTAATGTTGATATCTTTGGAGCAAAATTTCAGCAGGTACCAAAAAACATTAATTATATATTTAAAAAATAAGTCTCACTTCCAACATGGTTCTGCCAGCACTAATAATGGGGTGAGTGCTAAGAAGCTAGTAAATCAGAATTCAACAACCTTTACCTTAGGGTTTTACAGACAAATATTTTAGTGTTCTGAGAATTTGCTTCATACAATGCTACAAGTTAATTAGGAATTAAAGCATGTTCTAGTGTTCCTGCCAGCGTTTTGCAATACCAAGGTCAATCTTTAGCAAATAGATAGATGCCTAATCCCTAGTAGAGTATCTGACATGGTTTATTATGGTTGTTTGTTACATATTAGTTCTCTTATCTCTAAAATCTTGACAGGTAGAAAAGACACTATGATTTTAGTTGTTAAATAGAGAGTAATAGGAATAAGAATAGTAATAATTCAACTTTATTAAGAATACTTGAGATCCTTAAATTACTGTTCTTGGTAATCTCAAATATCATTCTTCTTTCTGGTCTTTTATATTCCCTTTCAAGGCTATGAACAGACCTGAATCTCATCTCTCATAACCAAAATTAAGTATAAGCAATTATCCATTTCCCCAGCTCCTTTCCCCTATAGACAACAATTTAAAGGTGTGGCATCTTGTTTTCTTTGAGATCCTGCCTTATCTCAATGTGGGAAACTCATATTCACTGTTTCAATATCATAATTTTTTTTTTTTTTGGTAAATACAAACTAAACTAGGGCTTCCCTAGTGGCAGAAGAGGTTATGTCTCAGCACTATGAAGCTATCCGTATCTACTGCAGCATGAGTTCAATCCCTGGCCAGGGGTGTGACCCACGTGGCACAGCAGACCTCTCCTATCTCCCCTAATGTCCCCTCATCAATGTATTTCAGTCCATCTGCCTGTTCTGCTCCCCACTCTGTCTCTGGTGAAACCTCTCACCCCCTGCACCTCTGGCCCACACTCCAGTTCTTGTATGCAGAAATAAATAAATCTTAAAAAAAATACGTGCTGAACTAAAGGTTATGAATCTGAGTAGTAGCAACATTCCACAACCAATTTTTGTTTTGTTTTTTGTCTGGGCTTTAAGAGCTCATATTAGCCAAGCTCGTGGTAGCTTTCACATGCCTGGCTAATGACAGCCTGGAGCTGCACAACAATTCATGTATGGCTGATGGAAAGTATCTGAGGAGAGCCAAGACCCAGGGAAACAGTCTGCACTAAGCTGTGTGCGGCCCAAAGATGAGTTCGGGCAAACACCCTTACTGTTTGCTTAGAAGGGTTCAAAGTCGCTTGAATCCTTCCCCTGAAACTTATGAAGATTTTTCTCCTGCCTACAATATCAAAATTCCAGAAAACAGACCTGTGTATTACAGAAAAATTTAGAAAGGACAAGTTGTAATGTAGTTTCATTGAGAAGGTTCAAGAAGAAATGACCACTCAGATAGTTTGAAGATCTACAAGTGAATTCTAAGGCTTTAGTATTGCTCCTTTTTCCTTCTGTTTGTCAAATTTACCCATGATGTGAAAATAATAACCTAAAATAATGATAATAACGCCAAATGCTGTGAATTTTAGATTTTATTATCATGTCGGTAGCTCATAGGGCAGGGGATAGAAAATTTCAAGACATACCGTAAAAGCATAAACCTTAACTATATGTAGACTTACAAATAAGAGAATGAAAATGTCTAGATCAAGATCAAGTAATATAGGATATTTTCAGACAGTGCATTGGCCCTTTTGTTTGAAAGGCCTAAAGAAATATGTTCAAATGAACTTGTTGAGGATACCCATGATAGTTATTTTTATAAATCCTCCAAATCTATAGCTATTATGTGGGAAAACAAAAGTCAATCATAAAACTTAGCAGGATTTTATGCATAAAATAATTTTGAAGTTCAACCTTGATATTGATTATGTTTATATTCAGATCTCTTAAAAGTAGTATGTTATGTGGCTTTGAGTTTTGTTTAGTAGACATAATTTTTTTTCCTTATCAAAATAATTTCTTTCCTTTTTACTACATAGACAAAAAAATTCCCATTGAATTTAAAATGTATTCTTTGATTTACCAAGTGCATAAAAATGCATTTATTTGTTTTCTTAAGTGATTAAAAATCAACAATAAAATAGTATTTCATTTGTCAAAATAAAATAAGTATAAGGGCCTCTTTGGTGGCAGAAGGGGTTAACCTGTAACACTACGAAATTATTTGTAGCCACTGCAGCATGAGTTTGATCTCTGGCCAGGGAGGTGACCCCGTTGGCACAACAGACCTCTCCTGCCTCGCCAGCTGTTCCCCTCAGCAGTATATTTCAGTCAGCCTGCCTGTTCTGTTCCCCACTCTGTCTCTGGTGAACCACCACTAGCCTGTACTCAGTTCTTGTATGCATAAATAAATAAATCTTAAAAATAAATAACTACAAACGTTATAACATAGTTTAGTAATATGGGATAAAAATTCAGTCATGTGTTATTGATTTTACAGAATGTTGAAGAGCATACAGCTAGAGTATCCTACAACATAAAATTATTAAAAGAAACAGGTTTGATGCCTTGAGCACAGAACAATCTGACCTTGATTTGGGATCTATAGAATCTAGTTTAAAAGTGATAAATAGTGGTAAAGCTAGTACGGCTGCCCTCTAAATTGAAAAAGAATTTAATAGCATTTTTATTCTCTTGAAATCCGTTGATTGAAATGGAAGGCATCTATGAGAGAGACTATAATCGCAAAAGATCAATTGCATTTTCTTTCAATCTAGTTGCCTGGCAGAATAATAGGTCAAAAACTTTAATGTGTTGCATTTGAAAATAAAAACATGTAGGACTTCGTAATCTTTTCAGCATCTCTACAATGGAGATACACAAGTTTCTAATCCAGTGGAAGAAATACGTTCATTTACTGGAATCATCACATTATTTAATGAGAGAAATCCCACCTTTTCCCATGCTGCTAATGGGATCTCTATGAGAACACTGACATTTGGTCTGATATTCAGCTGGATCTTGAGAGGTTCTCAAGTCCCCAGATCAGTCTGAGTCATGTTAAAAATACTCTGGTATGTGCAATTGGTTAACTGCAGGTGTTTGGCTGTGAACATTGAGGAAGGACAAACATGCAGCTAGAACATTGTGGTCACTTGAATGGTTCACAATGATTTGAATGAAAGTTGAGAAAAAACATCATTTATTACCCATTAATTTATTGTATCTTTTTCAGAAGTGTCTATGGGATGCCAAACATCTGGGTAAAAACAAAAAGCTTTAGAGAATCCTTTGCAAAGATTTTTGTCTTCATTCATCCAATCATTTCTTCTGATGAAAGAACTTACAAGGGGAGAAGCTGATGCACACATACTAATATTATTAAGAAGTTAGAGAGTGCCACAAGAATGATGCTAATAAGATACTACACTTGATCAGATTGCTTATGTATAGTTGGAAGCCTTGGAGATATCTTCTACACAAGATGGCATTGAACTAAACTTTATATTGAATGCCCATTCTAAGTGGAATTTACACCACGTAAAGAAAGAGACACCTTGGATTATAAAATGCAGAAAAACACAATTAAATCTTGATCAAGATACTGGGGAAGGCAAAATTCACTATGTATGATGATGCTCATTCAAACCAGAAGATGGGAATATAGTAAGGGTATTTTTTTAAGATTAGGAAGAGAGAAGAGCTGTGCTCAATTTAGAATGTGAAAAGAGATTGGCATATGAGGCTGTTATCCATTAAACAATAACATAAAGTGTAAGACTGTAAAGATGGGAGATAAGAGATTTTGAAAAGAAGTAGGAGATAAGATGCTATTGCAGTAATAAAAAAGGGGGGAAAAAAGGGGCTTCAGTTAGATCATGAGAGCAAAAAGGAGTCAGATAAATTCTAGATCTGTTAACAGGAGAATCAACGCAGCTTAGAAATCAATTTGAATGTAAATATTGATGATTTTCATGCCAAATAACTAGGCACATGAGAAGAAACCTGTATGAGAATACATTCAATTTGGTGCATGTTGAGCTTGAAGTGTAGCTAGAATATCCAAGTAGAAATATGAAGCAGATTTGTTTTTTATCAGTTGTCAGGGTGGGGTGATAGACCTAGGAATTCTGTAGAGGTGCTAAAAGAAGTCCAATGATTGCATGTTAAGAGAGAAGAGAATGTGATCAAATGTTTAATGACTTAAACACCAGTACATTTTTGGAAAAATATGAATGTGTTATGCTCCTCAACTATCTGAAGAACTACTTGAATTTTCACTTTTCATCTGCATGGTTCAGCAGATAGAATGATTGATGTTTAATTTTTTTATTTTTAAATTTACTGTTATATGTAAGAAGATGTGGTGATAATCTATCATATGAACTTGATGTCAGGGTTTATGTGTAATTGATATATCCTCTTCTCAATCATTATTTTCTTTAGTCCAAAAAATTATACAAAAAGGGTATTTTTCTATCTGACCTCAATTATAGTTATAAGTCATCCCATCTTTTGTTCTTTCATCATATCAGAACATGTTTTGATATTTTGTGTCTTGCTTTTCAAGTGTGCTCATGAAAACTTTCTCTGACTTCAAGCTACTCTGAAATTCCTTTTTAGTAAACGTTAATTAATACTAATTACAGTAAACATTGGAGAACACTTTTAAAACAGCATTTGTATTGGTCCATTCATAAAATAATGGATATATCAAAATCTAAAGTCAGAACATTTGGACATATTCATGCAAATTTTTGCATAAACTTATATTAGCCATTGAAGTCAATCACGAAAATGTAGTAGTTTTGTGCAACTTCATTCAAGAGTGTTTACATACTTGTATGTGTGTGAAAGCAGAAAGTTGGTTACCTCACATGTAGTGAGTATTACATACGTACTGGTTTAGGTTAAATCTAAAGTGGTTTAAACAGGAAGTCAGCACTATTCAACCACAGACATGTCTGTCTCATTTAGCTCTGTTTATGGAGCAACAAAACAATGCTAAGGAATGGATGGATGGATTAATGGCATTAATAACTGCCATGGTTACAAAGTATTATGTTTGTAATGATAGTCCTGTCTGTGGAAATGTGCCTAGGTTAACAAGATAATTTCACTTGTAACCATAAATAATTTGACATTTGTGCTGTAAAGTCTGGAAAAAAATGCTAAAGAGATCCACAGGAAGGTTTTTAGGCAGTTAAATGATGAATACCTTTCATGTCAACAAGATAAAAAGGATGCAATATACCTAAGTATATTTTGTTTTCTAGAATATGTTTTTAAACAAATTCCTAAAAATTATATTTTAAAAAATATACCTATAATTCTGAGTAGCTATGAGAGTAACTCTCTAGGAATGGGGAGATGGACCAAAGGTTTCTTTGTAGTGAATCCATTGCCTTAAGCCTCCATGAAATTTATTTGGGGGCAATCTAGAAACTTTCATAGCAAAAACAATCAAAACTTAAAGCTATTTCATATATGTCAGATAGTGCTAAAATGGCTTCTTGAGGTACTTGCTCTCTGGTTAGTGTGTTTCTTTAACAAGACAGGTGCAATTTTGCACTTATCAGTCACTTGAAAGAAAAACCTTCAATGCTACATTGACTGTGGTTGTGGTTTCTTATCAAATGTCCTCAGCTTAACCTCCAAATACAAATGAGTTTTCACAAGATACAAAAAAACAAGTTTTAGTAAACAATAGCATAAAAACAAGAAACTTTTACCAAAAATTGCACAACAATTTTTTTCTTATCACTCTAATCTCCCTGCCTCCATCTTTATGTGGTCTCCCTGTCTCTCTTGTGGTCTGTAATTTTAAGGCAAGCTGCTGTGTGTGCTCAAATGAATGGACCCATTACTTGAAAACCCAGTCTTTCTCTGTAGGCAAATCCTCAAGCAAACCATAATTCAATTTCAAAAAGAACCAATTTTAGGCAAATGTCTTAATTCTTTTTCCTCTCTTGATATATCTCACGCTTAAAAATTCAGAGAACTAACTCAATGTTTAGGAACTGTTTCTCTTATAATCAAAAACAAAAATAACTGAAAGAATGTAAATATTAAGGGAAATTTAATTATATATTTTTGAATTACCTAATTCTTCACTCACGCACATGTTGTTTTGTAAAAACGCAAAAGAACTCTTTGAGTCTTTTGTTTTAAAAATAGGACGTTCTATCTTACCAAGTCAAAGGGAGTGCAGGTTGCCAAGAGTTTCAAGTTTTATTAAAAATTAAATTACAATTCATATTTAAGGAACCTTGGCAAAAGTCTGGTTACATGGCATCACATTACCAGTGTAGTTTGTTACAAAAGCAGTTTGTGAGTGATGGATTTCTTGGTATCAAGCAAAAACAATCAAAAGGATAATGGAGTAAATGCAGATGGAGACCAGGTTTTTCAGGACTGATGAGTGAACCGAACCATCATAGACCTCTGAAGAAATGGGGAAAATTAGTTGTTAAATATGATATTTCATCACAACTATAAAGTCATAACCAGAGTAGTTTACATGTCATAAGGGGCAGGTGCTTGGTAAAAGTAGTGTGATTTAACTCCTGTAGTAGTAGGATGTAGCTACTGTAGTTATTTTCATTTTGCCCAAGAGAAGGCAAAGCAACAGAGATGTTCAGTAGCTCCCTCCTCCCCATTTACACAATTAAAAAGAAGTACATTTTGGCTTTGTACCTGAAAATCTGAGATCAACAACAGATTCTTTTTCAATGAACCTAAGTCCCTCACTAAAATTTTCTAAGGAAAGAGCATGGGGATTAATAATCAGTTTAACTCCTAGCTAGTGAAAATGGGGAAAGTATAGGAGATGTTAAGTTCAGTGTGGAGAGTGTAGGAGATAGAGCAAATTATAGAAATTTTCTTCGTCTCTTCAGAATTCCTGACTTCTTCTTCAGTTAAAAGCCAAGCCTATTCTTGCCATAAAAATGTGCATGCACAGAAATTATTGGTTAAAATTTCCAAAGATTCACATGTTCCAGGGAATTTCTAAAGTGCAAGCCTCCTCTCCCTCTGTAGCATTCCCTTTCTACAAATTAAATTTTCATTAATTACTAGCATGGAGGGCCTCCTTACCCTGTCACATACTTTACCTATTTATTAGATGTGTTACTTATTAGCATCAGTAAAGCTGTAGAGTTTAATTATTCTTGCTCTTTTCTGGATGTAAAGACAACTAATTCATTAGCTTGAGCAGTGTTCATGGTAGAGGGAAGATGTTTGAATTAAATTGGATAATCTCAGACTCCATGTGAAAAGTTGACCTGAATGTTAATGCTGCTTTAGAGCTTACACTGTGTAAATGTCTGAGTCCAAGCATCTGTGAGTTCTCAAACTTCAAATGGGATTAAATGCATAACTGAAAAAATTTTAAATTTACCTTGTGTCTCTGAGCCTTTACTTAGCCTTGTTTTGTCCCTGTAAATTTTAGATTCATCCCAACCCTCCCAGGATGTGATGCTAACACCACAATTGAGGAGCTGTGAATTTGACAAGATATTGGTAATTTTCTTTCCTTGATCAAATGCAGGTGTTCCCAAAGGTTACAGTATATGGAACATGATTATTAAACCTGAACTTTATATATAGAATCAGAAGTTTCTAAATTGCTACCAGTGTGGTGGTCCTATGGCTTCTGCAGACATGAGGAAAGCCAGTCCAGTTTCTGAGTTTTCTCACTGCATTCCTGGAAGATTACCAGTGCCTGCACCTGGTACACTAACTCTTTATTCCATAACCTCTACTCTTGGTCCATTATATAATCACTAATAAATCCATTCTTCCTGTGACTTGGTAATTATGAACAGTAGGCTTTCCTCAATTTGAGCTGGGGGTGACGGTGATAGTTTCCTTTTTCTTCATGTTTCTCTCATTCTTGCTTCTTTCTATATGCCTTGGTTTCCTCTTCTACAATATTGGAATAATAATACTAATTACCTATAAGATTATTAATGTGGACTAAATAAGATAGTACATATGAAGAAACTATGTCTGGTACTACGGAAATGGTGGTGGTGGTTGTTATTAATAGTAGTGATGATATCTTTACTTCCCTTGTTTGACTCAGTCATAAATAGTACATATCAGTTTTCAGTCCCAGGAGAGAGTAATATAATGTACAGTTTATAACAGCCTGTTTACAGGGAAAATGCAGTGCATTTATTCAAAGCTTTTATCCATTATGTGCCAAAAGCAGTGTTATTTGTTCACACTTATATGACTGAATAAAGCTAGAGTATGACAGGTAGAGGGGTCTGTTGGATGGGGGTGGATGATGACTAGGCATGTGTGATGGACGTGTTGTGGTGTATACACGCACCCAGGTGTGAAGCTGCATGCCTGCAACTTACAGTGTTTTGAAGCAATGTTACCTCAATTTAACAAAGAAAAGAAAACTGAAAGTATGATAACAATAAACAACATTTAGTGTCAAGCATTCCTGGAAGCATCTCCTTGTGTGTCATGGCTGAAGCAAGGGTGTCTGTCAGAGGGAGCGACTGCTCCCCTTACTGACAAGACATACTTTTTTCTCTTCACCTCACAGTGTGGTGTTTTATCTTATTTCCTGTTTGGACTGCCAGTGGATAGCCACATTTGATTGGATTCGCTTAATATTTCCCAGGTAATGTGGATAGTTACTCCCTCCTCTTCTTACCCTGTTTACTACATTCTTTAACACGCCCTACTGGTTCTGTAAATCTGTTCAGTCTCATGGATTTGCTTAATGTTTAAGTTGTGCTGCATTCTGAGGGAAATGTACTTGTGAATTGTGTAGTTGTATATGGTGTATACAGACACTAAAGTTGGTGTCTCTGTTTTTTAGGTGGGTCTGAGCATGAACTTTGTCCACTTAAAGCTTTGTCTCTGCCATTACACTCTCTACCCTATGGGTGACACACATACACACACACACACACACACAAAAGGGGGG
The DNA here is from genome assembly GCA_019455555.1 of Galemys pyrenaicus. Classification (NCBI taxonomy): domain Eukaryota; kingdom Metazoa; phylum Chordata; class Mammalia; order Eulipotyphla; family Talpidae; genus Galemys; species Galemys pyrenaicus. Next base: position 12,169,649 of record JAGFMF010011796.1, read on the forward strand.
GCTTTTAAAAGAATTTCAACTGTGTGTGCATATGTATTTGGTTATCTTGTTTGTCCCAAAGATAATTAAAGGGACCAAGGGAATGTTTATTCATCTCATCCAAAATTGCCATTTTGCAACAAATTGTCATGTCTCATCACTGGTCTAGGAAAACATGTGCACAAAACAGAATTCCTATCTGGGCTGATCTGAACATCAATCCCTCAAATTTCTGGCAAGAATTACAACCAGAACACAACATTCATGAGAAACACTCCTTGGCTTACAACCTTTGGTGCAGAAAGACATTCAGGCGGTAGATTAGTAAAATGAGGAGTTAGCTCTAAAAGAAATGTCACATATTCACCTCTCTGTTATAGTCCTTTCCATGGTGATTTTTATAGGAATTTTATTGTTTCTTATCCACCTGCCTTTTCTCATGTCTTCTCTCCTCTCATTATTCATTCAATTCTACACTACAAATGAATTTGAAAATGAGTATTAAAGCATCTAAAGGATCTAGATGGCTTTTTAGACAGAATCTAGAAAGAAAATAGAGAACAACGGATTGCAATTCTAACTCTTTATTCCATAACCAGTAAGCTGTGCTTACTACTAAAGTCACATTGATTTTTCTTTCCTTTGTCTTCTGTAACATTTTAATCTTCCCCACGGTACCACAGTACCAGCTCTGATGATCTGCTCTGTTATTTTTATTCCAGTTCCAAACACGGAATAACATATAATCAAATTTATGCTTTGTAAACTGTTAGGTATTGCTAGTGTATTTATGTTTTCTGTTATTTCTGGTCTCAATTTATTTCAAAATTACTCATGTCTAGCACTGTACTAGATTGGATCTGTATTGTACTGAGGGGGTCCATAGTTGACTCACTTAATAATCAATTGTTGATTATAATATTTGAAAATTGTTCTCATCTGTTGAAGAGCATACTGACTCAAGGTTAATATTCATCAAACACGATTCTGGTAAAGCCAGATATAGCAGAAAAGCAACCAGGTTGAAAGGCAAGAATTTAGTTTCCCTTATTCCTAAGTCCATGTCTTTTGCCCATTTAAATAAATTTGATTTTTCCATTTGAAAATGATTATTATTTATATATTGCAACATAGGTTCTAGATGTATCAAAAAACCTTAATGAAAGAAAGCAAATTTAAAAAATGATTCTAATGATATTAATAATTCCTGAACAGTAATATCCTCGAAGACAGAGACTCTTTGATTATATATTTAATATATATTTATATATATTAAATATATATTAATCTAGGATTAATAGGCTGTATAATATTGACCTATGACTCATTGAGGTTATCATGTTTGCTGAGTATTTCTTTCTGTTTCATTTTGGTGTATTTCTACCGTCATGTCTTCTTATTCTCCAATCGTTCCTTCTTTAGAGTCTAATCTGCAATCATAGTATACACTCTTCTTTGGAGTTTTTCTTTTTAAAAAAGAAAAATCCTTAATTTCTCTCTTCTTGGTTATACTTTTATTTTCTTGAACATATGAGGAATTTTAAAAATAGCTATTTTACTGCTCTAGATTATATCATGTGTCATTTTTTCTTATTTCCCCTCCTGATTGTGAGACATATTTTCTTTTCTCTTTGCATATGTTTTGAGTGAATGCTGGATATTGTTTCATTTCTATCTTCTGTGTTGAATCTCATTTATTGAAAAACATTATTTGTTACTGGATTTTTTTTTTTTTGCATTCCTTTAGTGAGTCCTTTTCCAGGACTCACTAAATCACCTGAAATAATTTGATCCTTTCAAATCTTGCTTTTAAGCTTTGTTACAGCAAATTCTGGATAGCCGTTAGTCTAGGGCTAAATTGCAACTTCCACTGCTCCCACCCTCCTTCCACCACTGAGACAGTGCTTTCTGGAAGATCCTGCCTAGTGCTCTGGATGTTAGCTGGTCTTTCCACTTTGCTTTCTGGGACCCCTAACTGCAACTGGTTCTGTGAACTCTTTTTTGCAGTGGTTCTTTTCTTAGCTTTGGTGTTTCTTTGTACAAGATAGAGAGGGACACTGAGGCACTGCCTTGAGAGAGCTCTTCATTATATTTCCATACTCTGTGCTGGTCTCTCTTCCCTGGTGTTCTGCCCTGCAAATTCTATTCATCTTGGCTTTCTTGAACTTCCAGTCTTGTTTCTTCACTTCAGTAAGACTTCTGGCTTCTCTTATTTCTGATACTGTGCAGAAACTTGCTCAAAACTGGATATCTCATAGGTCTAAGTTCACTTATTTTTCTTCTATACAAGTAACTCTCATTTCTACTGTTCAATGCCTACAAACTATAGGTTCATATATTTTTCATGGACATAATTTATAATATCAAAAAATCAAAGTATTAAATTATTTATATAATAAAAAGAAATATGTAGAACTAGTATGAGGAAACCTCTAAAACTATCAAATCACATGAAATAAATAAATAGATCATAGTCTTAAAGTTAAAATTAAATATTTTAAAAATGTCTACTCTCCCTAAATATATAAATGTATTAAAGTCCAGTTAAAATACTGAATGGATTTTTTAAATTTAATAAAAATGATTTTGAATTTTAACTGGATATACAAATGTATGAAAATATCCAGGAATTTCTAATTAATAAGAGAAGTAAAGAAATATATGCTTTCATGTAATTTACAACAAAACAGCAGTTATGAAAATAACTGTATGGTATGGAAATAGACATTAATGGTATAGACCAGAAAAAACATTAAATAAACCTGTATGTGTGAAGATTTAGTGTGGTAAATATGACATTTAATGTGAGGTGGTAGAGGGAAGAAACTTTATTTAATAAAATGGTGGTATAACTGAGTAGCCATTTGGGAAAAATAAAACATCTAAAACAAACCCTATGCTGATCATATCTTTAAATGTAGAAAATTATACTGTAAAATTATTACAATACAGTACAAGTCAAAACTTGTATAATATCTTGTTGAAGAAGTTCTTGCAACATCTTCAAGTTTTTTATGCAACCATATTGCATAAAAAAAGAAAGAACAACAAAAAGAAAGAGAAAAAAAGGAACATATAAAGGAAAAGTTTAATAAATCTTGACTGAAAAAAATGGGAAAACTCTTGCTCGGCAGAAATAAAGTAAATGAGTTTTAAAATGATTTCAGGAACTAACAAAATATTTGCTACATATTTGCAATATTTGCAATATGTAAGACAGATAGGACAGACAATTAACTTCTGGAGTTTTAATAAATTAAAAATAAACTTGTCTATCTGCACACCAAGATAAGGAAAAGACAAAGAAATTGCAAGGTATTTCAGTTAAGAAAGATGTAAATGACCAATGAGCATTCGAAAGGATATTCCACCTTATCAATAATCAAAGACTCAATAGGAATGAGAATTTTGAAGAATGAAACACATAATAAGACCCATTATTTGTAAGGTTTTAGAAACTTTTAGTTGAAATATACATTTGAGTAACTTTTTAAACAGCATTTAAAACATTTATCATAAATGTGAAACACATCATTTTTAGTTGAGTGACCCAACTAGTATGGATAAAACCTAGAAAAAAATCTTGCAAGGATATCAACACTTAAAAACAAAGAGGGTATGTGGTCTTACACTGATGGACTGTCAGTTTTGACATCACTGTTTTGATGTCTTTAGACAAAAAATTCAGATTTTCTTCTTCCTTATGTTCTGAAACATTTCAGTGAAAAAGAACAACAGAAATGTTCATCAATAGAAGCAAATAAATGTTACTCTATCATTAAAAACACTGAGGAAAATCTTGGGTGACATTCTGAGTGGAAAAAAAGCAGATCAGAAAAAGAGTATGTACAGTAGTGCATTTAAATAAAACTATATTCTTCTCTATGTGTGAGCATATATTCATGAACAGGGAAAGGTCAGGAAGGATAGCTGTCCGATAGGTTGCAGTTTTAGGCCCTGAATTGTGGAATTTCTTTAAAAGCAAGTAATATGTATAACTTTTATAATTAGTAAAAGGGTGTATTATTTAAATTTAGAGGGAAAAGATATATCTATATAACTTCATTATAAAGTGGAACAGACAGAGAAGATGGAAAACGACTTTTCACTTAGAAATGTGGGTCACTAGAGTTCAGAATAGTTTCAGAAGAATGGAGAGAGGAAGTTGGATCCCAGGATTTTAAGAAAAGAGAAAGAGTTGGTGTGAGAGACAAATGTAGAAATTGTCAGGCAATTTTTACTTCTTTCTTGTTCCATTACCTCCTTTGTATTACTTCAGTTTCTTTATCTGTTTCTGCACTTTCTGCATTTCGATATTAATCTTCTCTTCTTCCTTCCCAAACTTAGAGATGGCAGCTGGTTGTATGATATCCACTCCCCATTTCCTTGTACAGATCTCTCAAAATGATCTATACTATTTCCTTCCAAAGAGGAGCTCAGGCACAAGAAGTGTTCCTTATGTAGGTCAAAAAAGCACAAAAAGAATCTTTGGCAGAAATAACATGCATTGGATAGTGATATAAATTCATTTCAATGCTACTTTGCTGCTTATTCAAAATTAAGCCTTAAATATTGAATATTTTCTTGTTTCCTTCTTATTTGTTTTCTATCAAATTCCTCAGGTCTTGCTGACCTCTCTATGACCTGCGCTCTATTATTCACCTTCTACACTTACCCCAGCTGTTTCCATTCTTTCTGTCTTTTCTTCTTCTGTACCTGAATTAACATCATAAACCAGGATAACAGTTATTCTTGTGAATGTAAAAGGTATTAGATAAACTCTAGTAATCAACTTTTATTTGTGGTAACACAGCACATCAATAGACCATAAATGGCAAACTAAAGAAATCAGATCCATAGAGTGAGTACCACCCAATAAACAGATGACATATCCTGGGAGGCGAGTCAAATAATGAATGAGCTGTCTTTATACTCTTACTCTTGTGTTAAAATACTGATGTAGGAATTATCACTTTGAGGGGAGGCAAGTGTAGTTGTGTTCTTATTTATAGGAAATCTAGTCCATTTTATTTTTCTTCCTATATTTCCTCCAATTCTTATTGATTCAATTCTCTGGGTAGTGCTTTGAATCCTTTTGTTTCATCCCATCTCCACCATCAATAATCACTAGGTCTATAACAGTAGTTTCCAAAGACCCCCTTTTATCCTCATAAATATATTCTTTACAGCATCTGGAATTACTTTTAAAAATATTAATGTAACCATAGAAATCTCTAGCTTCAAACCCTTAAAGCTTTTTCCAGTATTATTCAAGAGGAAACTACAATTGTTAAATTTTAAATTAGAATTGTTAAAATTTTTCACATATCCTTTGAGGTCCTGCATGATCTGGCTTGGATCGGCTTCCACAGCTTTCTCTCAATGTGGTGCTCTCACTCACTGACAACCCCCCCTCCCCCCCCCCCACACACACACATTGATCTTCCTTTGTGATCTAGATAAGTCTAGTACTTTGACCTCAGGGCCTGCTTAGAGGCTGACTCTCTACCTGTGATTCTTTTCTACTCTACCTGGCCAAGTACTCTTCATATGTCTCACCTGTTTCCTCCAGAGGATCTTTATACTAAGGCAGATAACATGCTCCTTTTGCTCAGTGACTCTTCTAACCTCCTTTGGTGTGGCCTCCTGAACTAAGCTTGAAATTTCAAGCTGAAGAGCTTGAAATTGCATTAGTCATGCTCGTCACTGCTGGAGTTCTGAAAGGGATTTATGTTTACCAAATAGAAGTTCTGGTGGAAGACTTGATCAGAACTAAGTTAATGGGAGAAAAATGGGGTACCAGGCATCAAGTTCCTTCTTGAACATGATCTTAATACAATGAGGAGGACTAAATTACATTTCCTAACATCCATCTTTGGCTATAAAAGAATGTATATTATGGAGAAAGGGCAAATAGTTGAGCACAAGAAATTTGGTATGAGATTTGAACAATTAAACTAGTATGTTCCTGCTATACAGAATCTGCTCTGGGGTTTCTGATATATAAGTAGAAAAGGAGAAAAAAAGTAGTGATAGGAAAGCAGAATTATTATTGAAACGCATGCTTTCCTCAGGTGTATCCTATGCCTTTCATATAAGACAAATTTGGACAGATGTTTTATGTTAAAGGATAAAACATTTACTCATAGAAAATCATCCATTGTTCTATTCCATATGAAGAAGATCAGTGGATAGACACCACAAAGTAAGATGAAACGAAAGGAAATGGGCTGTTAAATCATGGAAAGAATAAGCTAGGAGGCGCCGAAGACTTGCCTTGAATGCTTGGCATTTGAAAGTGTTGCCATATGCAGGTCTCTTCACCTTCTGGTGACCTCTGAGGACAGCAATCCTGCTCCTCTTCCTGGATTCTTGTACCAGTGAATGAAATTTCCTACTCAGTAACCTTAGACATCAGTTGACCTTGGTTCTTCCCTCTTCCTCATGACTTCATAATCTCCTTCCAGCTTGAGCAGTAACCACATTATTAGAATTTCCCCTGTTCTTGATCATTTTTTCTTTACCTGTACTTTTGTCAGTATTATTAAAATAGCCTTCAAAGAGGCTTTCCATGACTTCAATTTAGACTGTGTCTCAAACCGGATATTCTCATGCTACTCCCTGCTCTTCCTTTATAAGCTCTTCTCAGCCTCCCCTCCCTCTCTTGCCTCCCCTACTCTTCTGGGTCCTCTCCTGGTCCCCACCCCCTCAGGTTTCCCCAGAAACTGCTCTGTATTCCATACACCCCCTCTCCATATTCTCTTTGCTTTATTAACTCCAGCTCATTTTACAAGGCTCCTTTTAGATATCACGTTTTCTAAGAAACTTTTCCCAAACCCTGGTGCCCAAATTGTCCTTCAGCCTCATACCCTAAAAATTTTTTCCCCACCTTAACTTATCATCTTCCTCAATTGGCCTCTTAAGTTGTCTGATTCCATGAAGTTTTGGCCTAATATTAAAACAGTAGTAACAGTGGCTTAAACAAGTTAGAGGTTTAATTTTATCTTATATGTAGGAAATCCAGCTCTACACTGGTATGGCAACTTAAAGGTCAACAGGTTCTGAGGAGCCTTCAACTTTTCTGAGCTGACATACTTAGCACATGGTTTCCATCCTTAAGGTAGCTGCCTACCTAGGAGAACTCCTGCAATCATACCTCCATTTCAGTGAGCAGGAAGGAAAAGAAAGGTAGACAAAGGACATTTAAACTGTCCGTTCCCTCCTTATGGCACTTTCCTAGAAGTCTCACCTAATATCTTAGGTTACTTTTTACTGGCTCCTTAGCTATGAGGATAACTGGGCAATATTATCTTTTAATAGGGTACATTGATGCTGCCTTTGCATTGTAATTTTGCTAGAAAGGAAGAAGGGAAGGAGAGATATTTAGTGAAAAGTCAGCAGCCACTGCTGGTTGTCTCCTCTTCAAGGTTGGGACTGTCTCCTGTGTTGTCTTCAGGCCCAAGAGCAATATCACACACCCATTACAGGAAGTATTTACTGAGCTAGGGATAGTTTAAAGATAAAAAGTGTGATACAGAACAGGCTAATCGAGTACTTGTAGTTCCACATGTATGAAATAGAGAATCTCTAAATCTTGTTTGTTTTTCAAGCTGTTTAATCCTCTTTATTTTCTAAATAAACTCTGATCTAGAATTTAGTATGAAGCAGTGGAAGTAGACCTCTGGGTTGGAGCCAAGCAGCCTGCATCCTCATTCCCCAGGAGAGGCCCTTGGGATTGTCCTTGGAAATCTAGGCCCACAAAAATCATCACTTGAAAAAACTGAACTCATGATCCCACCAGCATTAAAATCAAGGTTCTTTCATGTCATTAAGAAATAGGAACTGCACTGGTTATCCATAAAAACTTCTTTGATCCCTGACAACAATGCCATTATTCTTAAAACCCTGAGATGCTGTGCTAAATGTTAGAGTAAGGAAGAATGACATTGTAACAGCAAACAACAACAAAAAACTAGTGCTCTATATGGAATACTGGAAAACAATGTCTAGTCTTCTTCAGTTTCAGTTATACCTGTTGTTCAAGTGGTAATTTGTACCCACGTTCAGCTTCCATGTCTTTGCTGATGTTCTTGGACAGTTTATTTCTGTATGTGGGATTTGGGTGGAATTTTGACTATTAGCTGAAAATCCTGGAGTGAAGGGGAGATACATACACAGCATTAAGGAGTATTTGTGACTGAGAAGCTAGGCTAAAAAATCAGGGAGGTAATGAAACCATTCTTCTCATGGTCACAGAGGCAAAAAATAAGTACAAGGTGAAAAGTAAACAAATATTAGCACAGAGTCCACAGCTCTAGATAAGATAATATTATATAAAATAGGTAAGAACAGTGCCTCCCTGGCAGCGCAAGGGGTTGAGGGCCGCACAGTGGAGTTCAGTGGCCTCTGCAGTGCAGGTTCAATCTCCGGCCAGGGAGGGGAACTACACCGCTCAGCAGACCTCTCCTGCCACACCTGCTGCTTCCCTCAGCAGTGTATTTCAGTGGATCTGCCAGTTCTGCTCCCTACCCTGTCTCCGCCCCATCTCTGCCCTATACCCCAGCGCTTGTATGCGTAAATAAATAAAATCTTTAAAAAAAATGAAATAGCTAAGAACAGATTTAGATATGAAAACACAAAGTAGCAGGAATGTTAGCATTTGTGATAGGACACTATAGACCACTCTTGTAATAGATATAATTTATTGTAACTATTTATATTTTTACATGAATTTTACATACCCTATTCTTAATCCTTCTAGCAACCTTGAAAGAATACTGTTATTATCCCCACTTTATCAATACAGAAACTGTGATTTAATAAAGATAGGTCATCCACATCTTTGGTAAGAAAAAAGGGACTGTGTGGTTGTAGTCCAACTGATTCCAACATTGTCCTGTTTTTTACCCAGAATTATAGTGCTCACAACAGGACCTCCTCATTGGTCAGTTTAGTTAATGGCTCTTCGGGGAGTTGCTTAAATGACTCCTTAAATACTGCCTTCAGGATGAGAAGTATAAGGCTTGGTATTTAGTGGTAATTATTTTTATTTATTCTCACCCTATGAACTCAGAAGTCTGCACAAGTGTTGACTCATAAATAGTGAGGTAATGTGGGCTGAACAATATTTATGATTTTCACATTGCAGTCTATCACCTTCCTTGAATATACTGCTCTAGTCCTAATGGATTAATCTCCTTTCATTACTCAGAAAAAGCTCTGTCTCAAGGGATAAAGGCTTTATGCTGGGATCTCTATGGGGGATTAAACTATGGATTTAAAGAGGAATTAGTCAAGGAAAAAAAGATGCTACAGAAGTCCTTTCTTCCTCTGTCCCCATGTAGTTACCGCTCTTCATCTTGCATTTTCCCATTTCTCACTGCTTGAATCTCTACTACCATCTAGCTCTGGAAACCAGGTTGAACTCAGCAGGGACTAAATCTCTGAACTATTTCAGTTCCAACTAATTCATTGTTTGCTGGTCGACAGAAAGGCCAATTTCTCCATCTTAGACTATTTCTGTAAAGTTCAAAAATGAATCATGCTTTATCAAACCTGACCATTGGGTCCCCTTAACAAGGAGACAAATGTTACCAAAGCACAGAAATTGTGCCTTTTTCTGGAGAAGTTAGTAGAAAGTTACACAAAGCTTTCCACAGTTCTCAGGAATGCTCCTGGAGTGGCCCATGGCTCTAGTTCATCAACCCATCTTAAACATTCTCTTCTTATACTCCAGCATCTCTCTCTGTCCAGCTGGGTCCCTTTCCCAACTTTCTGGGCTCTGAGAAGTTCAGGAGCAAGATGGCATAGGGGATAAGAAATTACTACCTTCATATTTTGTAATTAAATAATTAGATCAATTTTTCATACAATTTAGAGTGAGCAACTTTCATCTGAATTATCTAAATATTTTAAATTCATATGAATCATTGACTCCAGTTATTCTGAGTGAGTAGAGATTGCCTGCATTTTTTAATAGGCCATCCAAATAAGAGTTTGATCTTGAAATGTGAATTTCGAACTGCTTTCAGGAATATATGGCACAAGGAGGAAAAAAAGACACATTGTGATTTTGAGTCGTCCTATCACCTCTCACTGAGTGGTATTAGCATTTCCCTCCATAATTCTACTATTCTTCCTGGCCTGAAACGATTTTTGTTTCTAGAAATGATTATTTCTTTGGTTCTCCTTACACTTTTAGCACAGTGGTGGGTACATCATGGCACTCAATAAAAGTTAACTTTGAACAAGGACAAATTGGGGACACTTGGTAGGGAGGGGGGAGGGGGAGGGTTGAGGGCAGACGGGAGCACGGGGGACTGAGGTGATGTTGCACTGGTGATATGGTGATGGGGAATACATGGGGATTNGGGGGGGGGGGGGGGGGGGGGGGGGGGGGGGGGGGGGTTGAGGGCAGACGGGAGCACGGGGGACTGAGGTGATGTTGCACTGGTGATATGGTGATGGGGAATACATGGGGATTATAATTGATGTCAAATATATATGAATAAAAAATGTTAATGATAAAAAAATAAAGTTGAAAAAAATTAACTTTGAGAATGATTTTTTTTTCTGACTATTTTTTTTTCTTCATCTTTTTTTTCTTTTATTAAAATATTTTAAAATTTACATATACTTGCCATTAATTGTAATCCCCATGTATTCCCCATCACCATCTCACCAGTACAACATCACCTCAGTCCCTCGTGATTTTTAAACCATGATAGTCTAAGTAAATAGATTAAATAAATACCAACTTCTCTTAGTGGCTACTAGTAATAGTATGATAATATTCTCATGGAATATTAATGAAAAGAATTGTTTTATGATGGACTTTCTCAAATATAAACAAATAATGTGCTATTCTTAAAGTTCTCAAACACTTACGTAAAATGCATGTTTCTTAACTGTCCTGAAATATCCCTTTTAGTCAGGGTGTTATAACTGGGGCTTCCCTATGAATAAGCAAAAGTTCAAAAGGGGTCACAGAGAAGCCAAAGTAATATAAATTTAAAATCTGGATCCTTGCCATGTTGTAACATTCTTCCAGAAAATGGGAAATGCTCTGTCCCCTCCCTTAACTATTTCTTGACTGATGGCTTTCCTTGGGAATACATTTTCCTAGAGAAATCCTAACATTTGTTTCCTTGAAAGGATGTGTGCTTTTGCTGGTGACTGTTGATTTAGGAAGAAGATGAAAGAAATGTAAAGGACTAGAAAGGCTCTGTAATTTGTGTAAGGGAAGGGAGCAGGAAGGGATTCAAATGTGGTGAGTCCTTATTTTGGCCAAGCACTAGCCACCTAAAATAACTTTTACTCTGTTTGGTGATTTAATTGCCCATTTTATAGGTGAAGAAATCACTGAAAGCTCAATCAAATTGCCTAAACTCATACTATCTTTAGCACAAGAAATAACTTGGTGAATTAACAATTGAAATAGAAGAGTAAGCCTGTTGAGAAGGAAGAGTTGGGTTGTTATTCTTTTTTTTAAACAAAGATTTATTTATTTATGTACACAAGAAGTGGGGTGTAGGCCAGAGGTGTGGGGGTGGTAATGAGAGGATTCACCAGAAACTGAGTGGGGAGCTAAAAAGGCATATCTACTGAAACATACTGGTGTGGGGAACAGCAGGTGAGACAAGAGAGGTCTGCTGCACCATGTGGGTTATCTCCTTGGCCAGGGATCAAACTCATGTTGCAGTGGCTGGTGGTAGTTCACAATGCTGTGTCTTTAACACCTGTGCCACCGGGCCCTTAGTTCGCTATTCTTAGTCAACAAAATTGATCAGCTAGGGTTGGATTTCATTGGAGCAGGCATAAAACTTACACTCCAGCTTGATCTCCCTTGATTAATGTCTAATTTAGAAAGGATTGTATCTCTAGTATCACACTCAAAGAGGAAGTGTCACCTTCAGGAAAGATACCGCCTAGCTTTTGGTTAGCAATCAAATGCTAATAGCAATTATATTCTTACATTTATCAAGCACATGCCATGCACTTTAGGAATTTCTACTCGATCCACAATAACCTATTATTCCCCATTTTAAATGTGAAGCAATTATTACTGAGGGAAAATAATTATCACAAAGTGAAACTTAAGGACTAGCATTTAATAGCAAGCATCTACTTTTAAAGCATCTACTCTTAAATTTAGTACTGATTATGGATCAGTGTCACATGAAAATAGTTATCATCTGGACATTTATTGGCTTTTTCATTAGAATCCCAAAAGCTTAGTATTTCCTTATAAGTGACCCTCATTTCTCCACTCGTGGCCCAGGTGCTTTTCAGTGAGTGATTCCATTTTCAGATGTAAATTAGACCCAGATTGGTCTAAACCACTCACCATGTCCCATCTTGAGCAAAATTATGATTAAATATGGGCATGAATGTAAATGAGTGCTGATGAATCATGAGCCAATGTTTGCTTGCGTTCCTGTCTATTTTCTGTGGATTTGATAATGGGAGGGTATGAGGGTGAGTACTTCCAACACCTAGAGTATGAGTATGAAGAATTAACCCACATGAACCAGAGTAGAGGGGAACTCTGATATTTGTCCCTGAATCAAGTTTTACTTGAGATTTCACTATTAAGACTTTGCATTTAAAGATAATGCATCTCAGTGAATTTTAATTATATGATCATTGCCAATGATTCCAGAATATTTTCATTATCCCCCAAATAAACCATAGTATTCATTCCCAGTTCCATTACTCTTTCCCCTGGAAACCATCTTTGTATTTATAGATTTGGTTATTCTAAACTTATCTTATATAATTAAAAGCATAGAATATTCAGCATTTTCTGTTTCATTTCTTACCCTTACATAATGTTATAAATCTATCAAATTCATTCTTTTTGAGTAGGATTACATTGTAAGATTTTGGACACTTAGGTTGTTTCTAATTTTCATTCCTTTTTTTTTTTTAACTGAATAATATTTAGTTGTTGGATATAACAACTTTTGTTTATCTACTCACGAGTTGACCATTTAGGTTGTTTCTACTTTTTGGATATTATGAATAATGCTGCTATGAACATGGGTCTAAAGTTTGTTTGTTTGTTTTTGTTTTTTTCTTTATATGTATGTTCTTACTTCTCTTGGATATGTGCCTGGGAGTGGAGTTCCCAAGTCATATAGTATGCTCTATTTAACTTCTTGAGTAAGTGCTATTGTTTTCTTTAGTGGATACACCATTTTACATCCCTAACAATAATATATAATGATTTCAATTTCTCCATATTCTCACCAATACTTATCTCTCCACAACCATTTTTTTAAAAAAAATCATATTCATACGAATGGGTAGAAAGTGTTATCTTATTACATTTTTGATTTGCATTTCCATAGTGATGAATGATGTTTAACAACTTTTCGTGTGCATTGACCATTTGTATATCTTCTTTGGAGAAATGTCAATTCAAATTCTTCGTTCCTCTTTAAATTAGGTTATTTGACTTTCTGTTACTGAGTTATAAGCTGAGTGTATATATTTTAGATGCTAGACCCTTATCAAGTATATTTTTACAGATATTTTCTCTCATTGTGTAGGTTGTCTTATCACATTCTTCATAGTATTCTTTGATGCACAAAAGTCTGATGAAGTACATTATTTATTTTTAAAGATTGTTTTCATATGTTTTTGTCTAATCAAGCTCTAACTTCTTATTTCAATATAGAGAAAAGCAAATATTGGATGATTTCACTTACATGTGTAATTTAGAGAAACAAAACAAAAGTTACTGATGAAACTAAACCAAAACAAACCCTAGAAATCTGACTGCAGAATTGAGACTGCTAGAGGTGAGGGAAAAGGTGGGAGTCAGACAAAAGGAGGGAGTGGGTACCCTGTGGCCTAGCATAAAATACTAACCTTTATACTAAAGTGAAGGTGGTAATATATATCTGTGAGAGTATGAACCTATTCCTCTATGTCCTATAAGTGTTGTATACCAGTGTTATCTCAACAACAAAAAAAGATAAACGACAACCAAAAAAATCTATAACTGACATATATGCCAATTAAAACCAAATTGGAGAATTTAATTAATTTCACTAAAAGTTATGGTCTCCTTTTTTCTTCTTTCATGTACCCTACAAGATATCTCTAATCTGTTGGTTTCTCATTCTCCATCCAAACCACCTGAGAGATTCCCTGCCCCAATTTCCCATTCCTTGTTCTTTCCACTTATCTTTCAGGTGCCAACACAACAAAGAACTCCTATGTTAGCTAACAAATGGAATTACTTGGTAGTGACCAACATCCAGCAGAAATGTGTGGAGGAAGGTGAAAGGCTGTGTCCAGGCTGGTTGGGAAGCTGTTCTGAGGCCAGAAGTTGAAGTTTGTTGGGGGGCAATGAGTGACTAAATGAAGTGAAAAGGATGTGCACTTAGAATTTTTCTATTCTGCTCAGAGGTGGGGCTTCTGCTCACTGTGGGTCCATTCCACATACTTAACAAACAATACAGTTTCATGTGATGTAAATATTGTTTTTGCATTCTTAGCCTCTTTTGTAAAACACAGGCTTTTTTTTTGGTAAATTGGAAGGTTTTAGTAACAACAATTCATAGTGAAGGTATAATAGCTTTCATCTCATTTTTAATTGTATAAGCAACAGAACCAGTAACTTAATATAATCTAATCACTTGTGGAGAAGATAAATCTGACTGATGGGTTCATCTAAAAGTCAGTGGCTTGGTTACTTACAGATCAGAGATCTTTTTGTTTTGTTTTACTTTTTTGGTAAAGGTTCAGATAGTATTTTAGGCTTTGTGAGACACGAGAGATCTTGATTATTTTTTGACATCATTTAAAAATGGAAAAGTTATTCTTAGTCCAAACTTACCAAGTTTGTCAACTTATGATTTAGATTATAAACATCAAACTGCCATACATACATATTAATTTGAACCCCTAGAGAAAACATTTTTAAAATGAACTAAAACTAAAAATTTTAACTGCAAAACTAAAATACATCCCAAGATAATTTGCTAGAAAAATACAGATGTCTTATGGTTAATAAACTTTGTTTTTGCCTTCATCATAAATAGTTTAAGAAAAACATGGAAAAAATTACTTAAAATATTCCCATCCACATAAATTGCATACTAGGGGTTTAAATCTGAATGTCAAAATAATTATACTTACTCTAACCCAACTTGCTCATTACTTAAGATTTATTTTTACATTCATACCTATACTATCTGACTGCATGCATTCATTTGAAACAAAAACAATTTCTTAAAAATTCTCAGCACAGCAAACATCTAGCACATATCAAATCAACATTCAAAGTGCTAATGGATGGTGATGAGAGTAGGATACCAAAGGAAGTGCTCCTGGCCTCCCTGGTGGCACAGTGGGTTAAGCAACACACTATCAAGCAAATTGCAGCCACTGCAGCATGAGTTCGATCCCTGCTGCTGGTCAGGGAGGGGACCCACATGGCGAGGAGACCTCTCCTGCCTCACCCACTGCTGCCCTAGGCAGTGTGTTTCGGTAGGTCTGTCTGTTCTGCTCCCCACTCTGTCTGGTGATGCCTCTCACTTCCTGGACTCTGGCCTGTACCCCAGTTTAAATATGCATAAGTAAATAAATCTTTAAAAAAAAAAAAGGAAGTGCTCCCTTTGTAGAGATCAGAGACTGCATTTTTTAACTAGTGAAAACAACAGAGGCTTTCAGAGACAGCATGATTAGTTTGTAGAGCTCAAGCATCATTAAGTATGATCTAGACAAATAGAAAGCTTGATTTATAGCTGACTTGGACCGGATGTTCAATCATTCATAATTGGGGGAGAAGGGGAGGAAGACATTGTTCTTGTAAATCAAAAACTAACTGAATACAGGTGACTAAATGGAAAAAAAAATCCCACTCTGAGTGTCTATCTTGCCTTTCTTGACATTCTACTCTTTGCTTGTGGTGTTATGAGTACTAATTCATAATTTAGTGTTTCTAAAACCAAAGAATATTATTGGTTTAAGTCTTTTCAACTCTAAGTCAGGAGGTCATTAGTGGAGTGTTCCCAGTAGCACAGAAATGTGATTTTGCTGTGTAGTATGTATAAGGTTAAGATCAATTTGTCAAGGAATCTCTCAAACCATTTGGTTTTGGAGAGCCTTATCAATCATTTGAGTGTATGGCTTATCATTTTTGTTTTACTTATTTGGTTCACTTATTAAAAAAAAAAAACTTATAAGTAACCAGAGTGAAGATTCAATATGAGCTACAAATACATCTCCCAGAGCAGAAGCCACATGATTCCATTTTTAAAAACTCCTGAACAGAAAGTTTCTATGAGCTTTTTGTGCTTCAAAGGAAATTTAATGTACTGATAACTCAAAAAGCTTTTGGTGCAGATTTGTGTTTTCAACAAGTGGAGAAAAATCAATTGCATATTTGCTTTTCTGAGGGAGCTTTTTACTTAATAACTTTTACTTTCAATATATTAATTTCTTCTCACCTTAAAGATTGCTCTATTTGTAAAAAATTTCTCTGAATCAAAAAATATAGCAATCATTTAACATGGAAAGGAAAGTAGGTTGTAGTCTCTTGAATTTTCTTTTTTTCTTTCAGTTAGCAAAATGGATTTTAGTTCAACCAATTTTTAATACTCATTAATTGGATGTAAGGTTCTATATTGTAAAGGAAATATTATGGAATACCAAGATATAATACGTTTGGTCCCTATTCTGAAAATGCTTAGTTCCAGACCACCAAGATACTTTTAAAATAAGCAGATCTGCGATATGAAATATTATAAATGTAAAAAGGCTGGTTCTATCCTCGTTATTCACTGGCTAGCTTGGTCTCATTGCATATGATTGAGCAGTTATTGTCTAAATGCTCTCTTATTATATATGGGATAATAAGAAAGCTTATTCTAACAATATGATATATGAAGGAGTGTGAAGCACACAGATATATACACAACTAGAAAGTTGTAAATCTTAAATAGAATGCTATCGCTCTCAAGCCAATTATGAAAATGAAAAGTTAATAGAAATGCTTTGAAAACATGCCGGCTTTCCAGACAGACACTCAATCTCTTCAAATATTTGTTAATGTTGTAGTGCTTTTATACAAGTTATTTACATAAAGGAAATTTTGATAGTATTTACTCATTCTCTTTTATTTAGAAATGACTTTCCTATTCTGTGGAATGTGTAAGATTTGATTACACATTTTGGGAGCAATTAAATCTCTACCTTCTCATTACAGTGACTCCGTCCTGACAGACCCATCAACAAACAGTCCAGCCCTCTGTGGCAGACAGGGCGTATATATTTGATTAATGGCTGACACTGACGACACCTGGAATCCAAATAGTTAGACTCCTACCTCGGGAAATATTTCAAGGACATGAGAAAGCACCATCTGAAGCAACACAGATGCTGATAATGGAGAAATAGTTATATCCAGGATGAAAACTGTGAATAAAGGAAGTAACTGAATTTAAATAGAAACCCAAGGGTAAAATGCAGGGCAGGAAAGAGGCTAAAAAAGCCCAAAAAACAAAACAAAAGGAGTAAGCCTGGTGAGTGGCACCTGCTTTCATGAATCACCCCATATTCCTGCCTCTTGCTCCTCCTCAGAGAGCCTTTCCTTCTCAATCTCTCCTCCAAATGGAGTTACCCTAATCATCCTCTCTCTGATCCCAAATTTTCTCTTATTTAACTGAAGCATCTCCATGTCTTGCTAATGAGATTTCCTTCCTTCAGTGCTTGCTTTTTTTCATTCTTGTTTCCTAAAGAATGAGAACCATATTTTTATTCTTTTAAATTAGGGATGCATTTTAAAAATCTGGAATTCTATTTTTACCTAGTGGTATTTATTTATATGGATAACATGTTAGTCAAGACTCATTTATGAAGAGGACTGATTACTGGGAGCCCCATGTGGCCACAGCAGGCAAGGTAAAATTTCCAAGGAAATAGAGGTCACAGTCATTCATCAGGTCTTATCTTCAGGGGTCTTTTCTCAGCTCAGTGTATTTGTATCTAAAGTGGAGTTGATATTGCATTTTTGAAAGTGCAAATTTACCTTCCTGAGAACTGAAATTCTGAAATAACTATTATAAAGAAATTGCTTTATATATATGATTTTTGAAAAAGTTTTTGTTCTTTTGATGTTTTCAAAATTATGCCCAGATGTAGCTTGGATGCGTATTTTTCCAGTTCTCAAAAAAAAAAAAAGATTTGTATCAAATCATAGAATCTTACCCATTATGGTTACTGAAGAAACAGACAATATATTTTATGACTCTCAGCTAAGCTAGTTATTTGAAAGTGGAAGAAAAAGCAGTTTTCTTTGGAAAGTAAAAACATAGAAATAACCAGATAGACTAAGCTACACTCTTATTAAAAATTCCAGATATTCAAGCTGATGATGAGTCGAGGCACAATAAAGTGATAATCCGGTCAGCCTCATGAATAAAGAATATGTCAATCAAAGATTCTTTGGGAACGTTGTATCTCATAGCAAATGAGTTCTGGAATCAATGACATGTACAAGCTTCTGTAAGACCCAGTGTAAAATATTTCTACTCAAGATTAGCATCACTCTGTGCTTTATCAGATGAGATCGGGCACATTCAGGGTGGTATGTAGCTATAGATACTCTGCTATTTCATAGATAGTAATGATGCATTTATGATTTTTACAAATATTTTTAAGCAAGTTCTATTATCTATATTTTTCTATGCAAATCATTGAGTTTAAGTCATGATTCATTTTTGTAACTTTCAAAGGTCATGCCCATACATGATACCTTAGATACGTAAACGGTAGGTAATGTATAAAGGGGAAAATATCACCTTCTGACTCCCCAAGCATTGCTTATGCAAAGGTCAATCTGTTGTTAATTTAAAAATTTGTTTGAGTTTATGTCCTGGGCATTGAGGATCCTATATTAATAAGAAAAATATAGTTTCTTCCCTTACAAAGAAAAAAAGAAAATGAAGTCACAGTTATTGCTAAGAAGGAAAATTCTTCTTTGGATGGTCAGAAGAGCAGGTTTGTGTTTTGACAGTGTTGCAATAAGATGCATTTAAAATGCCATAAGCAATGGAATGGAGTGGTTAGATTTGTAATTTAGGAGGACTTTGTTAGTTACAATATGGATAATAAAAGAGTGGAAACAGGGATGTCTTTTATAGTTTTTCATGGCTTTGATGATAACGTAGCATAGGCTAGTGATGGTAGGTAAGGAGAAAAGAGATTCAAGAATATTTGTGCATAAATCAAAAATCTTTGATAATATGCTAGATGTGAGAGATGAGGGAATGAGAAGACTTAAGAATGATATTCAGACCTTAGCACCAAAGTAGACAGCCAAACAAGAAGCAAAAATACTGACACTGGAGTCATTAGCAGATATAGAGAGTTATGACTATAATTAATAACCCACAAAGAAGCACAAGTGATTTTAATGTTTCCTCATTGGAAGAAGATATAAGATCAATAGGGATTTCCAAGTCTTTTAAAAAACTACCGTTTTTAAGACTTGGGATCAACCTAAATGCCCAAAAATAGACAACTGGATCAAGAAGATGTGGTATATATACACAATGGAATACTATTCAGCAATCAAAAAAGATCAACTAATGCCATTCTCAAAAATGTGGATGGAGCTTGAAGGGATTATGCTCAGTGAAATAAGTCAAAAGGAAAAAGAAAAATACAGAATGGTTTCACTTATATAAGGAATATAGGAGATCGAGGGAAAAAATAACAACAACAAACCACAACAAAACAAAACCAAAATAAACAGCCAACTATAAATCAGAGACATTCTGCAAGGGAGAGAGAGGGTTTAGTATTAAAACAGGGCTGAGAAGAGCACAAGGGACTATGGTGATGGTACACAAGTGAATTGGTGGTGGCAATTCTTTGGGGAATATACCTGAGAAAAGAAACCAACATTTTAAGAAATATTAATTAATTAAAAATGTACTACCTTTCATTTTCATTATTTTTGCAAGAAATTCCTTCTCAAAGGAATGTATTCTTTTTATGAACTTATTTAAAAAATGATTCTAAAATTATGAAAGCTATTAACCTGATTGTGTATATACTCTAAATAGGAATATAATTAACATAAAAGATATCTTTTTCTTATTACCTTTTCCATTTTTAATGTATTTAAAACAATTCATGATGTCTGTCTTAGATGATTTAATTATGGCAGTAATTCCAAACAGAAAATCACCAATTATTTATGCAAAAACCAGCTGTAGTCACCACTAACTCAGGAAGGGAAGTGCCACAATAATGAAATATAAGCAGTTACTTGGTTCAGTGAAGATAGCTATGATAAACTTGCTCTAATTCAAAACTTACCTAGGCCTGTGATGAGTATATTATAATCAGTGAACTCTGAGATAAAGTTACCTAATTAATTTTCATTTGTCAGTTACAATAAGCCTTTTCCTAACTTTAAATTCATCATCAGTTTGCTCATATTTCTAACGCTAATGTTTCATCCAAATTTATCTTTTGATCCAAAGATAAATTGGGTAGGGTGATATTTTCAGATATGATTTAAAGTTTTCTCCTCAAAATTTTCATATAATTTTTGTTCTGTTACCAATTCAGGCATAATAATTTATGACTTCAGGGGTGGGATGTTGCAAAGGAAAGCAGAAGTAAATCTTGGGGCTGTTGGATTGCAATAGCATATCTCTCAAGAGAGTGTAGGGAAGAACACAGAATATAAACAATGGATTTGGGGGAGGGGGTGCCATTAGCTAAAGGGCATGGGTTTTCCATTCTAGAGATTAGATTATGTGTCTCTTGACTGGGAAAGAAAATGAGTCAGAGTCAGCAAAGGAAGCTGAAATATTGATGGGTCCCTGAGAAAGGCCTCTGTGGCTTCCCCTCTCTCGCTGACCCTTCCACACCCAAACCAGGACCAAGCCTTAACGCACGTCCTAGAGCAGAGAGAAACTGTTCCTAGATTCTCTCCAGACACACGTAGTATGTGTCAAGACTTACTAATGATTTAAAATTGTGAAATATTAACTCAAGAGTTGACTGGTATACATCCATGATATAGGACACAAAGCACAGAAAACACCAATACAGACACTTAATAATTTATAATATTGGCACTACACAACAATGGGGAAAGGGTAGTCCTTGCAGTAAAACTGCTGGCTCAATTAAAATATGAACTTTGGAAAATCGAGACTTTATTTCTACATCAAACCAAAATACCAATTCCAAGTAGATTATTTATCTAGATGTGAAAATTATAACAATAAAGATTTTAGAAGTTAATGTAAGAAAATAGCATCATGAGGGTAAGCTTAAACAACATGAAAATCACAACCCCGATCCTGAAAATGGCCTTGACACACTGTACAAGGTTTTTAGCAGCTTCTCAGACTTTTCCAATCCACTGGGCACCATCTTGACAATCATTTTGGGAAAGGCCATCTTCCAGAAACAGCATTAATTACACCAACTATTGATATGATTCTCTGAATAACTTCTGACTTAATCACCCCCTCCCTTCAGTGAAGGCTGGCTGCAGGTTCAGGCACAGAGGTAGCTATTTCAATTCTTTAAAAGAAAAATCTTTGCGCCACAGAGAGAATTTAGGAAGGGGATACCTAACTTTCTGAGATTAAGGAATTCTGTGTTCTATGCTCCCTATGCTGTTAGTCAGAAAATATCAATGTTACAGGGCTTTGTGTTTATCACCAAATGGGGGACAATAATGTCAATTTATATTTGATTACTTAAAGGATATGATAACTATAAACCCAGTGTTAAAATTCTAGGACTATTTCACAGGGAAACTATGCATGTTAATATAACATTATCATAATGAAAATATGCCTTTTTATATATATTTTAGATATAAAGGTAATTTATATAATATTCCTATTACCTGGTAGTTTATGCCTGCATAAATTTATTGCTCTAAGAAATTACCAGGTACTTATACTCTGATGGATGTCTCGAGTAACAAAACCATACTTTTTTGGAGAAAGAATTTAGAAATAGCATGAGTTAAATTTGAATTGCAGTGTGTGAATATTGAGAAAAATCCATTAAATTAAGTCAGAATTAGTTACTGTTGTATTGGAAGTTCCTTATCAGTGTGATCACAAGAAATAAGGAAAAGAATATTTGAAATTTCATATGGTGTGATTTTATCTATAGGAGGTCCAAACTAATCTATAATTAAATTACTAAAATCGACAAGTGAGTTTATAGGATTGGTGGATACAAAGTCAATATCAGCAAAAATTGTATTTTTCATACCAGCAGAAAATCTTAGAAAGTTAAACTTGAAAAATAACACTTTAAAAAACATTAGAAACATGAATATTTAGGGACAAGTCATACAAATGATGTCTAAAACCCTTTCCCAGAGGGATTGGTAGATTCTATACTATAGAAATATATCAGTTTTTCCCATAGCAATTTATGTACTTGATGCAATTCTTAATCCTATTCAATATGCTGTGTGTGTTTATAAATGTAAAATTAGAGGCTGATTCTAAAATTTACATAGAAATACAAAAGGGTAAGAAGAAACAACTCATTTTTCAAAAAGAACAAAGGTGCAGCATAGAACACAAATTTTATGGAGAACTTCTATTTCCCAAATTCTCTTTAGAACTAGCTTTATGATTTTCCCTTCGAGGTAACATCAAAATGGTGACACTGGTCAATCCCAACCTCAGTGCCCCGCAAAAGAAAAAAGTTGGTAATTATGCAGAAATCATTAAATTTCTGAACTCAAAACTGAGCACCTTTCTGCACACAGGGACCAAGGAGGACTTCATGAAGAGAGAAGAGGAGCTGTTTCACTTTATCACATATCTCGTTCCTCAGGCCAGCGCAGGACTAGACAGAGAAGGCCTCTTTGGGATTACAGTTTTTTATAAAAGATAAAAGTTTCTGATAAAAGAGAACTCAAAGTGCTTATCTAGTTCCCTCAGAGTGCTGGGACACTGCCAGGTATCGCCTCTGGGGGGGGTCACTGGGGAATCTGCCAGTATTGACCACCAGGGATCAGAGAGAGATGGAGAAGGGGGAAGGGGCATACAGAAACCAGTGCTGAGATCTTTGTGGATTGCAATTCTGTTGCAGCATTCCCCGAAGAGTAACTCAGAAACTGTCTATCTGCAGAACAAAGCTAGTGGCTTTTATCTGACCAGGTTGCTCATTTCAGTTGTTCTTAGTTTAGGCTCCCAACCAACAGGTTATGTTGGCCATGGGACTACTCTAGCCTACCTGGGCAGGGAAGGAAATTTTTAAACCCTTCCAACTGTTGAGAATAACCTCCCTCCTGCCCAACCTAGAAACCAGGTCGAAAATTCATTCATCCATAGAGTCCATCCTTCAGTGTTGGCGGGAGCTAAACCAGGAGTCCTTCCCAAGTGTGGACCATAACTTTTGGTCCCTCCATAACAATAATAAACAGAAACACTAGGCAGCCTCAGATCTTGACCTACAGTGCTCTTGAGCACCCTTTCCAGTAGGGAAACCCGGTCATTTGAACACATCCTGAAATCCCATCTAATCAAGGAAACAGCACAGTGAACCTGCCTGCCCCCAGCAGCCCACCAATAATAGTCCCCCTGCCCAACTGCTGAATACAGTTGGAGGCCCCAACAGGCTTGGAAAACAACTTTACCCAACAGTAGAGAACCATCAGTGACCTACCTGGTTATGAAGCCCAGTCTGCTGTCCCACTCACCGTCAGGGCGTGGTCTCTAACCCTGTTTGATGGTCTTAGGCCTTGTCTGATCATGAAGCCCTGCCTGCAGTATTGCCTAAACATGGAAGCCAAGCAGTAGCACTATCTAGTCAAGGAGCACAGCCTGAGGACCCACTTGACCAGGTGCTATTGTGAAACGCAGTCCACAGCCTTGCCTCATCATGCAAGCCAACCAGTTCTTTCGGGGAGCACAGTTTGTGACCCCACCTGAAACAAGTCAAAAGCTGAGCTGATCAAGGTACCTACCCAGTGACTCCACTTGAACACAGAGTCCAACCGGAAAAGCCAACCAACCGTGATACGAGGTGCAGAAAGAAGCACTCCTTCCTGACCTCAGAGCACAAACTGTGACTTCACTCTACTAATGACTGAAATAACAAGCCTCACATGCTCATGGCTGCTAACAGCTGACCCATTTAGTATTTCCAACCTGAGCTGATTGGTGAGGTTCTTTCTCAGTTGACGTGAACCTGTAAAGTCTGGAATATGAGCCCACTTACTCAAAAACAGATACCAAAGAAACACATAAGGGTAAACAAAAAATCAGTTAAAATGATATCACAAAAAATATATTAATAAACCTTCAGTAACTGACCCCAAAGAAATAGAGATGTTTGGAATGTTGACAATGAATTCAGAAAAATCCCCTGAAAGGAGTCAACCACAAGATCACACAGCCAGACAACTTACCAAAACTAAGAAAAAAAAATAAAAATGAGTTCAACAAAGAATTATAAACCTTCAAAAAAGGAGAAAACACAACAACCCAGAATCCTAGCGCTAAAGAATATAAGAACTTAAGAGTTTGAGAGAGATTTAACAGCAGACTTGACCAAGTTATAGAATCTGTGAATTTGAAATTAGGTCATTTGAAATTATTCACTCAGAAAGAGAAAAAGCATGAAAAAGAGTGAAGAAAACCTATGTTATTTATGTAATACCATCAAACATTTATATACATTATGGGAACTCCAGAAAGAGAAGAGAAAGGACAGAAAATCTACTTATAGAAATAACTGATAGGGCCCTCCCTGGTGGCGCAAGGGGTTAAGTCACAGTTTCACATGAAGCATGGGCAGCCACTGCAGCACAAGTTCAATCCCCAGCCAGGGAGATGGTGCAGCAGACCTCTCCTGTTTCCCCGCCGCTCCCCTCAGCAGCGTATTTTAGTGGGTCTGCCTATTCTGTTCCCCATTCTGTCTCTGGTGAATCCTCTCACTCACTGCACCTCTGGCTGTACCCCAGCTTTTGTATGCATAAATAAATAAATAAATCTTTTTTTAAAAAAAAAGAAAAAATGGATGAAAATTTCACAAACGTGGGGAGGGAAATGAACATCCAGATTCATGAGTTCCAAGGGACTGCAAATAAAATGCACCAGTTGTCATATTCACAGTTGGCTTTGTGCCTTTTCTCCAGAAAGTAATTCATTGCCAACTGATTCCAAGCACACTCGACTGTGGTGCTATTACTTATTAATTTTTTGTTTTGTTAAGCTGCTTCTAGGTTGCTATAAAATGTTACTGACACTCTACTTTTGCTTTTCAGTGTATATAATACTTAAGTGTGAACTTTAAATGTTTGGTATCTGTAAGTTTTGAGTAATAGCAGGGATTAAAGGATAGTTCCAAAAGCAAATTTTGAGTCCAATTATAATTATAAAATTTGACATTTTTTGTCTTTTTTGAAACCCCCTTTGTATATTATATTTTTATTTTATTTTTGTTATTCAAAGCACATGAGTGATGTGGTGATGTCTTCCCAGAAAGGAAACTCACCACAGAATACAGACTTCAGCAACATCAAACATGGCTTGTGAAACCACAGAAGCTCGGGAGACTGTTAACAACCTGGTTGAGAGGTCTGACTCTAAAAAGTCAACCAAGTCTTTTACTTTCATTTGCAGTTTTATGCATCAGCATAAACCAAGAGCCAAGATGATTTGGGTTTCTATTTTCAGTATATAATTTGGTTCCTTGAAAGGATATTGAAATATTTATATAATAAACAGCTAGAGTTAGATCAATACAATTTTTCTGTGAGTGTGGTTGTCATGGTTATTGTCATGTTCTTAATATTCAAAAATAAAAAGATGCACATTAGAATGCTAAAAAATGTCATTCTCTACCAACAGCCAAGTAACAACATTAGATAATATCCCCAAACCTCATATATTTATCATTGTGTTAATTCAGAATGTAGCATAATGTAAACACAAGATGCTTTCCTCCTGGGGTTTATACCTGATGGTGATTTTTAGGGAACTCCTCCCTTAGGATGTTGTTCCATTAGCCAGTTTTCAGGAGAGACCAGAGGACATCTGAAGGAAAGCTATTTGGAGTATACAAGCAAATTCCTAGATCAGAGATAAAGGGAGTGTGGCAAATCAAATACAGCAGTGTCTTTTCTTAAGGAGGAATGGAGGGGAGGGAGGAGAAGGAATAGGACATCCTTGAATGTACTGCTAACCATAAAATAAAAAGGAACTTTGGGGGCCCTCCTTGGTGGCTCAGAGGGTTAAGCAACGCACTATGAAACAAACCATAGCCACTGCAGTATGAGTTCGATCCCAGGTGACCCAAATGAGGTGACCCAAATGGCGCAGCAGACCTCTCCTGCCTCGCCCGGCAGCAGTGTGTTTCAGTATCTGCCTGTTCCTGTTCTGTTCCCCACTCTGTCTGGTGGGTTCTCTCACCTGCCACAACGCTGGTCTGTACCCCAGTGCTTATATACATAAATAAATATAAATAAAAAGTAACTTTGGAAGTTAACTTCGTTTCCCCACTAAGACCAATGACCTAGACATTGATATGGGAGATACCAAGGAGGTACCTTTACCCATTCAAAGTTCTGGAAAGGTGGTGACAAGATGGAACCAAGCAGAAGGTGGAGCAGCTTAGGGTTTTGAGCAGGACACAGACCAGCTGTCGCTTGGAAAGAGCATTGCGGCTCCCCGCTCTCACCACAACAGTCCGGGCAGAAAAAAAGCAAAAGGTTTGCTCCCACACACATGTGAAGTGTCTTGTGCATGGCAAAGAAAGTCGACCCAGAAAATGACTGTTTGTTTCTCTTCTTCTGTTCCTATTTTTACTTCTCAGGCCCATGACCTGGGAAATGCAGATTGCATAAGAATGGAAACGCTCTTGAGAAAGAGCAAATCTACCCTTCCCTTCAGCTTTCTCTTGACCCTGACGCCTTCATAATTTTCCATCTTTTCAAATAAGTTTCTTATTTGTGAAGCATCTCACTGCTTCCCTGTCCCTATCCTCTATGCATACCGGTCAAGGACCCATTATTATATAAAACTTAGCCCTAAATCACATTCTCTATCACAATATAGAGCACTTGAATTTTTCCTTCATTTATTTGTAGCTCCTCTAGTGATTCATTAACCCTCCGGCACATCACCTTGGGTCCATCCCTTTCTGCTTCATTCTCTGCATCAGACACGGTCCCTTTAGTCCTTCACAGGGAGCTGCTCCATTCAGGTCCTCACAGTCACAGCCAGATGCAGCTCTTCCTGAGACTGCTAATTCAGTTTCTTACTGGGACTCGCTCTCCCCTCCAGTCTGTCCTATGGAAGCAACCAAAATTATGTTTGGAGACTGCAAATAAGATATGTCATTTTTTATTATGGTAACATTAGTTTATAACATTATATAGTTTTCAGATGTACAGATTTAGGCATAAATATCTGTTTATACTATATGATGCTATCACCAAAAGTCTAATTTCCATCCATCGTGATATAATTGACCTCTTCTACCCAATTCACCCACGCCCATTTCTTTTCCCTTTTAGTAACAACTATTTTGTTTTTTTAATGTTTTGTTTTGTTCATTCTTTTTTTATGACCGCATATGGGTGAAATCATATCTTGCTTGTTTCCCGATAACTAATTTCACTTAGTATAATACCCTCTGCTTTCACCCATTTGTTGCAAATGGCAGGATTCCATTTTTAATAGCCAAGTTGTATTCCACGGGCTACATCGGCCACATCATTTTATCCAGTCATCTGTTGATGGGCATTTAGTTTGTCTCCAACTAGTGACTATCATGAGTAATGCTGCCATGAACGAGGCGGTGCTATACTTCTTTGAATTAATGTTTTCATATTCCTTAGGTAAGCACCCAACAGTAGTATAATTGGGGCATATGGTGTTTCTATTCTTAATTTTTTGATAAATGTACATATTGTTTTTCATAATGACTGCCAATTTACATTTCCAATATGAGAATATATCATTTGATTTAAAATAGTCTGTAGCGCTACAAAGAATATACTGAAGTTCTTAAACTGGGAGTAAGGAGATAAAGAGATGCATCACAGCTTCATGGAAATCAGTGAATTCACTAAAATTATACTCAGAAATGTTGTTTTATGTACCTTAACTATGTTTTTCATAAGAACAGTGTCAATAGATTTCAACATAACCTCAAAAGATTCTATAATGAAATGTGAGCTTGCCTACCTCCCCTCCAAATAAAAACCTCTAAATCTCACTGGGGTGGCAGGCAAAGTCTTCCACAATCCAGGCAACTATAGCACTATGATGTACTGAAGTGAAGAAGCATTGGACGCTCAGGATGTGGTAAAATAGCTTGTGGGTTAGTTCTGTGTTTCAATTTTGTCATGATTACTAAGTTGACTGGTTGTGGAAATACACTCTCTCTGAAATTTATTTGGCCTACCTGGTGAATGGAATAGCACTCCTTTTCTCTTAAGATTGTCTTAGATATTAAAAACTAATAATAAAGTAAAAGGGAAATAATAAACACTCAACAAATTGTAGCTTCTTCATTTTAGACCCAAAGATAATCTTAATCTTATAAAAATGGTACTCTCACCATCACTAGTGATAAATCCTTCCATTATCATTTGGAATTATTTCTGTTTCAAGTTATATAAGTTCACATTAAATTATCTAAATCATTGAAGGGAATATATTAGCTCCTATAGTTCAGAGATAGATTATACTACTGGTACAATGTGTAAAAGACTCTAGCTACAGTTTTCTACTATGCTCTCAGCTCTGCCCTTCCATTTAGGTCATTTTCTCCTTCAGGATGGTTTTATTCATGGTGTCAAAGTGACTGCAGCTCACACCATCTAGAAACCAGTGGATTTGTGTCCTGGAATTCCCAACCAAGACTATGATTCCCTCTTCTTGGACTGAAGTCCACTCACTTATCCATCCCTGATCCAACCTCTGCTGTTGAGGTTACATCTTTAGTCTTCAGCATTTCTTGAGCCTCTGTACCTCCTAGAAAAATTCAAGATCCTAAAGAAGGGCACTATTTAAAATATTTAACAATCAAGATGATATGAGCAGAAACTAATCTAAACACATGCCAGGCCAATCAGAACATATGCTGCTTGGAAAGAGCCTGTGACCTGACCTGACTTGCTAGAAGAATTAAGGTGAAAATGGGTTGCAGAAGTGGTAGCTTTCAAGAACCCACCATGCATACTGACTCAATTATGAGTTAATCTTCATTGTTCTTAGGTATCCTTTGTAGCTAGGAAATCAGAATTCAGTTTGTATTGCCTGCAAATAAAATTCACCTTGAAAATAAGATATGAACAAAGACAGAAGATAGGGCAGCTTCACATAATCTTGTTTTCTATAAAGGAAAGAAATCATTGGAGAGAAAAAAAATAGTATTTCTGACTCAAAAAATGCTTCTGAGATTTTTACTTTTAAACTTTAGGTTAGTAATATATCTACTCACATACACAGAAACAGTCTGTGTTGACTGATCTTAAGTTATTTCAAGTCATTTTTAAAAGTTTAGTGATCCCCAATCAATTTTTGTTCTATAGTATGATCACAGAGGATTACCAAACACTATTAGCTATTCTCTAGCTTCATTTCACGTAACGTTATGCACAAATATCTTCTCAAACCCAGCCCAGGAATCCAACTGTATCACAAAGCAAAGCCTCATATCATAAAACAAGGGAACTGGGTGCCTTAATTTTTCTTTTGCACCAAGCTCTGTTTTCCTCAGTGATGTGCCTGGAAGCTCTCCAGACCACAACAGGATGGGGGAGTTGTGAGGTGAGCTTGGCATGTGAACTTCACGGCAGTTTCAAGCTATGTCAAAGTAATAAAGTGAGTGTGCTGGAATGTGGAGCAGAGTTGCAGTTGGTCTTTTATCTCATGTAGTATTTTCTTTAGAATCAAATTAAAAAGAGAACATGTGTCCAGATTAGCTGGTTTGGAAACCCTCAGTTAAATTGAAAATGTGAAGGGGCAGTATTTCTCTCAGAAGTGATGGTAATCTGTCCAGTGCTGTCCAGGTCTCCAGCAGGTACAGTTACCAGAGGACTCTCATAAGGAGAATAACTTCTTTTAGAAAGCGCATGTTCAATAAGTTAGGAGTGCACCTCATGGTCTCATTTCACTCATTTATTCCATTTGAGAAATATATATTGAACACCCTTGGCTCCCACACAGTGTTATAATTCCTGAGGATGGAAAATACAGCCAAATTGCCTAAGTCAAGCCTTCTTGGAGTCTGCATCCTAGAGAGAGTTGGACAAAAGTATGTAAACTAATTAATTAAAACATCTCAAGTAAATAAACACAAAATAAGTCCTATGGTAGTAAGGGATGAAAAACTATCAACAGAGTTAAAGAACAGGGAGAGGGATGAGGTGGCAATGTGGAGGTAGGGGAGATCAGGGTTTGCCTGTATTTGAGTAGAATCCTGAAGAAAAGGAGAGAAGCCCTGAGATTTCTGGACTAGCATGTTCCAAAACAGATGGCAAGCTCAGTGCACACAGATAAGCCTCCCAACAACTCTGTGGTGGGGATAAGAAGGGTGATTTAACCTTCAAATGTGACAAGAGGAAACTGGAACTCAGAAAACTGTGTAGCCAACCCAAGAATAAAGCTCATGCCTTGGAACACCTAGCCCTTTTTTCTAGATAGAACAAGTGCTAGATGAGTGTTTTTCTAGCTTTCAGACTTACTTTTTGTTGAGATGCTTTCTTCAAATGAAATGTATAGTAAAAATGGAAACTGTGAAAAGTGAACACGTGTCACCACCAGCCCTTTCCTCTGGGAACCACTGCGGCCCCCACAAGTTCCAGGCATACCTGGCACTGCTCCAATCATCACCCCCAACTAACCCCCAACCCATAACTGGAGGTGGAAAGGAGCAGGAGAGAGAGTAGTGAAATACAGTGGTCCCTCATTTCTGTGGGGGATAATCTCCAAGATACCCATAGGATGCCTGACACCATGGATAATTCTGGACTCCCTACATCCTATTTTTTCCTATATATTTCTATAATAAGGTTTAATATGTAAATCAGACACAGAGATTAACAACAACTATGACTAAAATAGAACAATTGTAATAATGTGCTATAGTAAAAGTTATGTGAATGTTCTCTCACTCTCAGCATTTCTTATGTAGATAAAATTTCTGGACTGTAGGTCATTGAGAACATGGAAAATCCAAGCATGGATAAGGGCCAGGCCACTGTATATAGATGAAGAAACCAACAGAGGAGGAAGATTCTGACAAGGTCAGGCATCTCAGGTGCTTTTACAACTGACGAAGCAGCATTTTATTTCTTTCAAAATCCAGTTTAAAGGTTCTTCATTTCTGAGGGGCAGGGACATTAAATGTCTATTGCTCCATAACTTAGTGGTTTAAAACACTCAACAACTTGTCACATAAGTCACCCCACAGCACAGCTCATAACAGAACAGCTGGCTTCACTCAGTAAGAGAAGAGAAGAAAGACAAGATGAAGCCAGTGAGTTGTCGACTTCCCTTTACTTCTGCTTCTTCTATTTAAAAGGAAATCACTGGGTTAAGAAGAGAGGTGTGGACGCCAGGAGACTGGGGACATTTTAGGGGTTGTCCACCACAGGGAGAAAAGCACAAAGTAGAAACTCCATAAATTCACTGAGTCCTTAGCATGCTTAATCTATACTTTTAGTCTTTTTAGTACATTCTCCTTCCTTGCTTCCTTTTTTTTTTTTAAAGATTTATTTATTTATGCATACAAGCACTGGGGTACAGGCCAGAGGTGTATGGGGGGGGGTGAGAGGATTCACCACAGAAAGCGGGAGCAGAACAGGCAGATCAACTGAAGTACACTGCTGAGGGGAGCAGCGGGCACAGCAGGAGAGGTCTGCCGCGCCATGTGGGTCCCCTCCCTGGCCAGCAGCAGGGATCGAACTTGTGCTGCAGTGGCTGCGGTTTGCTTCATAGTGCGTTGCTTAACCCACTGCGCCACCAGGGAGGCCCCTCCTTCCTTGCTTCCTAACAACAGAAAGTTACATATGCTGTTGTTTCATCAGTTGTTTTAAATGTGGAGTCCTTGTTTTGTATCCCATATATATTTTCTAGTGTTAAGAAATAGAATTTCTTTTAGAAAAGGAGTCTATTCAGGGTTTTTGTTTGATTAATTGTAATTTGACTTCGTTGCATCCAGAAATATCAATTATAAAGACTATCAAAATCTTTCACACCTTTTCTGTCAGTACAAGGGAAGTCTCAGAAAGTTGCTCTAGAAAGTAGCACAAGCTCATTTTGTGGCCAAGATGAAAAAGGCCTGCTCTCTTCCTGTGTTAAATAATTGTCACCATCATTTTTTTCTGAATTACCTGTAGAATGATTTAGAGTGTACCGAAGGAGTATGATCACCTACTTGTACTCTTTCCTAAACTGTGAACTTCTTAAAGAAGCTTCCAAAGGAACAGAGGAATCTCTGCCAAAATAACCATATTAAAACTACTTAAAAACATTATTACAGTCTTTATGTGATAATTCAGTTTAAGGGAAGAATTCCTAAGTAATAAAAGTTCCAAAGGATCCTGGGCAATAAACATCAGCTCCTTTACTTGGTCCAAAGTGTGGGATAGAGTTCAGT
This sequence comes from Galemys pyrenaicus, assembly GCA_019455555.1. Taxonomy (NCBI): domain Eukaryota; kingdom Metazoa; phylum Chordata; class Mammalia; order Eulipotyphla; family Talpidae; genus Galemys; species Galemys pyrenaicus. The sequence goes on from JAGFMF010011796.1 coordinate 12,202,262, forward strand.
GAATACTGTCCAGAAGTTACTGTAGAGAGGCATGTGTTCTCACTCCCACATTGAATAGAATGTGAGATCAGCAAGATGGGGTGGAGAGCCTCCCACTCAGCAGAAGCATTTTCCAACAGTTGTGCTCAGCTTACCACTCACGAGTGGATTGGGTGGAGTTCCAACATTAGCTTGACCCACTGCTAGAAGTGAGCAAGAAGAATAAACTCACAAGGAGGGAGACTTAAGGAACTAAAAGACTTGCTGGAGTAAATATGTTAGTTCCGTCAGTACCCAATTTTCTGCTCTCTCGCTTCTCTCCTGGATCACTGGAGAAGGCTTGAGCACAAAGGATTTTAAAGAAACGATCCAAGATCATTGCTAACATTCCTAAAAAATACATTACATATTCCTACATCACTAGACGTGTTCACTGCAGCATACCGTATCTAAACATTCACGGTCTGTGCAAAACTTCCCAGTTCAGTGTAGATGCCTTCTACGCGTCTTCCATTGCTGGGACTCCATCCACAAAGGGTTAGGTGTGCCTTGGACTAGAATTGAAACTATATACATTCTTGAGTCTCTTTTCTACAGTTTTAACATAGACTCATTGCAAAGAACATCTCTGGAAAGGAAAAGTAGGACTGGGCTTTCAGGAAGATATACCATTCTAGCTCAAGAGAGGTGGTATATGCAGTGAGAGGTATATTTTGGGTATTTTTAGGTAATGAAAACACCACCTTTCTCTGGCTTCAGGGGAACTAATAAACAGATTTATTATGAGTATTCCATTGTTAAAATAAGAGCTTTGTTAACACCAGAAAATCCCTACTCTACCAGGTTCCTTATCTTCCTACATCAAGTATTATAGATTCTGTTAGCCGTATCTTTCTCCTTCATAACACTTAACACAGTGGTGGTTTTATAGTTGTTTGTGTGATTCCTTCATTTAAGAGTACAGGTTTTAGAGCCAAATTAAACAGGTTAAAACTCTAACTCCACCTCTTACCAGCCAGGGGACCATGAAATAGATGTTAACTATCTGACAGCTTCAAATTTTATGAGAGCAGGCATTATCAGTGTCTGCTTTCCATCATAGTGTCATATCAAAGACCCTTCTAGTAAACATTTGGTGAATAAATGAATTTGCAATTAATCTGTAAGATTTCACCTAGATTTACATATATTCTACTTTTGAAGCAACTTCAAAGAATGAAGTCATGTGGAAGCTGGTAGTGGAGGTTGACTCTGGAACAATTGACATTTGACCACGAGTACTTCTAAGATGAGTAAAGACCTCATATAAGCTTTTTAAAATTATGTGTGATAAGTCCAGAGAGAGGGAGGTGGGGAAGAGTGAGAACAAAGTGGAAGGGAGCACAATGCATATGATGTTCACTGCAAGAGTTTGGCGGTGAGAGCATTATGGTAAGAACACTTGAAGGGGTGGATCCTATACCCCTAAAAGACAAAGGACAATGTAAACCAACATTATTTGTGAGTGTGGCATTTGTACATGTTTGGGGAAGAATGAAAGCTAGTTGAATATATGTTTAATATCAAAGCATGCTACCCACAGGATCAAGTACAAAATATTTATATTTATAACTTTTAGGAACTACTTTCTTAGTAACTTTGAAATAAACACTGCAGTATTATTAACTACAGTTGGAGCAGCACATGGTTCACATTGGCCTTACCCACAACAGGCTTTGATGACTTTCCTTCAAATGACCGTATTTATTATCATTAAATGATGAGGTGATCTTGAAAATTCTTTGAAAGATCTTGAAAAGAATAACTCTCAGATATCAAAACGGAGAAAATGTCAGTGTACTAACATCATTTAACACCTTTCAAAATGACTGAATAAAAATGGGGGAGCCTTCAAAGAATCTAACAAAGGGTTACAATATTTTTAAAGTTTTTCCGGCAATTGCCTCCCTTATATCGTGCCATTTCTGTAGGCAAAGAGCAACTATATAATCACCATGGAATGATAGTGGAGGAGAGTAATAGGCAATTGGGAGATCTGGCTTTCTTGTGCATAATAATTAGGGGCTCTGGGAGCACTCTTGAAACTAATTCTTTCCTATTTCTTTAGAGTTCTTAAAATAAATGAAGTCTATTTACACAATGATTAGAATGAGGGCTCAAAATGCAAATAATCTTATTGACTTGCAGTTAAAATACAATTCTTAATGACTGATGTGCCATTTCCTGAATTGATTTTGAAAGGAGACAAAGAACAGGGAAGCACGGGCTGTAACCAATTAGATTAAATATTAGGGAGGTTGTTGACCGAAAATACAAATGTCAACATAATAATTTTTGCCAACACACCCTCTGATTAAACTGGAAGATAAAGTCATAAATGTTTTCTGACAATAGAGTCTTTGCTGGAAAAGATTTTTCCCCTTGGATTTTCTTAGGGTTTCCTCTATTCTATTTTTAATCTACATTATGGGAAATAAAACATGCTTTTGTTACGGTTCATCAAAGTATCCTCAGTTTTCTGCTCCTACTGTTTTTGGCAGAGATGAGAGAACTTCAATAGTACAAATATTGTCATTGAATTATTGAAAGCAAAAGGTAGAAATGAGAAGGCATAGATATTTACTCAATCAATGAATAAATGAATGGATAGATGAATAAAAGAATATGGAGGAGGAAGCAGATATATAGTCTGATGAATGGGCACAGCTTTCCCCATGAGAAGTCACAGAGAGAAGGGAAGTACTTTGCAGAGAGAATTTGACACACTGAGACTGAATGTAAGCAGTATTTATATAAGAGCCTTTTTTTGGGAACAAGAGTGGTTTATGTTGGCAGAAAGCGTTTGACTTATGCTAATACTTTTTCAGTTCCCAGATTGTCTGAAAATAAATTTGTATTTAAACCAATGAGCTAAATAGTGGATGATTAAGAGGATGCCAAAGTGTAGGCACTCTTCTCAGCCACATATTCAAAGATTTGAGCCACATAATCAAAACACCTGTTATTTTCTGATTCCCAAGTTAATTTGTCCTTTCTTAATTACAATTCTCCTTGACCTTTTTGTAAAAACTGGCATTCTTGACTACCCATGACTGAAAACAACTCTTGTGGTTTCTTTTCACTTCACTCTCCAGATCCTTTTCTAATTAGCTTAATGACTTATCTTTTTCATATACATATATGAAATCATAGCTATATATACACACACGCATCTAAAATAATGTCTCCCATACTGCTGTTTCTCACTTTTTGGAGCATCCATTGGTTTAACCCATCAATACATTCCTCTAGATTAAAGATTATATTTAGTCTTGATCATCTGTCTACTGGAAATCTAGGTCACCTTTCCACACTGGGTGAATATTTTTGTTTAGAAATTTTACTGATGACTTACATTTAACAATGAAATTCATTGTTTTCTATGAATTGGCTGTTTCATTAGACTTCCTTTGTTTTTTTGAATGCCATATTTTGAAGTTATGTTTGTTAATATTAGAGTGAATCGCATCAGGAATGACTAAAAACTGGAAACTAAACTGATGATTGGAGATTAATCCAAATACAAGTGGAGACAGAAAGTCTGGCCAAACCATATCTTATATCCTGGTGATCCTGGAAGATCTAGAAGATGTTCTGAGCTTTATGGTTTTTCTTTTGTTTAGGTTATTTTGATTTTGGATTTGATGTTTGTTGGTTTTTCTTTCCTTTATTATTATTTTTTTAATCATGAGCAGGTTATCAAGTACAAGGTACAGGCAGTAAAATCAGGATTCTATCACAGAAACAAAAGTAGAAGACATCAGAATCTTAGTCAATGCAAATTACTTAGCTCCCTAATGCCACTCTCCTCATCAGTTCAGAAAATGGGGAAATAGTGAAACTAAAGTTGGCTGTAGGGATTAAAAACAACATACAACAAACATTTAACACATAGTAATGCACAACACTTACTAGTTATGTAACATGTTTTTGCATCCACTCACATGCAACTGTTATGGACTAGCTACTGGGAACTATGGGTAGAGTTAAGCAGCTAGGGGAAGCTAGAATAGAAGTGCTCTTGCTTTTCTGGTTTTGACTTGCATCCAGGGACTTGAAGGAGACACACATAGAGATACTTGAAAGAGATACGTGAGTAAAAAGCACATGGTAAAACATTCCTTGGCAGAGGCATTGGCAGCTATAATCTTGGTTTGTATCTTCATTTTGCTGGTTTTGTCCTAGACTTGCCTGACCTCCTTTGACCTTTTCTTGCTTTTCCCTACTAGAAGTTACCTTTGACTCTGGCAAGATTTTGGACCTCAGTGACTCTGCTTCTGGTCAATCTTATTTGACTGAGCATTTGTCTTAAGGGGTGGGTAATTTAGGGGGTTTATTAGGAAACTTATTAGGAATATCCTCTCTTCTCTTCCCTTTCTATGTACATTAATTCTAATAAAGGTCTATCACACTAATAGTTTCCTTTGTCTTTGTATGGCAGATGCAGAACCTTGTTTAGAGTATATACTTGTTTGTTTGAGGTCCCCTGGTCCCCCACTCCCCTCAGCCACTAGCAGTTATTAGTAATATTACAATTGCCATTACTACCTGATTTTCCTAGTGTGGACCTGAACTGTCTTTAGTTATTTTCTTTAACTAACGACCCCATGTCTAATCAGATGTTGACTGTCTGTTTCACAGTCTTTATGGATTCTTCCTTAGGGTAGGTCCTGAAATGCTCCAACAGTAATCTACCAGTGGTGTTGCTACCTAAAGGTTTTCTTTCATAGGCAAAACTTATGTTATAATGATTCCCTACTCAAATCCACTGGCCAGGTTTACTTCTGTTTTCTAGATATGATCTAGTAGTCTCAGCATGCCCTATATAATGGCATCCTACTTTTCCAGGCTAGAAAAATTTGTCAAATTTTCCAATTCACTGTTTTGGGAGTTCTCTTTACTCATTTCTGACTCCATTGCTTTCATCATATTTTTTACCTTCTCCCAATACCTTCTTACCTCCTTCTTAGCTAGACGCCTAGAACCTTTATAACTCTCAACTTAAATTACTCCTTCTGAATCCTTCACCAAATGACTCTAATTCATCAGTCTTTGACCCTGTATTTATAGCATTAACTGTCTAAAGCATTGGCTATTGGACTTGCACATAAACCTAATCACTTTATGGCTTGTGTTATTACTTAATTCTCCCACCATCATTTGCATCTATTATGTCAATAATTTTAAATCACCAACATTGTTCACTATTTGTTTTAGGGATTAGTGAGGAGCATAAATACTCCATACAATTTGGAATAAATGCAAAACATTTGCATTTGTATTTAATATATGTCTTTTAATAACCTTAACATATACTAATCATGTTATTTACTTGGAGATATAAAATGAGTTAGACGTAGACTCAAGAGCTCACATTCAAATGGGAAATATAGACAAGTAAATAATTAAGATGAAACAGAAATCCTACAAGATGCACATACACAAACTCTATGGTATTATAGATATAAGATAGTTAATTCTGCTTCAGTGGAAGGAAAGACATGGGAAATCTCAGAGTAACTAAAACTTGAATTATAGGGAAAGGAATTATAGGGGTTCTTCACATTGGGAACAGTTGAGGAGAGCTTTTGAGAAACAGGGAACACACACACACACAAAAATGCAAAAACAGGGATACCTGAGAATAACTTTGTGTGTTGCATCCACCAGCTATAAAGTAGGGGTCGGGAGAATCCAGATGTAAGACTGGAGCCTTAAAGATTCATGCAGAAACTACATTAAGGGGTTTTGTTATAGTCTAGACAGCAGTGGTTCAGATGAAAACAATAAAGGATGTTAGAGAGTGGAAGGAAATGATTAACGTTTGTTTTGGGACTGCAACTGGTGATTGAACCCAAAGACTTACAGATGGTGCCCCCTGGAGGCGGGGTTGTAGGTGAGTGGTGAGGATAGATAATCCCAGGAAAATGCTAAAAAGTTCTCATTTTGAGGTGGAATCACTGATAAGAAATATTATTCAGGATTCAGTGTTTCCAGCCTCAGCGATTTTGTCCCCCACCACAATGATCTTCCAGAAGGCTGTTGTGGGCCTCTGATGATTGTGGAGAAGCCTCCAGCAGCCAACCTCAGAGAAGAAATTTCGGAGGTTTTGCAGTTAGGTGAATGACTGAAACTGTTCTGGTTTTGCTCTTGTTACTGTCTGGCAGTATTTTTCACGTATATGTAATACATTAAGTGAATTTGCTTGGCTCAAAGAATGTCTCAGTTTCAAAAAAAAAAGTCTTAGTTTTATCTCTATGCCACACATTCATGAAATAATTCAATTTGTTTATTCATCCAATCTTCCACTCATTTAGTCAATAGTTTTTTTTTTTTTTTTAAATTGATATGCTCTCAAGTAAGAGTCAACAAACTTTATTTACAGGCATAGATAGTATTTTAGACTTTTCAGGGTATAAGATCTCTGACACACATACTTAATTCTGTACAGGCAACATTTAAAGGATTGGGTATGGCTATGCTTCAGTAAAACTTTATTGCCTGTCACTTTATTGCCAGACTGTTGCCTGCAGGTCATAATTTGCAACCTTGTTGTAAATAAGTAAATGCTTATATTCTGCTGATAATGTGAAGTTGTTTCAGACATATAACTTGTGGTTAACAAATTCACAATTATCTTGGAAAAAATAGAAAACAGAGGTTTAGTTCAGTTTCTTCCAACTCTATAAAATAATGACTACTTCTATTTTAAATTTCCCACTTACTGAAAATTAAGCATTTTAAAGTAACATAGAAATGTTAATATTCTCTCCATCAAATAACAGGCAATTTCACCAAAATCTTGTTCTGTATTCTGAAATTCTGCTTAACACATTGATCAACTGAAATGACATAATTATTTTTAAACAAAACGAAAGACAAACTAAAGAATAATTAAAAGCCTATGAACATCAACACTACTATGTGAAAATTAAGCAACACCCCATAAAAATGTTTATTCTATGATCAAAAACAGAGTATCAAAGATCCTTTGGGAGTGGTAAGAGTACTATGAGGAAAAATTTCAGTTCATAAAGTAATTACTTGGCAGGTATAATTTATTGGCAGATAATGAAGATATTTTGAAAAGGCTTTAAAAAACATGAATAACAAAGTGTTTTTCCCTCTTTTTACATTCCTACCACAATTTTACGTAAAACCAGCTCCCTCTAGTGATAACAATTGTATTTTTCACCAAGAAAGCAAGAGGCTTTCTTGACTATATACAAAGCCCTTTGAAATTAAATCTTGAAATAGACATCTGAGGGGATCAATTTTTATTGCAGAGAAGATAAAAATTATTAAAACTTCACAAGTCATTCTTTAACAGTCTTTCTTAAACACTGTTTCAAAAACACGGTAATATGGGGGATGACTTTGGTGTCCTCCAAATCAATGTGTCTGTTAACTCATGTAAGGGCAGATCCAGACAATATGACTATTTTATGTACAGTAGGAATGAACTCATTTTTAAAAAAAAAAAATCCAATTAGGAAGTTTATGAGTCATTGAAAAGATGTAAAATTTTAAATACTGAATTAGGGAGGTGGGAGGGAGAAAAGATGGTGACGGAGAGACAATAGGCTAGAAAGCTCCTGGAAGATACAGAAAAAAGGGAAAAAATACAGCAGGCCCCAGTAGGAACTGTAACACTGAGGATAAATTGGACTATATTATCAACCTACCCAGAGAAGAAGGACGCACAGAAGAGACTAAAAAA
>JAGFMF010011796.1:12215988-12277182 GCA_019455555.1 Galemys pyrenaicus
GGTGCACAAGGGACTGAGGTGATGGTGCACGGGTGAAATGGTGGTGGGTACTCCCTGGGGACTACAAATGATGTCAAATATAACTAATAAAAAAAAATTTTAAATACTAACTCATATACAGATATGACCATTTTAATCTGTATTTTTTAACAGTCATTTGTTTTTTTTAACTATAAATCTAAAATGTCTTTTGAAAATGGTTATTCCTCACTAGAACCCTTATATTTCTGCAATGGTAGGTATGATTTAAATAAATTATAAGTAACTTTTCTTGCAAAAATTGGACAGATAGTAAATATTTTCAGCTTCCAAGCCATAAATTTCTGTTGCAACTATTTTTTTTAAAAAGATTTATTTATTTATGCACACAAGAGCTAGGGTATAGGCCAGAGTCCAGGGAGGTGAGAGGATTCACCAGAGACAGAGTGGGGAACAGAACAGGCAGACTGATTGAAACACACTGCTGAGAGTAGCAGTGGGAGAGACAGGAGAGGTCTGCTGAGCCATGTGGGTCCCGACGGGAAGGATTGAACTCGTGCTGCAGTGGCTGCGACTTGCTTCATAGTGCGTTGCTTAACCTACTGCACCACCAGGGAGACCCTCTGTTGCAACTAATGAACTAATGAACTCTACTGTTTTAGTACAAATGTGTAGATTGTATTCTGTTAAAACTAACTTTCAGGAGAAGCAATCTCATAGCTCATAGAGATCAGAAAATAAATACATGTAATTTTACTTTACTTATGTGAGGGAACAAGAAGTTGATACAAATGGTTCAAAGAAAATAAGAAGAAACACCACTTTTTATGGAGTAAATGAATTGCAAATGGAAGTGATTTTTTATTTCAATGAAATAGTAAGTCAATCAAAACTGCTGGACAAGGTAGAGCTAATTATAAAGAGGTACAAGTAACTCAAAGGGAATGAAAGTCTATAATCTGATAACCCAAAAAGATGTGTAGTATGTGGACAATGCATAGTTTTCAACTGAGCACAATAGTTTTTATAAATTTTTATAGACGCTGAAATTTGAGTTCTCCACCAGAAAATACTGCAGTTCTTTTGAAGTTTTTCATTACTAAAAAAGGAAAAAATGCTCTTAGTTTACAGCCTATATAAAAACAGTGTGCTAGATTTGTGGATGTTAGTTGCTGCTTCTGGACCTTTTATGTAGATACTGTATTTTCTCAAAAAGGAAAAGAATATGTCAATTAAGCAAGTGACTATAAAAAGCAGACCTCACATAGTCTTAAATAAGTCATTTCTCTGATCTGTTTAGGATCTATTTATAGCTAGCAGTAATATATTTGAAAGGTAGACTGGTGATATTTATTGCTATTTTTAAAAGTATTTTGTCTATAGGTATGTATAGTGTTTTTGTATGTGTATAAAGCAAAACATGCAAAAGAAATTATTTTTAAAATAAGTACAGAGAAGTAGGATAATATAAAACAAGTTGATAGAAAATCAATGAGGATATAGCAAAGCTGAACAACTGTCTCAAAAAACTTGACATCATCAAAACATAAAACAATTCGCCCAACGGAGCTTGATACACATTCACTGATCCATAATACAAGTGGCAATTTTCTTTTTAAGAATTGAAATCACACAATTGAAGTTGATATTCTCTGATCATAATAAATTTAAATTGGAAAGTAATAAAAATATATGTTAAAAGTCTCCAACTATGACCATATACATTCATGTAATACAGGGAAATGGTGGGGGTGGGTGAAGAAAGAGAATAGTGGGATTGAGTTTTCTCATTGTCAGGGGAAAGAGATAAGGCTGGCATAAACCTGTTGGTGTTGAATTGGAACTTATTAGAATCAATGATTTAGTACAATCTATACATATATACGTAATTTTATTTGCTATAGATAACATCGGTACAGATATACATAGAAAGATATAGGTAGACAGGTAGATAGACAAACTGGCAGACAGACTGACAGACAGTAGCTTGTCTGTGTATCTTAGTTTTTGCTGAAAAGAAAGGACCAAGGGCAATGACATTCCAGTAGCAATGAGATGATTTAATATCTACATCTGGATTTCTAAATACCATTCTCCACGAAGAGTTACCCTTGGAGGTGTGGCCAGTGTCGGGCAGGACTGTTAAAACACAAGATGAACCCTTTGATGACAGAAAGTAAGGAATAATATAATGATTAAAAAACCAACAACATGTCAAAAGGACAGAAGCATCAGTTTAAAGGGACTCACACTATTTGGGAGCAAGTTGGGTAAAATATAATGATTATAAAAAAAAATAACCATTTAGTAACACAGGAATCTATGAATTCATACAAATATAAGCAAACAAATTAGCTAATTTGGGGGAAAAGTTTTACACAGTAGACTATGAATTAATATCTATTAGATAAAAGTTTGTTAATCATACAATGATCAGTTCAAGCAAGAACTAGTGTGGGGAATTTGATGAAAAACAGGATATTTACGTAGTCACAAAATGTCCTTTCAAAAAATAATTACAAATAGAAAAGCAGTAGTATTAGGAGACAAACTTGGGAGACACTGCCGTCAGCAAATATCAAGCTTAACATCACCAGAAATGAGACAAAAGATATTGTGAGTCTCCTGATGGGATGGATTGAAAAGGACATAATATCATTTCCCTGGTACTTTTGCCAAAAATGTATGACCTGAATCCAATCAGAAGGAAACATTAGACAGGCTCAAATGAAATAATAGTCTACAAATACTGGCCTTTCATTCTTCAAAGATGTCAGTGTTGTGAAAAACTGAGAAACTGTGCCAGACAGAAGGAGACTAAAGACACATGGTAAATTGTGATCCTGAATTAGATATTGGATTACAAAATTATTTTTTATTGTGCTAATAAGTATATTTATGAAAAAAATCATAAAAATTAAAGTCTATAGATTAGATAATAGCACTATATTAATTTTTTTTATTTTGGAGACATGTAGTGAAGAGATATTTTATTTGTACGAAATGAGCACTATGTGGACAACTGACTCAAACAGAAAAATATCTTTATACATATATAAAAATATGTATCTCATATAGATACATAGAAAGGAAACAAAATGAAAAAGCAAGTGTGGTATGTTTAATATTTGAATCTGAGTGAAGCTATATCACCTTTTTTATAATTCATGTGCATTTTCCATAGGTTTAAAAACATCTATTAATAAAGAACTTTTTTTAAAGCATCTTGAATCAGGTAGGATGTTCTTAGCTGCCAATTAAAAGATGATCTGACTAAAGTAGTATAAACAATAAAGGATGTTCTAGTCTCATTACTAATACCAACAGAGCCTAATCATCCTACTGAATAAAATACTAAAAGATGGCACCACTTGTTCCTATGTGTTTGTGCAATGTCGTTGTGTTTATATGGTTTACCAAAGTAAGTTTCTTAGCAGTCTAGATGTATGGGACAAGACACACATAAACAGGGATGACCTAGAATACCTGATATCTCTGGGTTTACAAGAAAGCAGCAAAAAATAGGCAAAATTCTCTTTAACAGTAGAATAAGTAGGGGACTCCCTGGTGGTGCAAAGGGTTAAGGGATGTTTAACTGCCTGGCATAGCGAGTTTGATCCCTAGCCAGGGAGGTGATCCACATGGTACAGCAGACCTCTTCTGTCTCACTCGCTGCTCCCCTCAGCAGTGTGTTTTGGTTTCAATCTGCCTGTTCTGCTCCACTCTCTGTCTCTGTGAATCCTCTCACCCCCACCCCACCTCTGGCCTGTACCCCAGTTCTTCTATGCATAAATAAATAAATCTTTTAAAAAACAACGGTAGAATAAGTAGTTGAAGTAAGAGTGAGTATCCTGAAGAGCGCAAGCGTGTCTGCTAAAGCAGAACAGGATGTAGCAGCACTTCCACCTACCATTAGGTTGCCTAAAAGCCTCCAGAAGACGTGATGGTGACACCTGCAGAGCAATAGCTCACCAAACTACACTACTAGTGTAGAGAACATGTGATTCTTTTTTTTTTTTTTTAGAATGCAGGGCACATACTTATTAGATAACCATGTCACAGAAGTTCTCGTTAAGGATCATAATCCCTTATCCAACTTTTTTCAATCAAAATTTTCTGAAAACCAGAATCCTAATGCAATTTATTTGGCATAAAGATTTACCTGACAAGAGTCTATTCATAATTTTAATTTTTCCTATTTGGGGTGCTTATTATTTATTTTGTTGCAAGAAATGGTATCGGATGCTGTTTCGAGATGTTCTTGGCGGGGGTAGTCCTATCTTATATTATCTTTTATTTCTTTAACATTTTTGTTTTGGAAATTTTCTAATTCACTTAAAAGAAACATAATGTTATAAGGAGTTCCCATGTACTTCCCACCTAGCTTTAACAATTCTCACCTCATGACTTGTTTATTTCCTCTATTCCATGACTGACTTCTCTAGCATATCATTTTGAAGTTATTCTGTTCACAATAATTCTCAATATTACCACGTGGACAAATATTTCAGGAATTTGATAGTTTAATTGTTTACATTTGTATTATTAGAGTCAAGATCCAAACAAAATTCTCATAATTGCCACTGTCTGATTTATCTGAAGTATTCTTTAGACAATAGCTTCCTTTTTATTTATCTATTTATTTTTAAGATTTATTTATTTATACATACAAGAGTTGGGGTACAGGCTAGAGTCGCAGGAGGTGAGAGGATTCACCAGAGACAGAGTGGGGAGCAGAACAGGCAGATTGACTGAAATACACTGCTGAGGGGAGCAGTGAGCGAGGCAGGAGGTCTGCTGCACCATGTGGGTCCCCTCCCTGGCTGGGGATTGAACTCGCACTGCTGTGCCACGGATGCCGCTGCGCCACCAGGGAGGCCCTATTTATTTATTTTTTAACTTTGTCACTATTGATTGAAGAAATTCAGTCATTTGTTTTATAGCGCACCCCACAGGAACACTGACTGATTGTAACTGCAGAGTAAAGATTAAGATGTTCCTTGTATTTTGTATTTTCTATAAATCGATAGTTGAGTATAGACGCCATAGTAACTTTAAAAAATATGAAAAATTCTGAAACACATCTAGCTCCAAAGAATTCTAAGGATCTAAGACTAAGGGCCTATGTTTGTTGAAAAATTGACAGATTCTATCTGCTACATCTCTCCAGACGACCTACCTGTTCCTCACATCCCCCATAGCACCCAAAACACCCATAGTGAATATGCCAAGAGGGAGACTTTAGGAATCTCAAAGAAAATTTGAGCCCTGCTTATATTCTGATCATCAAATTTCCTGCAACATTAGTTACTGTATTTTCAGTATCACCACTAAAATCCTTTTCAGAAGCACATTTTCTTCCTTTGTGTCTTCTTTCCTTAAACATCTCTATTGAAATTGACCAACTATAAAATTCATCATTTCAAGTGTACAAGTCAATGATTTTTAGTGTATTTAGAGTTGTACAATAATCATCACAATTTAACTTTTAAACATTTTAATCACACCCCAGAAAAATTCTATGCCCATTAGGAGTCATTCTGCATGCCCATGCCCCAAAGTGTAAATAGTCATTAATCTATTGTTTTGTCTCTTTAGATTTCATATAAATGAAATTATACAACATGTGGCCTTTTGTGGTTGATTTATTTAATTTAGCAAGATGTTTTCAAGGGTAATTCATGCAATAAAATTTTTCAGTCCTTCATTCCATTTTCATTTCTGTATAACATTCCACTTAATAGATTATATATCTCTATATACACATACATATCACTATTTTTATTCATTCATCACTTGCACTGCTTCATGATCCAACCAGTAATATATGAGATTAAAATTTTCCCATATTTTCATGAATAATTGTTACTGTCATTTTTTTAACCATCCGAATGGTTATGAAATGGTGAAACATTGTGCTTCCCAAGTGACTAAAGATTTTCAACTCTTTCTCATGTGCCTATTGGTCAATTGCATATCTTTTTTTGGAGAAATGTCTATTTAAATCTTTTGACCATTTTTTTAACTTGGTTATTTTTCTTTTTGTTACTGATTTGTAAGGTATCTTATTACATATATAATTTACAGATATTTTCTCTTACTGTATGGGATTTTTTTTTCATATTATTGATAGTATAATCAATTTGTAGCACAATCACAAAAACATTTAATAAAGTCTAATTTATCCATTTTTTATTGTAATTTGGTTATCAGTAAACCATTACTTACCCCAAAGTCACAAACATTTTTTCCTATATTTTCTTCTAATAGCTTTAGAGTGTTAGCTCTTACATTTAAGTATATAATCTGTATTCAGTATTGTGTTTTTTGTTTTTTTTTTTCATCTAGGGGAGTGGCATGGCCACTTGAAAAGAGCCTGGACTTGGGAGTGACACAGACCTTTTTTTCATATGGTATGACAAGGAGGTGAGGGTGGGGGAGGGAGTCTAATGACATTATTTGACATAGGGTTATTCAATTATCCAAAACCATTTGTGGAAGAGCCTATTTTCTTCATTTAATTGTTTTAACACCTTAGTCAAAAATTAGTTTACCATAAATGTAGAGGTTTACTCCAGGAGTCTCAATTTCTTTTACCTTTATTTCTATACTAACACCATTGTCACATAGTCTTGATTATTCTAGCTTTGTGGCAAAGCTAGAAATTGGGAAGTGCGAGTACACAAAGTTTTTTTTTTTTTTAGATCAGTTTGGGTATTTTGAGTTCCTTGTTTTTAAATATAAATTTTAGGATAAGCTTCTCATTTTCTGAAAATAAGCGGCTAGAATTTTGATAGGGATTATATTGAATCTGTAGGTCTATTTTGATAGTATTGCTATTTTAATAATAGTGTATTTTCTGATCCATGGATTTAGGAGGTTTTCCATTTATTTTGGTTTTTAATTACATTCACCAGTGATTTGTAGTTCTCAATATATATGTTTTGCACTTCTTTGCTGTTAATTTCTTATGTACTTTATTCTTTTTGATATTAATGGAAATCACATAATTTATTCTAAAGGTTTTTTTTATCCTTTTCTCTTTTCTATTGCATGCATGTTTTTACATTACATATATGTTGGTGCATGTATGTTGGTATCTAACCTTTCTCTGAGTCTCTACTCTTACTTATTCTATTTCCTAAACTTTGACCTGTCTTAAAGATTTATTACTTTTTTCTTTTGTATTGTCAGATGTATTCTTGAACCTCTCTAGACAATTTCTTATTTTGTTCAGTGTACTTTTCATCTCCATAATGACTAATTTCAAGTTACTGACATGATAAAAACAGGCTTGCACAATTCCTAAAAATTTAACAACGAGCTCTTTGGAGGCAGTATAAGCCAGCTCTGGCATACCAGTTATCCTTACCATGTCTGAGATGTAGTCAAGTTGGATCATGAATTTTCCTCCAAACTGTGGTGATTTTGTATAAGATTTGATTGTTCTCTTTGATGTTATACTCCTTCTTGCAAGCAAATAGTGCAGTAATCTGAAACCTGTGAGGGTAGGGAAGAAGCCAGAGTTTTAAGTCGGAC
The DNA here is from genome assembly GCA_019455555.1 of Galemys pyrenaicus. Lineage (NCBI taxonomy): Eukaryota > Metazoa > Chordata > Mammalia > Eulipotyphla > Talpidae > Galemys > Galemys pyrenaicus. Next base: position 12,223,507 of record JAGFMF010011796.1, read on the forward strand.
AGATTTTTCATTTCCTTGAGTGAGGTGAAGGCTCAAAGTGTGAAGGCCCCTTTCTGTTCAGTTCCTTCAGCCATTGTGTGCAGGGAACGACCCTGTTTCATCCTCTTCCAGAGAGACGCTGTATCAGAGAGAAGTTCCCACAGTTAAGTCAATGAGAAGACACTTGAGAGAGAAACTTACCAACCACAGGGTTTTAATTGGCTTTGTATAGTCCTCATCCTGATCCAGATCCTCTTGGTCTGTACTTCTCCCTTACCCTTATCACAGAATTTAGAAAAGGTTACACATTTTCAATAAATATTGCCTCACTGGATCCCCAGGATATCCATCTTTTCTTGACTTCAATTGTCTGGTACCAGCTGTGTTATATTTGTCCAATATTCCCGAAACTTTATGGCATATAGATAGTATATCACTGATCCAAGTTTCTGTTGATGAGAATAGATTATGTGTGTGTTCCTTATCATTTCAGTTAAGTCTTAGTGAAAAAGGGGGCACTTTTATTCTCCAGAAATTTTATTCATGGTTTTGTTACTCCTGTTATCTATAAGTATCATGATAAAAAGTCCAAAACAATAGAGTTGGAAAGAATTTAAGATAATTGCATGCAATTTCTTATTTGATAATGAAGAAACCAAGGCCAAGGCCAGGAACGTGCTTGTACTAAAGATGCACCTACATCTTTGGCCACCTTTGGCCACAGTGCTGTTGCAAAGGTGGGCTTTCCTGTTGGAACTAAATATTCTTCTTCTCCTGCCTCCAAACAGTTGACTGTTAAATTTCTTTTACTCTGCATGAAAATTGAAGCCATTTTTGCGTTTTCTTACAAATTAAACTTTTCTCAACTTGAATTAGTTCGTCAGATTTCAAGTCTAAACATAATTTTATCACTATGGTGTTTAAATATTTGGAAATAGATGGGCATAGTGTAAACATGTTCATACAACCTCAATCATATGAAAAGATCTTAAAGCATTAATTATATTAGTCTTCATATTTAATCTAATTAGAGACTTCAAATAAATTATATAAGCTCAGATAATAATAATTAAATGTGTGGCTTTTGAAAAGGTGTGAGAAAATCCAAATCTTTTTGTCAGGGTAAACTCATTTTCTCATTAATCTTTTCTGAGAAAAGCTATTATCTTTTATCACTTCTTTCGTCACTTGATAATGTTGAATTAACTACACTTTTCATGTCACTCAGTTTCACATAATTTGAGTTATTTTAAATTTAGAATAGAAATCATCCATTTCTATTTATTTACTCATTATTTATTACAGAATCTTATTTATTTATTTTGATAGGAGAATAATTGACTCCCTGGTGATTCTCCATAGTCTTAGGCTAAATCATTTGTAACAATTCCTTCACTAATCACAGACACTGTGCTGTATTCCTTCTTACTCAGTCCATGCTCTTTAGCTCTTGACTATCACAACAGGTATACCAATGAGCTCCTAAGAGAGAGAGAAGAGGCAGAAATAAGGAGAGAGAAAGAGAAAAATGGAGAGAAAAGAAGAGACTGGGGAATAAAAGAGAAATGTCAAGGTTAACAATGTGCAGACACTAAATTGTCCACCAGCATACTTTATATTGCTCAGAATATCAAACAGCCTTTCACTATGCTCTTAATTTTTTAAAAAGACTTATTTATTTATGCACACAAGAGCTGGGTTACAGGCCAGAGTCCAGGGAGGTGAGAGGATTCACCAGACACAGAGCAGGGAGCAGAACAGGCAGATCAAGGGAAGTACACTGCTGAGGGGAGCAGTGGGCGGGGCAGGAGCGGTCTGTGTGGGTCCCTTCCCAGGCCAGCCTGGGATCGAGCTCGTGTTACTGTACTGTGGATGCTTTACAGTGCTGCGCTCAACCCGCTGCAACACCAGGGAGGGCCCTCATTATGCTCTTAAAATGATCTAAACCTTCTCCAATGGAAATCAAGGAAACTTTTAAAAAAATCCTCTACATTTTTTAAAGAAGTAAAGCAGGTAGACAAGAAGGGAAAATTGAGAAAAGAATTGAAAAAAAAAAAAATTAAAGGGTAAAGAAACATTAAATAATTGACTAGATTTTTAATAGTTACATATTTGATCAGTGCATAATTTTCATAATGAATTTGTAGTTATTTGATAAGTTATTTAAAGGACAATGATTTCTACTGAATACAAAGTTCTATATTAAAACCATGTTTTTCTTCTTCATACTTAATTGAAAGCCAACTCTCATTTATGTCGATGACATAAAATTTTCACTGAACAAAAATTACTCATCTTTTAACACAGGCGCTTTGATTTTGCTTTTAAACTTAGTCAGTAGTTTCATGTCTTCCACACCAAATATTTTCAAATATTTTGTGAAGATTTAAAAAATTGCAGATCAGTGTTCGACCTCATATTTTGTTCTTTTTTCGCCAAATGATGAAATCATGAGGGGTGATTTGATGAAAGTGAACAGAGAAGAACAGTAGTAATAGAATTTTCTAATCACTCCTTAAATACTGGAAGCTTGATTGCATTTGAAAACTAATGTAATGATACAGAAATAGGAAAGCTGATTTTTAAGGAAGTTAAATTAGAAAATACAAAAATAGATGTTTTTGTGTGGCAGTTCTTAAATAGATATTTATTTTTAGCTTTTTTTCCCTAAAACTACAACTGTTTCTGGTGATATTTTAAAATTTAATATAATAGTACACACTGGAATATATAAATATATTGCCCTGCAGGGCGCATGATCAACCTATTACCAAAAAAGCAATGATTTGCTTTTTTTTCTAGCCATAATAACGAAAAGAAATGTTTTATAGTATCTCATGTCTTTCACAATTAATTCCAATTGACAGATTTTATCCCAGGCAATCAACCCAAGTCAGCTTGACTGCTGAAAATAAGCATTCATGGAGGAAATGTTAAAGCAGAACTTCATTACAGAAATAAATAAGAAATGGGAAAATACTCATAAAATAGCTTTCTATTAAAATATAAACCTTCCATTTAATCCTCATATCTGGTTCAGAGAGGTTTCTTTATTTCCATTCCTTCCTCCTCCCTCTTCCCTTACTTTTTCCACAGAGCCATTGCAGTTTTGTTTTATTTTGGTAAAGCGTGAAAAGCTTAAAGTTTAATCATATGCTAACTGATTGAAACCATTTTGGGGAAGAGATTTTATAAATGTGAGAATGTGGTAGTACTGACTACTTATTTTACCATATCAACAAAAATAAAAAAGATTAAAAATACTATAGCAGTTAGTGGAAATGTGAAGGTCCAGCATCATTTATTATGAGTTTATTTGTAGATATACTCTAGATTTTCCCAGGATTAGTTCTGGGCCACCTACTATGAGATTAAAAATTAAAATAAAAGGGGAAAACGAACAGAAGGAAAGCTTTAGAAAAGGGAGTGATCTTTCTGTGTCAGAAAGGTCTAGAAATATAAAGGTTCATTAGAACAAGTGGAGTAGGGCCTCCAGTGGTATAGCGTAAAGGATCATGGATGTTTTGGTGTAAACCTCCTTCCCTAAATTATACTAGAACAGTATTAGAAATCAACATTACATCAATTTTTTTAAAAAAGTTGTCACTGGAATCATATACAGACTGCAGAGAACATATGAATTAATCTTTGAGAAATTCTACTGGAAAAGAAAAGAAATATCCCAAGATATTTTTTCTTATTATCTAAAATTAACATACAAATACAATATATTCCATCATCTTTCTTCTAATAATAAGCTATTGAAATGAGCAGGTAACCTGTCAACTGAACAAGAAATCTGGCAGATATTTGAGATTAATACCTTGCCCTCAGTCATCCCATTTCTAGTGATTCCATAGGTCTCTGTCCCAGTTTACTTCCTTAATATCATTAATACCTGCCAGCCCCTTCACTCCCATTGCTTTGGTGCAGGTTCTCATCCATTATCTGCTACGATTATGGCAATTTCCTTCTAAATGGCTAACTTTAGTCTCTGTAACTTGAAATTTATCACATGATCAGCAAGGTAATCTTTCTGAAAAACAGAGATATGATCATAGTATTATAATCTTGATGGAAACATTCAGTTAAACTGTTTGCATAGCATATAAAAAGCTTGAACTTATTTTGTCTCTAATTTCATCCTCCATTGCTCCTCCTGCCCCCTCAAGTTAGAGTATTAAACGCTTAATAACACTCCCTCTCAAAAATATTATTTCATTTTCCTGTATATTTGCACATATTATTCTCAGTAGTTAGAACCATATCTTCCCAATCCCTCCAGGTGAACACCTGACTGTTCAAGACCCCACCTAAGAACTCTTCCTGGCTCTTCCTACCTTACATACTCCTTTGTTTCACACTGTACTTTAAACATATGTGTTTTATGCCTTGTCCTATGTCACAGTGAATTGCAATGACATATATATATATTTTTTTTTTTTCGTCTTTCTAGGTTGTGGGTTTCTATACCTTTGGCTGTCTCATAGTTATACACTAATGTTACATGCATGAATAAATGAATGAATTAATTAATGTTCTAATGATTTTAAGACAAAGAAGTATTTAGAGTTTGTCCAAATTCACTGCATGAATCATGATCATGGGTAGGTCTAGGAATAGATTCTGGTGCCTCCCACTTCTTTCTGCTCCTAGATGCCCAGACCATGATTCACTGTTTCATTAATAAAATATGGAAAGATTTTAATTTTCCTTACATAAATTACCCACTATAATAAACTATCAACAGTACTCTGCTGTCCTACTTTTGGGAGTAAAATTAAGTCATTTTGGGGAACATTCCTTCATCCTAGGCACATTGTACCCAGAATAGACTCCAGTAGCATTTGTGTTTGAATAAAGAAACTAAACTAAAAAATTCATAAGTAACTCAAAAGAGTACTGATGTTATCTATCAACAACTGTCTCTTTTTCTTACTCTTCTGAAGCAGTAAATTAAGCACTCCTTATTCTTTCTCACCATGAATTAACAACTTGTCTGGGGCCTACCTGGTGGTACAAGGGGTTAAGTCACAGCATATGGAGACATCTGCAGCCACTGCAGCATGAGTTTGATCACCAGCCAGGGAGGGGACCCACATTGTGGTGCAGACCTCTCCTGTCTCATGCACAGCTCCCTCAGCAGTGTATTTCAGTGGGTCTACCTGTTTTGTTTCCCACTCTATCTCTGGTGAATCTTCTCACCCCCTGCACCTCTGGCTTGTACCCCAGCTCCTGTATGCATAAATAAATAAATCTTAAAAAAAAACACTTGTCTGAGTATTTTAGCTAAGATTTCCCTTGAGTTTTCTAGGCCAAGGGGAAGAAAAACAATTGATTTTTCAAGTGGTAGGTTGACATCTCCTTGAGTCATTAAATATACTTAAAAATTTTATATAATCTAACTATATTTTGAAAATAACTTTGACTTTGATAAAGCTTTTCCTGGAAAAAAAAAAAAAAGAGAAATTCTGGACTATCTACAGTAGCACTTAAAAAACATTTATCATATCCTGTTCTTCAGACCATAGATTATAAGAGTACAAAGTATATTTCCTCTTCACATGAGTATAAATAAGGAAGATATCACAAATCCATAAAAAGAAGTCAAATAAAAAAGCAAGGGTTATTACCAACCCTATAAAACTATATTTCCTTGTACCTGTCTTAGTGCATTCAAAAAAAGCACATCTCATTTTGATAGCCTTATGATACAATGCTGTTATTTCAGTAGGTTTTCTTGTAGAAATAGCTCTGAAAATTAGATAACAGGGTGTATTACATAATTTCCTAAGTATATTCTTCTGATATTTTGGATTCTCTCATCTCTCCAGGATTCCACTTACATGGCAGCTCTTCTACTGCCATCCACCAAGTCTTGTGATCATCACACTCCTCTTCACCCCCTCGTCCTTCACTTCCTCTGGCCCCTGCTCCTCCTTACCAATGTCATTGTGATGCCCCCACCAAACATCGCCTCCATGAACATGCTGTCAGTTCTCTGCTCTAGTTGTTCATCATAAAAAGCTATTTTGAAACTTGGGTGAAGTCTCTCTGTTATATATCTTAATGCTGAATGGGATGATGTAAACAGGAAAGTAAACCAATAATACTTTGAATTCACTGCTGAAAATCACTCTGTACTGAACTGTTGAAGGAAAACTTTGCGGAAGAGGGGAGACTGATCAGTTACAGAAAGGATAAATCATAGTTAAAATGAGATGAGCAGAGAGATGTGGCCTTAGAACTGAGGTGAGTTTAGGAGTAATTATCACGTGCATAAGGGACGAATGTGGAGGTGAGAGGTAGTTAATTCTGACTAAAGGATATGAAAAAGATGGTCATACAAGAGAATTCTAAAAAGCTAGCTGCAAATCTGGAAGGCTTAAGACATTCTACATTTCTATCCTTTAGGTAACAGACAGGCATTGCAGGTGTTCTGTTACTTACTAAGTAACATGATGAAGAATTGAAGAAGACACACAGGAGAGGGAGAGCTTGAAATCTAAAATCAAGAGGAGTTGATTTGGACATAAAATAATGGAAAACAGTGTGGAGACATGAACGGAAATAGTAAAGAAATCACTTCTGTCACTTTATTCTTTCTATACATACTGATGTTTCACTAAGAAATCATTTGAGCCAAATAAGCTCATTTGCTAAAATAGTATCAACAAAAATTATTTAAAGCATTCATTTAAATAATAAAAAAAATCATTCATAAAAATTCATTTAAATTTGAAGCATTTAAAGGACCTAAATAAAAAAAAGAATGAACTTGAACTGATAATTGGTGGTGGTGGTGGGGGATTCCCATACCCACCTAAGAAAGAAACAAAGAACATAGATATATTTGATGATTAAATGTGTGTGTATGTATTTTAGATTTTCAACATTTTTTTATTTAGAAGTTGATGAAATTTTGTTATTTTTGGTTAAGTTTTATTTTTTTAAATTTATGCATGTAAGAACTGGGGTACAGGACAGAGGTGTGGGGGTGAGAGGATTCACCAGAGACAGAATGGGGAGCAGAACCAGTAGACTGACTGAAATACACTGCTGAGGGGAACTGTGGGTGAGACAAAAGAGGTCTGCTGTGCCATATGGGTCATCTCCCTGCTTGGGGATTGAACTTGTGCTGCAGTGGCTGCAGATAACTTCATAGTACTGAGACTTAACCCCTTGTGCCACCAGGGAGGGCCCAAAATTTTGTTTTTTCAATGAAATTTTGAAGCAGACATTAATCTAAGCCACCTTTTTTCATTTATGCAATCATTTATGTGTCATCTGCAATGACTAAAATAATGTTTCTGTTCATTGAATGTTTGTGGGATGCCTGAAAATGTTCAATATTTTTTTAATCTAAAGTTCATATTTCAAACACACTAGGAATTCTGGTTAAATAAGAAATCATGATTATTCTGTACCATTCAGTTCTGCTAAGGCATTCATTCTAAAAGAGGCCAACTACATTTACAGCAGTTCCTCAAATGGTGTAGTTTTACTCAAGTTGTTATAATGTTGATGAGATAAAAACAATGGATTCCCAGCAGGAACCAGTGCCTGCCTTTTCTCCACACATGGGTGGGTTTTCTCTCAGTGCTACGGTTTCCTCCACATCCAAAACATGTGTATGTTAGGTTCACTGGTGTGTCTCAGGCACAGTGCATGTGTGTGTGTTTGAGTGTGTATGTGCATGTGTGCCTTGAGATGGAAGGGCATGCAGTCAAGGGTTGAGTCCTGCCTTGAGCCTGAGCTGCCAGGATAAAGGTCCAGCCAACTGAAATATGGGGTTGGAAAATGAATGAATAAATAAGTACAAGTAATTAGTTTGTATCAGCAGTGTTTTGCAATTTTATTTAGAAGATGGGTGGTGTTTCTGTGACCAGGAATATGTCATTGTAACTTAACTCTTATCTATACCAATTAGTCTATGTTCATATTGGTTTTGTGATGTCATTTCACCTAAAGTTGCAGCCTCCAAAACTTATCAACAGCATTACATGGGGACTTACTATATAGTCAATATCTTTACTGAACCTGAAATTTGTAACAATTTTGCCATAGGTGCTAGCAAACATTTCATATATTTTGATTAAATGTCTTAAAAGGATTTCTTTCAGTTATCCTAGTATTTTCCTACAGAGTTACTGGTTTAATGACCAGTAACCTCAGTGATATATGATGCGGAAATATTTTACTTGTAACTAGAAAACACTTTATCACTGAGTCAGATGTGGGTGTGCATGCATATTCAGGTATGAGTAAAGAGAGACAGATTATACGGACTGTTAGATTTCTTTTCAAGTTAATGTAAATGCCACTTATAAAAGTAAAACACGAAATGCTTGGAGGTGTTATGCTCAACTGGTCACAGGAGAGTACTAGAGCACCATTAAATTACCTGTTCGTAGATGACTGAACAACATCAGGAATGGGAGGACGACTTCAGTGCATGAGTGAGCTTTGCCTTGCATGGGTGATTGAAAGAAATAATAGCACATACGGGTAGAAATTATAGTAGAATATCAAATCTACTTGGTAATATCCCCAGATGTTAAGAACAGAATGATAAAGTGTAAGAGAACTATCTCGTGCTATACTTATTTTAATCTTTGCAGTACTATTAGAAAAGATTTCAATTCTGTCAAATTACTCTCTGCTTTTTAAAATTCTCTTTCAGTCAGTTCTTAACATTTCTACTAAATTGTTTTACATTCTTTGCAAGCAGCATCCTCTTGAGCCAGCGGGAATGCAATAGATGGACAGGATCACATTTAACAAGCCTGCTCCTTCTTGAAATAAAAGCTAAATAATGGAGATGTGGTTCTGTGTCCTTGGTAATAAGAATATACTGTAGCCAAATATTTCTTTCACAAAATTTCAATGACTTTATGCATCACAATTTGTTTTTGTGACTTAAAGAGGTGAGGAATACTGATTCTTATTTTTCTAGGCAAAAAAATATATAGATAGATAGATTCTTATTGATACTAAATCACCTCAGAATCCAAAAGCATTAATGTCAGTAACTACAAGAACCACATGCCAAATTTCCAGACATCTAGATTCTGCTAATGAAAATTATGCCCCTTCACCCGACTTAGTAATCAGTTTTATAAAGACCACTTCATGACACTGAGTTCACACTTGAGAATGCCAAATAACATAATCAAGGGCAGCACTTCACTAAGCACAAGGAACACTTGGAAGCATGTAGCAATTAGGCTGCGTGTTTATGAAACTTTTGAGTATTAAGGGAAGCTATAGACACATGACCCAGAAAAATCTCGACAGATACAGCAGTCTACATTCAATTTCTTTGGAGTGAGTTACAAGCTCCTGAGCAAGCACTTTAGCTACAAGGCACTGTCTCCATGACATAGAGTTGGGGTGGTCTGGTGACATTTCCAGAGTTCTGGATTCTATTACAGGCCGACCCTCAGCTCCTTCCTTTCTCTAATGCTTATGTGAGCTTATCTGACCTTAATACTACACTTGTTATATTTTATAGATTGGAGGAGAGAATTATTATGCATTTTCTAGTGTTTAAGAAACTTATAAGTAAGAGCTATTAAATTAGTGATCATGCCCACCCAGAAGTTAGCAGTAAAGTAAGTTAGAAATGAAAAGCCTTACTAAATGATTTTTTCCCCAAACATCTGCATTGGTGTCTATAAAGAGAGTCAAATATCATATTTTAAACACTACATTTTCCTTAACGAATATGAAGACCCCATATCTAAAAATCTTTTTAACAATGTGGAAAATTAGTTATTGGAGCTATCAATTCTTACTCTTTAAGCATAGCTAGAAGCATTAAAACTACAAGATGTGAGGGGAACATGCAGGCTGGTGCAGAAGTAATCTTGGTGGTGATTTGTGTATATGGTACATCAAGGCATACCCACAGTGCTAGTTCTACATGACACCAGCAAATTGAGTCTAAACTTACCTTTTACCAACTCAAAGTGATAAGTACTCTGAATTAAATTTATAGACAAAGAAAAAGCAAAAACAGTTTTGTTATAGCTTGTATTTCTGAATTTCTGTGAAAGCAGCTTCAATTTTTCTTATTTTGTGTGCTTTCATGGTTGGCTAACTTGAGCTATCTATGCCATCATTTATACAAGGTACAAATAACTTGTAGGGCTCGCAAAGACATAGAGTCCTCTATTTGCCCTCTTTGTACCCACACATTCTTTCCTACAAGATACTCTCCATGGTTCTATTTCATATGGGGATAGTATCAGAATGACAGGCAACTCTAGGATGATATGCTAAAATCGAGAATAGATCTGAAGAATGAAAACATGAGTATGGTCTTTCTAGTTCCAGGCTACAGTTCTCTGAAATAAAGGCCATAAAACAGCCCTTACTATATGGACAGAACTTCATCTCTCTCTTCTCCAAAGACAAGTGCTGAGAATTCTCACACAAGAGGTCGTACCTAAGAAAACTGCAAATGTTTAAATCAGCTCCTTCTTGAATCTCTTTGCCTATGAGAACACTGGCACACCTCCAGCTCTTGCTATTGAAGACCTCAACCTACTTATTAGGGAAGACAATCAAAAGAACATGACTGCTTATTGACTTGCAAGGTGGACCAGGGCAAATAGAGGCTTCTTATGCCCTCCCACTGGAACATGTGAGATAGACTTGTCCTTGGACAGCTGTTCCCCAAAGCTGCTCCATGGATATCCCCCTGATAAAATATATTGTAATATGTTGTTGGGATGATGTGGACTGCGTATATATAACCAAACAAGTTCCAACCTCTATATAAACTTTTTTTAAAGATTTATTTTATTATGCATACAAGAGCTTGGGTGCAGGCCAGAGAAGTGGGCTGTGTGTGAGAGGGTTCACCACAGACAGAGTGGAGAGCAGAACAGGCAGATTGACTAAACACACTGCTGAGGGGAGCAACTGGTGAGATAGGAGAGGTCTGCTGGACCATGTGGGTCAACTCCCTGGCCTGGGATTGAACTCATGCTGCAGTGGCTGTGGACAGCTTCATAATGATGTGACTTAACCCCTTGTGACATCAAGGAGGCCTATATAAACTTCTAAGATTTGTTCACAGGGTACAGAGGTGGTGGCCACCTAAGACAAAGTCATGTTTGTAAGTTTCCTTGGTTATTAAAAATGGAACCTACCAATCTGGAATTGCCTGTCTTTCTTTGGTCTTTCCCAGTATTCTGCAAATGGGGTCCAGTTTGAGGTTATACCTAGAGGCTCCTGAAGTTACCATCCACTCCTTGTTAGCTCCTGAAATGGCCAGTGAACTAAAAACATTTTTCCTACCATTCTTCATTGTTTTTTGGCTCTGTATCCAAACTAGTTTCTGCAGTTGTTTTAACTAAGTTAAGAAAGAATAGAAAGAAGTCTATTGTATGGGAATATTTCCTAACATACTTGGGATACAAAAGAGGTTTTGTTTTTGTCATTTCAGGGGGGAGGATTCCCTGTGGAGGGCAAGTAGAAGTGTATGGAATGGGTAGTCAGGGGCTAAAGTCTCAAGACTTTGCCTTTGGACACCAGAGTAACTTTTTGATCTACAAAATTTCCTCATTGATGGTTTTACTTATAGGAGGAATTTAGAGGAAACAAATAAGGGACTAAGAAAAAAATTAATTACACTAAATAAAAAATCAAAATCAACAAACAACTATAAATCTGAGATATTCCCTAGGCGAGAAGGAGAAGAAGGAACAAAACGGGTGGGAAGAGCACAGGGGACTATGGTGATGGTGCACGGTGAGTTGGTGATGCGAATTTCACGGGGAAGAGAAATATACACCATACAAAAATGTAAAATATATAAAAAATTTAAAAATAAAATATATATATATAAAACACCCCCCCCCCCCAAATACCCTCATTTACCATCTCCATTTAGTAGGAAACATTATCTGAAAGTAAAGGGTTTTGGTCCTTTTTCCTTTTCTAGCAAAGTCTTACTTAGTAGAATATTTTAGGTGGTACAGCTTAAAGAAACAGATTTTGGAAAAGGGCAGTAAGGTATCTTCAGAGGTACTTCAGAGTAGCTTCATTTTTGTTTCCTTTTTTTCTTTTCTATAAGATTATGTAAGCAAATTGTATTAGCAAATTACAAGTGTTTCAGTCATTTAAATGAACTTTTTGCCATTATTTCCAATTACCTTGTAACAAAATATAATTAAAATAAATATGGTAGAAAAGCCTTGAGTTTACTTGGTAGCAATATTAAATTTTCTTTGCATAATTATATCTTAATTTGTATTGAATGGCTTTCCAATCAAAATCTCAAAAATTTAAAACATAATCACAGATTGTGATTATAGGTTCATTAATAAGCCAGCTATTTGGAACTCAGAAACTGTGTTTAAGTAGATTGGGCCCTCTAATTGCTCTGATTCAACACATAAGTATTCAAGATTTAATGACTACCTAAGACAATGGGAGTCTAGAAGGAAACAGAAAAGGTCCAAGAGAACAAAGGAAATAAGCACTAAGGAACATGGAACACAGGTCCAGATTTGACCAGTAGCTATCACCTCACATAATAAGAGTTCAGAGTTTGTCTGGCAGGACAAGCCCCAGTGAGCTTGGCTCATAGTGAGCAGAGTTCCTAGTGAGTAGTCTGGATAGCTTTGGTAAGGAGTGGGAATTCTTAGGCATATGGAAAGACAAGGGCTGATGAACACAGAAAACATTCACAATTCAGTTCTTGTAACCAGAGGCCAGTATAGTAACAATTTAGAGATTAATAGTGACTAAATTCCTTTTAGAGGGAGTATGAACACTAAACACATTGTAGGAACAGGTATGAAATTGATGGATTCTACAGAAAATGCTTTTGTATCAGTTTAAATTGCTTCATAACAAATTCAACACTCAAATCTAATATGAAAGTTAGCCATTGCACCTGGTTATTGTACCTAATACCTAGTTGATAAAGTGGACTTACTGATAATGCACAGAATTAATAATTCACATCTGTGACTCTTTCAAAGGCTGATATAATGACACCCATCTTGTTGTCTAGTTATGGTAAGCATAAATTTTCCAGAAATCAATTATAAACTAAATTACATATTTCATAACTTACTACAGATTTCTGAAATATAAATAGCATCATTTAAATTGATTTAGTTATTCAGAAGAAAATAAGTGGATGTACATTATAGCAAAGAATATTTGAACTCTTCAAAAATTACTCTTATCTGAATAATAGCATAATAATTATATAGTGCAATGAATTCTAAAAGAAGTATTAGTTTAATGGCTTCTCATTTCCTATAATATGCTAACTCTTTTGAAGTATTAAATTTAATGCTAAATATAGTTTCCATAAGATCAGGATTTCATTATATAATTAAATAACTTAATATGCACTAGTAATTATTTCCTTCCTTTGGAATACAACCCTTTGTTAGTCATTGAAAACTTGTGTGTCCTCAGTTTCTCTTATTAGACAAGAATATTTTATTTCTTTGTAATCCAATGAATTGTTTACCACAGTTTTACTAGTTATGTGGGCTGATATGCATCCCACCAAAAATCATGTGTTGTAGTGCTAATCCTGAACACTCCAGATGTGACTTATATGGAAACAGGAACTTTGCAGATAAAGTCAAGCAGAGGTCATTAGGGTGGATACTAATCCAATATGATTAGTGTCCTTCTATAAAGGGAAAATTTGGACATCAACACAGACATGCACAGAAGATGATGACGTACACCAGGAGAAAACCGGGTAAAGATGGGAAATTGAAATAATGAATCTATAATTCAGGGAATATCAAATTGCCAATAAAGATCTAGAAGCCAGGAATAGCCAAGAAAGGATTCCTCTACAGGTTTCAGGGAGAAAACATTCCCACCAATAGTTTGATTTTGGACTTCAATGCTCCATAACTGTGAAACAATATGTTTCCATTGTTTTCAGTCACCCAGTCAGCAGTACCTTGTTTAAACAGTCTTGGAAAACTAAACCACTATTCATTTGAGATTGAGTATTTTGGTCAACTACTGACTACTTCTTTTCACAAAGACACCATTTCCATGAATCATTTTACTTCTGGAGAGGAGCCCAAGCACAATACCCAGCTGTGAGCTGTCATCTCATCTCCCTTTGCCTTCTTGACATGTTCCCCCACAGAGTTGCAATGCAAGCAAATCACCAGGAAGGATGACACAACAAATAAAATCAGGTTACCTAAGGCAAACCTAAAATAATCTTGAACAGACAAACATTTAATTCTCCAGAGATCCTCACGGACTACTCTGTGCAATGTACCAAGTGGATAATAAAAGCACTATAAAGAAGAAACAGAGAAATAATTCAAAGAAATAAATTTTACAGTTTTAAAAGAATAGGACAGGGATGATTAAATGGTGTTTTAAACTTATCTGTGTTTTGTTAATTTCAAGCAGTAATGTTTTATCATATAATTAAAAAGTAATTATAAAAGAGTAAATAGAACTTTTAGCTTTGTTGATAATGACATTATTTTGCATTAAAAGAAGAATAATCCAAGAAGAACATCTATTAGCACATAAAGGTACCTGTTAATTGAAGAAGGGAGATGAATATAAAGTGTTCTCCAAGGGCCCCAAGTCATCTGTACTTATTTAAGAAAATATCAAAATGATGTGAATTATCTTTTGACAATTCTGCTAATATTTAGCTATCAAGCCCTCCACTTCTCATTTGAGAGATAGGTGGGCTTCATCCGTTCTAGCTGCCAACTTCCATTTCAACTTTTTCTTTGCCCTGCCTGAGATGCATAAACAGATTAGGGTAGAAAAGACTGTTCCCCATGAAGCTAAACCAAGACTGTGTTGAAAGGTGAGTTCCCGGTGTGTCTCCATGAGTGAGCTCCTGCTCCCCAGATGTGAGAGACCAGGTTTCCCATCACATCTGATAAGAAAGGCAGTCAGGCTCACAAACTCCCCCTTTTAAGTCCCCACAGTTCCTTCTGGTTCCTGAACAACAGCAAATATTGCTTGGGGGTTAAGTGGGAGGGGCTAGATATCCGTCACCACAGACCCAGGATTACAAAGTGGGAGTAAAAGGGGTGATCTGTGCTTATATTTTATGAAGAGTAGCTTGTCTGCTTTTATTTATCTCTCCCTCATTATTCTCAGCCTGTTTCCTCTTCTTTCTGACTATAAAGTAAGTTTGAAGTCTCCATTACACAAATAAAGATGGTGAAGAGGGTGAGAAAACCCAAACCAGGACTGGAGCGGGTCCTTGATCAACTGGATCAGGTGGGCAGGTGGTGAAGACTGCACTGGGTGCCTAGTTTAACAAGGGGGAAACCCCTGGAGAGGCAGGCAGTGAAGGGAGAACACAAACACATAGAGCAAATTCAAGAAAATATTTGTCACTTAGTAGGGGGTAAAAGTTTTCACAGGTGGGCATAACCCGAGGTGGGGATATCTTGGGGCAGGAGCTGCTAGTGGTTGTCCAGTTCTCTATGCACTGGGAATTAGAGTTCCAGGTATCAGAATTGGATTCGAAGACATTCCAGGCAGTGGGGAACTGCTGTAGTCTAAGGAAGAATGGTCTATATATACATGTCACAGGAACCAGGTAAGAAGCTCTTAAGATAAGACAAAAGTTAAGGTGCAAGAAGAGTTGTAGTATAGAGAGAAACACAAGTAGTCGCTCCTGAGGCACCAGACTCAACAGCAGATGTGTCTTTGAGCAGTCAGTTCTAGAACTGTCATGATCCTGGCTAAGAAGTGGTGGCCCTCCCCACGCTGGAGATAGAAAGATGCATGTGGTTAAGGATGCCTCACTTAGAGTGGGCTCAACATGGAAGTGGAAAGGGATAAAGCTTATAGATAGTGGATACTAATTAAAAATTTAAAGAAGTAAAAACATGGGCAATGACTTTAGTATTTTTTTTTTTAATTATTTATGCATACAAGAACTGGGGTACAGTGCCAGAGGTGTGGGGGTGGTGAGAGAATCCACCAGACAGAGCAGGATGCAGAACAGGCAGATTGACAGAAACACATTGCTGAGGGAGCAGCAGGCAAGGCAGGAGAGGTCGGCTGTGCCATGTGGGTCCCCTCCCTGGCCGGCGGCAGGGATCGAACTTGTGCTGCAGTGGCTGCGGTTTGCTTCATAGTGCGTTGCTTAACCCACTGTGCCACCAGGGCAGGCCCGACTTTAGTTGTTATTAACATGGTTTTAGTTAGAGGAATGATACTAAATTTAGAGGCTGTCTCCTAAGCATGAATTTTCTTTAAGATTGAAAAATATTTTAACTCTTAATATTGCTCATATTATGGCATTCGTAAAGCTTCTCTCCAGTATGAATTGCCTAGTAAATTATAATGTATAATCTGGAGTTTTACTTCATCCATTCTTTCTAGTTTATAGTTTTTTATTCACAGTGTATTTACTGTCAAGTTTCACATTCACTCTCCTGTGGAGCTCTTTGTGAAACTCTGATGGTTGGTGGTATGCTTTGTCTTTTTTTTGAGTCTCCTACAGAATTATCTAAATGGTTGTCTGATAGTCAACATCATAACCATTCTAGACTCACTTTCTATGTTACTCTGAAAGCTGGAAATGCAACTTAAGGTTGCACTTTTCAAAGGTTTCAAAGTGCACACCACTTTTCAAAGGTTCTTGTGTTGCAATTGTTTTAATAAGTATTTTTTTTGTAAAAATTAAGTAGTTTATTTTTGCAATAACACTGGTTTACAACACTATATGTTTTAGGAACATTGTCCACTCCTGTTAAAGTGTTGCCATTGGTTTAAAAAGAACTTTGGCCTCATAAAATCTAGATTAAAATGAGACTCTAAGTCAACAGCTGCTTTGCTTGAATTGTTTCTATACCCAATAAAATTGCATTAGGCAATAAACTTCTCTAATTCTCCAGATAAATTTCTAGGACAAAAATGACAGGAGGTGCTAATGAAAAATTTTGTGTCTCTATGGTATTGGAAGACACAGTCATCTTTCTTCTTTCTCCTCATATGCAGTTGGTGATCAAGAAATGCTATTTTCCTCTGTTCATTAGCACTGACAGAGCTTAACACCAGTTCTTAGTATCAGGTGCCTGCACTTTTCATTCCTGATTACTGTATCCAGTAACCCACTTCCTGCATCTAGTCTCTTACACTTTTAATATATACCTATAATGTTTACCTTTCTAACATATATTACACTGATGTTTAGAACCTCTTTTAAACATTGCTTACCTTATTTCTCTAAGGAAATTTTTCCTTCTTTTTTCATACCACACCACACCACACCACACCACACCACACCATACCATACCATACCATACTATACTATATTATATACCCTCAAGGTCCAGATTAAATTGCACCTTCTCTGGGAAGCCTACCATATTCTATCCCTTCTCTTCTCTCTATATCACCCAGATCAACTCGTCCTTCATTTTACCATCCCTCTACGTACCACTCTCCTTCACAGCAGTTGTGGTTTCACAGCAGTTATATTTCATACACCCTTTTCCTCCACTAAATGAGCTTTTGAAGATTATGTGACAAGTCTTATTAATATTTGAGGATTTAGTATTTAGAAGGTACTTACCACTGATTAACTACTCGATATGTATTAGTTAAATGAATGAAAAATTAATCAGTTCACATAAAACTTAATACCATGCTTGTGATAACATTGGTCCTTTCATTTTTTCTTATTCATATTACAAGCATTAGGAAGGAATTTTACAAACACATAATTTTGGAGTTTTTATGATCTTCCATAGAGACAACAATGTTAACATCTAGAAGCTGCTTCATACAGATAAACCTATATATTTAAATACATACAAACATGCACAAGTATACTTATTCTTCAGAAGGTCAAAACAAAGTCAAGCAAATTATACTAGGCCTTCACCAAAGGGTTTCAGACTTACACAGTATTTTTGAATCATTTATACGCTTCATGCATCATGTCAAATTTTTCTTGTTGTTTGCCTTCATATAACCTTGAATTTGTATGTCCATGGTAACCAGAATTGTGTACAAAGTCTAAGAAAATGTTACTGATTATGTCCTTGAATTTCAAGAAGCTCTTCTCTGTATGCTAAGTGCCTAAATTACTAGATTTTCTCTTTTCAAAGTCTCTTTAAAAGGGATTTTATAATATGGAAATTATCTCTTATAAAGTAGCAAAAATTGTAAGTAGAGATTTCTCATTTACAGAAGCTAATCTGTTAGCTACAATCACTTACAAGCTTTAGTACCTAATTTGTTAAAAAATTTCTCTCTTTGATTTTTAGTTTTCGTTTTAGTGAATTTAGTTTCAGTCAATTTATGCAATTTAATAGTACTATCATGAAGAAACATAAACTAAGGTGCCTTAATTTTAAGAGAGGATGGAAACTCTCTTCATAGATTTTTATATGATCTCTGAAACGCAAATAGATCAGCCAGAATAAAACTTTAAGAAAGATGAAAGAGGGACTGAGGTGATGGTGCACTGGTGAGATGGTGATGGGGAATACAAGGGAATTACAATTGATGGCAAGTATATGTAAATTTTAAAATATTTTATATTAATAAAAAAAGAAAGATGAAAGAAAAATAATGAATTACATATACATATATTTAAAAAATCACACTCATAGCTCAGCAGACCTCTCCTTTCTCGCCTGCTGCTTCTCTTAGCAACAGTGTGTTTCAATAAATTCACCTTTTCTGTTCTCTGTCTCTGGTGAATTCTTTGACCCCCACACTTCTGGCCTA
Organism: Galemys pyrenaicus; assembly: GCA_019455555.1. NCBI lineage: Eukaryota > Metazoa > Chordata > Mammalia > Eulipotyphla > Talpidae > Galemys > Galemys pyrenaicus. The sequence continues at coordinate 12,242,218 of JAGFMF010011796.1, forward strand.
CACCCCAGTTTATTTCCATAACAGAGATTGGGCTCAATTCCTATAACCCTCCCTGCAGGCCAAGGCTCTCTTTTCCCCGTTAGCCTTTTCTGTCTCCACCTCTTGTAACTGGTCCCCTCACGCCTGCTGCACCTTCAGGTCTAGGAAAGGTACTGGAACCCAGAACTACTGGACCAGGATCCCTGTGGTTCCTGCCCACACCTTTGCAAAGTGTCTCTTCCTCAAGCAGTCCTCACATTACACTAACCTGAGGGCACCATCCTCCTGCTGCTGGAGCCCTGACCGACAGAGGACCCCTACCCTGCAAGTCTGTGCCTCTGGCCCCAGGCCCGCCTCCTGAGCAGGACCAGCTGACCGTGCAAAGTAAGCGCCTACCTCACAGCGGCGTGTGGACATCTCCTGATCACACATCCTGTTTAGACAGCTAACTACACATTCCATTTCATCAGGAATAAACTACAGAAATGCCTACAGGAAAGAGTGCTTTCCCAGGAGTCTCAGCACAAGCCCCGGGGCTAGCTCTTTCTTGGCTGTAGTATTGAGAGAGCATGACCCCTCCCCTAATCTGGAGGCCGAGGGGAAGGTGGAGCTTTGATGGTCAGTTGAATCATTGGTTCACCCCTGAAGCTCACCCAAACCCCATGAATCCAGTAAGAAGGTGAGTTTTCTAGCTCTCCACTAGATCAAGTTCCTGTCCCAAAAGGGGCAGCTTGCAGGAAAAGCAATAGTCATTCTTGATGAGGCTTACAAGTCTTGTGAGTGATTTTGCTTCTCCCTTTTGGAATCAGTCTGATGGTGCCCCCCTCAGGGTCACCTTGTGGACAGACTGTGCCATGGCTGTGAGACCCCTGGCATAGTCACCTACCTAGGAATGTTCATCGGTGTTTCTCTTTCTTCCTTACTTGTCCTCACTTTACCTCACTTTTCCTCACATCCTCCTTTCTCATGACGGACATAGCTGCTAATAGGAGAATCTAAGATACAGGATCTGTCTCTTCACTCCTGTGGAACCAGCTGGCTCTAAGACCTAGCAAAATCTCGCATTCATCAACACTGCTGCTAAGCTCCAGCACCTCATGACAGGACATGAGAAGGAAGAGACCATTGCTTAGAGGCACTGCCTAGCAGCCAGGAGTTTCTTGTCCTGGGAGTAAGGAAGGAGAGGTCTGGGTGGGGCCAGAAAAATATATGGACCCAAATCAGGATATAGCAGGTATCTAAACCCAGGGCCCCATAGCAGGCTGAAAACATTGTTTGGAGTTGCTTCTTCTGGAAAGCCAGCAGCCAACTCATCCATTCAGCAGTAAAGTGACTGAGAACCCCCACCACGCTGGTTCTGTTCTGAGCACTGGGAAGACAGTCAGGAAATAAATAACAAGTTGGAAGTGTCTTCCTCTCAGATATTCCAAATTTACCTCAAATGTCAACCATTCCACTGAGTAAGTTTCTTTTCTTTTTTTTTTTTAAGATTTATTTATTAATGCATACAAGAGCTGGGGTACAGGCCAGAGTCCAGGGAGGTGAGAGGATTCACCAGAGACAGAATGGGGAGCAGAACAGGCGGATCAACTGAAACATACTGCTGAGGGGAGCAGCAGGCGAGGCAGGAGAGGTCTGCTGCACCATGAGGATCACCCCCCTGTCCAGACACAGGGATGGAACTCGTGCTGCAGTGCTGCGGTTTGCTTCATATTGCATTGCTTAATCCACTCTGCCACCAGGAAGGTCCCTGAGTAGGTTTCTGATTCTCACCTGCCTCACCTCCTGGCTCCCATCCCTGATGAATACACTCCCTATCCAAGCCTTTGGATTATTGTAAGCCTTCATTTCCAGGTTTTTCTCTACCATTAAACTGGCAACCACAGCAAGGTCTGACATACTATTTATCATTAGTCTCCTCCAGTGTAAAAAGGGAACCCAGAGAGGTTGCCAAAAAGGACAAGCATTCACAGCATCATTTTTACGATAATAAGTGCTAATAACCAAAAATGCTTAGTAATGAAGGATTGAACTCCTGTATAATAACTGTAATAAAGCTAATGTTAACTGAACTCAATTGAGTTCTACATGAGCACCATGTGCAAGAATTATAATAGAGAATGCTAATTGAACTCACAATTGAGTTCTACATGAAGGTGGCAGGTTGGGCCTGCCAAAGAGGGCCTCATAAGCAAGGGAGGCCCTAATAGGCCCAAATGGCAGGTTCACTTCAGAAAGCTGTTAACATGGTATCTCTGGAGCCAGATACTGGTGCTTCCTAGTACTGCATTCGGTGCTGTCTAACCAAACCTTCAGTGAGTGGATCCCGGATTACTGTTTGACAGAAGGCCTTCAATTCCAGGCCCTTCTTGACAGGATAGTGCCATTTTGAATATGTGACCTTTGGTTTTGGACTTTTAGACACTGTGGACACTATCTGGGGTGAGATAGCTGGCCCTAGAAACTCTTTTTTTGCCAATGTTTGTTAAAGAAATCCTATTGGGCTTTTTTCCCTGAAAAAAAATCACAATCTTTTTATACATTTATCTATAATATCTTGGAAGTTGTGAATGATGCTACTTGTATTATATTTGAAAAGCTATTAAAATTTGTTCCTGTCCTTAGAAACACGTGGAATTTGTGTTTCATCTTAGAAATTTAATTTACAAATGCCATCAAATTAGAGGTTCTCTGTGGAAGGCAAATTTGGTTGCTGATGAAAACACTTTCTATAACATCTACACTCCTAGGATAATTTATACTCTATGCAAAATATTTCATCAGCCTTGTTTTCCTCAAAGACACTATTTAAATGTCAGTCATTGTTAATATTATCAAGATTACCTTCAAACAGTGTTAAATAAAATTGCACAAAATCACAGTTGGAGAAACTCATCTCAGGATAGGAAATTCAACTTCTTTCATCCAAAGAAGTTGCCAGTTTGCAATCTGATGGCTTTTCTTTCTTTTCTCTCTTACATTTCTCTTTCCTTCTGACTTTCCTTCCTTCCCTCTCCCTTCTCTCCCTTCCTTCATTTCTCTCCCTCCTCCCCTCCTTCCCTTCAATTTTCCTTCCCACCCTCCCTTCCTTCTTTCATCAAATAAGGAATTTCAACAAGAATATTGTGCTTATAGCAAAACAAAGGTTCAGTGGGTAGACAAACTCTTAAATATTGGGCTGGCATTCTGTTTTTGGAGGTCTCCCCATGAGGAAGGAGAAGCTCTCAGCCCACCCAGCCCTTCTGCTAGACTAGTTAGTCCCATTAACCTTCACAACAGGGGCTTGCCCGCACCACTTCAGTGGTGAGAAATGCGCATCCTCTCCTTTAGTGTTGTAAGAGCAGAATTGCTGGTGCAAAGGAGTGAAGACTAGGTGGGGACATCTCCAAGTACATAGGATTTCCACATAGTATTCTACACTTGACTCTAAAAGCAAAGTGATTGGCCAATGGATTAATTTGATATACAAAAATAATTTCCTTTAATAATACAAGCACATCTTTATGATTTAAAAACAGGGAGTGGAATGGGAAGAATGTGGTTGCCATTGACATCATACGCCATTGTATCACCAAATTTTCTCTAGTCTTATTCACACTAAATGTCTATTCTTTATTGGCATTTTAATATAGCCAGATGCTATGAATTGTCTGAAAAAATCATTTTTATTCATTGACTTCCATATGTGTGCAAAAGTCACCACAGACACATAGCAGGAAAGAATCTGCAGGAATGAGGTAACCCAATCATATAAAAATATGTCCTTCAAAATTGTATTTTGTCACAAATGAGATCTAAAGTTCCACAGTCACATGAAGCTACACAGAGGGCTGATGGAGAAACAAAACCAAGCAATTCCTGAGGCCTTGAACATTTTGATGTGGATACACAGTGTACAAGTGTGAGCCGGCATTAATGTGTCCTTCATGAGTTCTTGATCTTGTTCCCCACAAACGACACAATGCATATCATTGGGTCTGTTGCCAATTCCTCACAATCATCTTTTAAGATCTTTGTGTCTGACCTCTCTTCTTTGCAGTTCTTTCTCCCTGCTCCACTTTCTTACCTCTATTCCATTAGAACTTGGCCAGACAGTGGTAAAACAAAGTATGTCCTTGACTTAGCAGTAAAGGATGAGCAAGTCACTGTTGAGCCTCTGAAATGTATCAGCGACTTTATTTCATGTTTTCTTATTTAACCTTCACAACATTTTATCTTTCCAGGTTAGGAGTGAGTGCCCTGACATGCTGAGAAATTCTATAATTTCACCAACCTGGTTAGTCATGTAAATTAGGCTCTGAACTCAGTTAACTTGACTTCAAAATCTTCTATTCTAATATCTCACAAAGCTTTACATTTGTCATTTCTTTACACTTTTCTATTTCTACAGTTGGAGCCTTAATCTTCTCACTTACAGAATTGTGATTTCCTGTGCCATGAAAATGCTGTGCTAAAGAGTAACAAGGTGATGAGAAAGTAGCAAGCAAAATTAATAACAACTACCTTCCTTTTACTTACTCAACCTAAGTGTTCTTTTCCTCCTGTCCCTTGCTTACCTAACCCATTTTAAATACCATGGCTAGATAAGTCATCCTTCTTCCATTAATCCTCTCATCACTGGTCTTCAGTGGTTCCCCACTGATTACAGGATGATGTTCAAGTCTTTCCTCTGTATTCAGGGCCCTAAACACTGTGGTGACAATTACCAACCACCGCTCTTCTCAAACAAAAATACTCCCTGTGTTTATTTTACTCCATTTTGTTCAGTGCTTTCAATGTCCCTACAAACCCACACCACAGTTTCTTCTTCCCTCATAGAACGTGCCAGTATTTCTTTATTAAAAAACTCTCCATAAGTTCTGCACACCCTGAATTTTCCTAACCTTAGGTAGCTTTCCTCTGACACAGCTCCTGTTTTGCATCATACATCCTATGTGTTATATAGATTCTACAACAGTTTGTGTCTTTTGAGGGCCAGTTCTACTTGGGATTCTTTTTTTTATGTAATTTTAAAGTTTATTTTAAATGTGAAAAACTCAACTTGCTTGAATTTCTGCACACTATTAGTCACTTGATTAAAACTTAAAATGTTTAAAAATTAAACACTGAGCATAGTTTAGTATGTTTTTGCAATGACCATGATAACAGGTGGAACTTGTTAGAGAATATTTTCCATAATACATAAAATATAGATATAAAGCTGCATAAACATATTACAAAATAATCATCAACAGATGTTTTGACCAGATGTGATGCAAATATTGAAAAGCTCAGTAGTGGTGTGGGACACTGCAGAGGGTCCATAATGAGTGATCTCCTCAGCCTTCACCTGTGTACTGATAATGAATCCTGTGCTTAGTTGCTGGTGTATGTGGCATAAGTGGTTTTTGTATAGCAGAGAAGAAAACCATATTTTGTATGGTCTATATTTTAAAAAATCCTTAAACTTTAATTTGTGCATTTGAGAAAGCCCTAGAAATAAAGTCAATCTCAAGTCTCAGTTATTTCCAGAAGATTTTAAAGAATGTTCTCTCAGGATGGTGCTAAATCCAGCAGACACTAAAAAATTTAATCAACTGAAAAAACACTTTAACCATACAGTAAGAGAGGAAAAAAAGCTCAGTTATTATGCTTTTCTCTGTCCTTTTCAGTCATCTATTGCATTGTCCTGAAAGATCACTGCACATACTGTAAGAAAAAACAATAATACTAAATTCTAGTCTCTTGAGATTAGAATTAGGTCCAAATTGTTATATTTTTCAAATTATTGGAGAGCTTGTCTGCCTTTTAGCAAAACTTAAACTCAATTGTTTGAAGTCTCAGTGCATTCACACATGTAATTACATGCTGCTTGCTGATGGTGCACTTCACAGTTGAAGGCATGACACAAGACAAGGCATGAGAAAAGGCACACCCACAAGTGAACAGTAAAGAACTTTCCATCTGAGGTCATGTAAGGAAATGAGTGGAACTTCAGGTAAGTTGGATGAATACTTAGTAGTTAGTGGATTAGGTGCTTCACGGTATTCTAGAATAATTTTGGAAAGCCTAATAAATAAACAATTAGCCAGAGTGACACCTAGACACTTGTTGCTTTCATTTGTGACACAGGAGAAAAATGGTCACTATTTCAAAAAGGTTGATATATATTCATAAATGAAAATGTTGGAATTTCTTGCTAAAAGACTGTTCAGAACAAAATTGGACTGTTAAGTATGATAGCTGCACTTTATATTAAGAAATGCCAAGCACTATTGTCATATGCTATATCAAATAAATCTGTGAAATCAACATTATCATCATCTATGTTTTACAGAGGAGGAAATGGAGACATTTCCATTTCCAGGTTCTCCCACATTTATATCGCTTGTAGAATCATAACCAGTATTAAAACCTAGAAAACCTGCTCCTGATCCTACACTTTACACTTTGAACTGCCTTTGCATGGAGTATGCTAGAAGTATTCAATTTACTAAGCTCCACTGACCAGAGATCTGAATCTTAGAGCAAACCTTATGTATCCATAAACATTAGGCTCTCTTTTAAGAAAGAAAAACAATGTCAAATCGTATTTGACAATGGCTAGAAAGGCCAGTTTTTTCCTATACTTTTCAAGTTTTTTACAATGGAAGATACATTTTACATTATAGACATAGAGACAATGCTTTTACTTGTCTCACCCCATGTACTGACTGCTGAATAAAAGTTTTGAGCTATTTTCTACTTGAAATATCATATGAATTATATAAATGCAATATAGATTTGATTCAAATTCTTATTGAGTTTTATTGGAGGTCTTTTTATATATGTACTATTAAATATACTATTATTTGTACTATTATATATATACTATATACTATTAAATATACTATATATACCACTAAAAGAAATAAAATAAGATGAATCTCCAAATAAGTCTATTCTTATTTTTGTATGTGGCATCAATCCTCTTAAAATTGCACATGAGTATATAATATTTGAACATTTTGGCAATAAGAATATGAGGTTATTTCACACAATTACATTAAAATAAACTTTTACCTTCATACTTCTATATACAAAAGTGATATGTGAGAATCTTTTTTATAAAAGAGATGATTAAAAACATAGTATTAGAACCCAGGTCTCCTTTCTCCTAACCTATTATAGCACTTATGAAATATTAGCATCAAAAAACAGGTATAAAGTGTCATTATTATCTGAAACAGTTATTTGAAGAGAAGTACATGGAACAATGATTGATTCGCATTTTTCTGAGGATCTAGACAATGAGTCATGGAAGTGTGGAGGAATACAAGGACCTTCCCACACACTTGTGCAAATGGGAAAAAAAAAATCACAAAATGTAGGCTTGGGGAGAGATACTCAACACATTAGCTTAGGCCTTTTTCATACTGTCAGTTGCTTCTCAATAGACTTATTTTAGAGGAAAAGGAGAAAATTATATTTTTCACTGTGCATCAAATTTATTTCATTTTCCTTCTGAGGAACTCTCAAACTGATTAAAACATGACACTTAAGCAGAACTAGGAACTTTCTCACTAGACAGGGCCTCTGTGGAGTCAGAGAGAGATTGATAAAGATAGACAATGTACTGACTTTTGGGAGATTTACATACAAACACATTATAAGATCATGTAATATCAAAAGTAAAACTTACAAAAGTTAAACTATGTTTAGCTTTGCTCACATGGAAACAACTTTCAAATCCCCTTTTTGTTCCTTTATATTTCACAACAAAACAAACACCATCTGATAGTGATTTAGGGCCATTGTGAGTGAAAAATGGAAGACAGGAACTTAAAAGTCAGCATTTTTCTAAATGTCATTTTATTCCCCCCTCACAAGTCTCTATATAGAACTTCCGTTAATATGAACTGACTAGGGATCAATCGCCCCAGCTAGACCTGCATGTCTCAGTTGGACTGTCAGCCCCTGCATGAAGGCATAATAAAGCTCTACTTGATTGTTGCAAAAAAGAAAAAAAAAAGAACTGACTAGTAGACAAATGTGCACTTTCTTTTATTTCATGGTGCAACTGAGCTGGTGGTGTACTTGGCCCATATCAAATACATAGGGATCCACCAAGGTTATAAACAGTTCATGCAGGAATGTCAAGTATTCTAGCTGTGATAATTGAGACAATGCCTTTGTAGGTAGGAGAGAGGGTGCTGCCATGTGAAGAGAAGATGAATGAATGCATCTTCTGTTTATATTTTTTATACTATAATTCCATTATAATATAGTAAAAGTCAGTTTAATATATCCTCTACTATGCCCATTGATCAAGATGTAAGTTGTCAAAAGCAGGGAAAGCAGAAGAATACAATCCAACACAGGTTCAAAATAACAACTTGGGCCTCCCTGGTGGTGCAAGGGATTAAGTCTCAGCACTATGAAGCTATCTGCAGCCACTGCAGCACAAGTTCAATCCTCAGGAAGGGAGGTGACCCACATGGCATAGCAGACTTCTCCTGTCTCACCTGCTGTTCCCCTAAGCAGTGTATTTCAGTCAATCTGCCTGTTCTGCTTCCAACCTCTCTGGTGAATCCTCTCACTTCCCACACCTCTGGCCTGTACCCCAGTTCTTGTATGAATAAATAAGTAAAAAACAAAAAGAGAAATACCAACTCACATTTAACCTGATAATGATGAATTCACCTCTTCAAACCCTCAGTTGTTGGTTTCCTTTTAAACTCCTCCAACATGGTCACCTTTTTGAGAAGATGGCCTTACTGTTATTTCTGAACCATTGAGCAATTCCTAAACTGACTATATTTTGTGTTTTATTATATAAGGCCAATTTACAGAATGATGGCTATATTACATGCTTTCCTCTGATGAGCCATCATTTGCTGATCTATTCTGATTACAGAGTAATTGCATTTGCTGTTTCTTTTCCAAATGATTAGTGCTGTCTTTGTTACACAGACTGCTATGATCATCCCAAAACCACATTCATTATTAATCAAGGATGGTCATGTGCCTGAATGACTCGATTCCAAAAGCATACATAATCTATCAAGATTTGCCAAAGGGTGATTTTGCTTCCTCTATTGTTGGAATTATTTATTTTAAGATTTTTGAGAAGCATGCAATTTCCTTTATTTTAATAAAGATCATTTATTCTCCCTCCTGAGCCACCATTTTATAAATAAGCCCCTTTTATGGTTAAAAATGGATCTATCACAGCTTATCTTCTTCCTCTGCACTGAGTATTATGTGAAATTCATGTCTCTAAATGATTGAAAATGGAAAAATATTCTCATTCATGGGCAGACTGATCAAGAGCTAACATGGTGCCTGTGCTTACATATTGTACCCAAATTGTCGAGAAGCAGACAGGACACATCCATTATTGTAATTGTCTTTCTGTCATAAAATGAGGCTTTCATGTGTGTTAACGTTAAAATATCTTCCCTCATAAAGTAAATTATGACCTCAAAGGGCTGTAATTTTGGAATGACAGGCTGGATCCACATTGTAGGTGCATCTGTGACTGCTGGCAACTGCAAGTTGCTTTCTGGGCAAACTTCTTTCTCCCAGTGAAGCTGTTGTGTGATGATGATGATATTTGCAAGGAAGTTTTTTCAGTTAACAATTTATAAACAAACAGTAAGGAGGGATTTTGAGCCTTTTAAGGTATTCTAGAATCACAAGTTTCTTGAAGAAAAAGCTTTACTTTGCAGGTTAGGCACTCTGCAGAGATATTACCCACATTAACCGTGGTGGAGGGAAATTCCTATGCAAGGTGAAGCACAATCTCCGTGGACCAGGCAAATCCCTTATTGAGAATCATTGAGCAAGCAGCATAATTTATCAGCAAGCACTGACTCGCACTCATGGAATGGGTTCTCTTGTCTGCCTGATTATTGAAGACCACTTTTGTAGTAGGTGTCCTTTGCTATCCTGTTTTCTTTATGTTAGCATTTAATTTTTTGAATTATCTCTGTGTGTTTTGTTTTCCTAACTTATCCAAATGGCAATTCTTTTATTTTCATCTTGTTTTTATCAGTCTGACATTCTCAGCTTTTCATAAGGAAACTTACTCATTCACGTAATAGTGAATTAGCAAAAGAAAATAAATAAATGTAATGACAAGAAACAAACTAACATGGTTTGTGCACTGTTTCCAAATATAACTGTTATAGGAGCATGCAAATATGCCTAAATCTCACTGACAATTTAATGACTAAAACACACTGAAATAAAAAGCTATTGAAAAATTCTAGTTATGAGGTTAGTTGTCTTAGTATGAATCACAAAATATAGTTACTATAGTGTTTAAATAATATATTCCACATATTTAGATATTACAAGGAGGTTATGACTCCATATTAAAGATATATTTATAGTTCTTAATATCAATCACCAATTCATTTTCATCATGAAATGAGTCAGAAGACAGACAGAACAGCATCACCAAACTCATTGTATGAATGAGAAAACAGATACGTATGTAGCTGGATATGTACGCTGGAGGCTCAGGAGCAATGTCTGAGATAAACCTAACTATAGGAAATGAGCAGCATAAAAATTGTATTTAAGGCCATGAGACTGGAATGATTCATCCCAAAAGAATGAGTGAAGTAACAAAAAGAGAAGTCTTGGCACACGCAAAATAAGGGGATCATGGTATTATACATTGCTGAAAAGCAACAAGGAAAGGAGGTTAAGAAAGGACATCCAGGAAAATTGTTAAACCAGTGCCCTGAAAGATATGTGCAGATAGTGTTTTAAGGAGGAGATCAATGGTGTGATATGTTCAAATGAGGTTTGAGAATGAACCAGAGGCTTGGACCACATGGACTTCGTTGACAATCTGAAGAAAGAAACCATGTTTCCTCCTTACCAAATCACAATTTAAAGGAGATACATATATGGCAACTAGTTTGGCCTTACATCCTTCGATAGAAATCAGTCTTTTAATTTTAGATTTTCACAAATAGAGGTGTAGTGACTATAATGAAAGTAGTAACATTGGTTGAAGAGAGCGCTGCATCTGATACTGTGTTAGACAGTTAAAAGCCATTGAGCTTATTGGCACAGAGCTTATTAGCAACCAGTTCGTAGTTGTAGAAATTACCTGCTGCTTTGCCTATGAAGAAACTGAGGAGCAGAGAAATTAAATGATTTGTTCAAGTCATCCAGTTAATAAATATTAAAGCCAAAATTTGAATTTGCTTTTTCTTGATCTCGAAGACTAAACATAATACCAATCACAATTTTGCATTGATAGAGATATGCATCCAGTCATTTCTATGTGTGATTTTATCAACAATTCCAAGAAAACAAAAAGGCTGACAAGAGGGAAATTTGGAGGGAAAATTTTTTACTAGAACGTGCAAAGTAAACCAGAAAGTTTATCCCTAAACCATTTAAGATTGGTTACTATCATTTTCAAAGTCAAAATTTATTGCTTTTTCATTCATTTACAAAATTATAATTTCATACTTCAAAATACTTCACTCTCATTCCACCAAAGCAAGCTGGATTTTGATGGAAAAATAGTTACATATATAACTAGCTTAGCTAACCTTCCATAAATTCATTAGTAGAACTATTACAGTTTATAAAAGGAAGAAAATCTTATTTCCATAAATATGCATATATTGCCTCAAATTTCTTGGATTATTAAAGATGCCAGATGTTCCAGCAATCACTGTCAGAAGTCAGAGCATTGTCAAATGTGTCTTCTGACTTCTGGCAACATGCATGTTTGTACACTGCACTTCAACGATCTCTAAAAGGATTAATTTAGATTCACGTAATTTAAAACTCTCAATATACATATATTGATTCATAAATATATGCAGACATAAACATTACATATATAACATATGCATTACATATATACCTAAATAAATGTGTGTGTGTGTATAGAGAGAGAAAAAGTGAGAAAATATGTATGAAGAGTCATACATGCAAGCAAGCACACATATATATTATATGGAAAGAGGGAGAGATTGAGTAATTAAAGTCATTTTATTACGGCTGAAAATCTTATAGGTGCATTAGTCCTTTTCCAATTCTTATCTTGACCCATTTCACTGAATACTAGTGTTTTGCAGAATTTTGCTTTATTTTTCTTTACCTTCATTTTACTACAGGAATTTTACTATTTAATAACAAATAGAACCTCACTCACGAATGAATCAAAGTGATAAAAAGTTCTGTTTAGAGCATTTCTTCCAACTTGCAAAGCCTATACAGTGCTAAATGCATATGTATGATATGGATATGACTTGCCTTTCCATTATTCCTGTAAGTCGGCTTTTAATTTATTATTTATGTGAGTTGTTTCCAGTAAGCAATCACTTAGTGCTTTTATAAACACAAATCTAAAAAAAATATGAAATGAAAGATAAAATCTTAGCAAACCACATCCACCCACAATTTTTTTGTAAGCTATATCATAGAGAAAAATTTCTATACTTGTTTTTTATAATATATTTAAATAATATGAAAAACCAAAGGAAGTAGTTAAGATTATCATTATAAATTTATTGTGAAAATAAAGATAAAAAGGCAACAAATTTTTTTTTGAAAATTATATGCTGTGAACTTTGACAGGTATTTAAGTTGTTTATTCAAAAGATATTTCATCAGCTTGTACTGTGGGCTGTCATTTCTTCAAATACTTTTTTTGTTCTTTTTTCTTTCTCATTTCCTTTTTTTTTTTCTCTTCCCCGTTACACATATCTTGATGCACTTAAAGACATCCCACATTTCTCTAAGGTTTATTTTTCTTTTGTTCTCTAGGTTATATCATCTCTATCAATCTATCTCAAGTTCATGGACTCTTTCTTCTAAAAGGTCAAATCTACTGTTAAGTCACCTAGTGCTATTTTCATTTCAGTGTTTGAATTTTCCAACTCAGGAATTTTTATTTGTTTCTTCTTTTATGATTTCCACCATTTGATGTGGTACCTTAGATATAACATATCTTTCTTTAAATCTTTACATGTGGTTTCTTTTCATTTTTAAGCATATTTATATAATTTATGTTTTTGAGAAGAATGTCTTATAATTAGACCTCCTCATAAGTAGTTTTTATTTCTCATTTTCATCCTGAGTATGGGTCATACTTTTTCTTTGCTTATGTTTCCTTGTTTATAATCAATCTTTTCCCGAGGCTGGTTATTTGTGATAATTTATTGTCGTTAACCCGAATACTGCTTTTTTTTTCGTGTGATTTGGTTACACTAATTTAGTGAAGTTTCTTTTCCCCAAGGTGCATAGTCTGCATCATTCCTAAAGAGAAAAAACTTTCAAAAGAGCAAAGATGACTGTGATTCTCTATTTCCCTGATCTCCACATTAAGTTTCTAGTAGGCTTTCTTCTGTTAGTATCACATATCACTCTTAAACTCCACTAATTGTTAGCTGATTATTCTATTTTTGAATAATTGTTGAATAAATTGTTACACAGTCTGATCCAATTGAATTTAGGCCCCTTTGGAGGGCCAGGCTGTTGTCAGGAAGTTTCTTTTTATATAATTAATGCAAATAATAAGATAAATTACAGTGTCAATTCTCTAATGAATGCATAGGTTTGTGTAATGAATGCCAAAGACTGCTCAAAGCATTAAAAAAGACAACAAATTATAATGTGTCTCCAGATTGAATAACACATTTTCCTTTTTTTTTTTAAGGACTGTTATCTTCTTTTTTTAATCACTTATTTATTTATGCATACAAGCACTGGGGTACAGGCCAGAGGTGTGTGGGGTGAGAGGATTCACCAGAGCAGAGTGGGGAGCAGAACAGGCAGATTGACTGAAATACACTGCTGAGGGGAGCAGTGAGGTAGGCAGGAGGGGTCCGCTGCACCATGTGGGTCACCTCCCTGGATGGCAGGGATCGAACTTGTGCTGTGTTGGCTGCAGTTTGCTTCATAGTGTGTTGCTTAACCCATTGCGCCACCAGGGAGGCCCCACATTTTCCATTTTTGAACTATTCTTTTAAAGGGAAAGAAAGGCATCATATTAAACCTCTAGATCTAACTAAAACATTTGGAATCTTCTTAAATAATGCTACAGGAATATAGTTCATAAAAATTAAATGTTAGCAACTCCACAGAAAAAATTATTCCCTTTGTTTAATATATAAATCACAGAATTAAAAAAATAAAGACAAAAGAGGATAATCTAGAGATCATTAGAAACTTAGGATACCTACATGGAACAGAATTGGAATTTTGGAGTTTATATAGATCCTGATTCTAACAAACTATAAGATAAAATAAGATAATCAAGGAAATTTTGAACATGGATAAATATTATACATTATAATATACTCATATTTATTTATGACATAATATTCTTAGAGTGTTCAGGGTAGTTAAGTCTTCTTACCTTTAGGGACATATACTGAAATATTCATAGATGAAAGAAGATGTTAAACATCTTTTTTTTTTTTTTAAAACATTTGTTTAAAAATGACCCAGAGTTACAAAATGTGTTAGGATAAAGATGAAACAGAATTGGCCATATGTTTATAATTGTTGAAACTGGTAATGAATTCATGAGTTTCTGACATTATTTTAAAATTTTCCATAATAAAGTTAAAATAAGCAACAAATTTATACTAAGTACCAAATACCATCACTGTGTTAAGATATATGATACACTGGGCCTCCCTGCTGGCTCAAGGGTTAAAGTTGCAACACTATCAAGCTATCACCAGCCACTGCATTGGCATGAGTTCAATCACTGGGCAGGGAGCTGATCCACATGGCACAGCAGACCTCTCTTGTCTCACCAGTTGCTTCTCTGCAGCATATTTCAGTACCTCTGCCTGTTCTTCTCCTCCCCCTGCACTTCTGACATACCTCCCAGTTCTTGTATGCATAAATACATAAAAATAAATCTTTAAAAAATATGTGATACAATAAAAAAATTTTATGTTACAAATGATGACCACACAAATATTTCTCTAATCTAGGTAAATATATTAAAAGTCTTGGAACAATAAGAAAAAAATTGATTTGAAAGTTGACACTTTAGGTGTTGAGAGGAGAATTAAATTTTTGAGGCCTGCAGAAGTTAGTGGAAATTTCATAGAAGGATTTTAAAATTGCATTTTAAAGGCTGAGACAAATCTGAATAGATAAAAGGAACAGAGAAAAGCTTGGGCAATTTACTAGCTTAGAAAGGTTAATAAGTAAAAAGTTCCTCTTACTATTTTGACTGGGATATATTTCCTAATACTCCATTCCTGGGCTTTCAAAAGTAAACTATGAAGATTTTAAGATTTAGGAGTTCTCCCTTGAATAATCTCTGAATATTAAATTATGCAAGTATAACTGAATACACTGGTCCGTGTATCATATTTTAAAGGTCATCTGTTGTTCTCTAGAAAAAACACTGCCTCTTTTCTGAAACTGAAACATATATGTCAAATAAAACTAAAGATTAAAGTATTTTCCTGACTCCTTCCAAAGGAAATCATCACAAGTCATTCAGGAGCTCAAGATATCTTTGCATTCACAGTAGGTAAGTACAAGAGCCACATATAATAGAATTTGTTAAGTTGAAAAGAATATTAACAATAACAAATGGTGGCCATATTAGACCATCCATCCAGGTAAGAGAAATATTTCTTCTAACTTTTGACTTGTGCCTAATTGCTCTAAGCACCAAATTATATTTACAACTGAGTCATGCTATTTTAATGAATTTTGCTCAATATTGTGCCTGAAACTGTTCAACAGTAACTTATGAAGTAATTTGTGGAGGACACGGAGGAAGAGTCGTTCAGTGATCACTGAATTATTTCTGTCTCAAAAGTTAACAGCTGAGTGACTACAATTCAATGGGTATATAATTCTAAGTCAGAACCAACCCAAACTAAAATTTATGAGCCATGATCTTTTAATTTGCATCTGAAATATTTTAGTTTTTGACTATTGTTTCTTTTTTAAATGTTTATTAAAGAGGTATGCGTGTGGGTTGGTGAGAGGATTCATCAGAGACAGAGTGGGGAGCAGAACAGGTAGATCTACTGAAATACACTGCTACACTACTGAGAGCAGCAAGTGAGACAGGAGAGGTGTGCTGTTCCATATGTGAGTTAGATCCCTGACCGGGGATCGAACTCATGTGATAGTGCTGAGACTTAACTCCTAGGCTACCGGGAAGGCCCAAATCTGAAATCTTAAAACTGTACAATTTCAAAGGAAGAGGGAGAGAATGTACACTTGGCAAATCAAACAACAAATAGATAGTATTAGTATTGTTACTCAAGTGGTTTTTATCCACATGGAATGTCAGATCTAACATTTCTTTATCTGTATTATTTAATTTGTTTACTTATACCCATATTATTCCAGAAAAATTGAAGTAATATGTCACTAACATTTTTTACTTTAAGTATTTTCATCTTATGATTTATTCCTATGCTATCTTTCTCCAAAACCAAAGAATTTAGGGCAGATAATAAACATAAACATAGAAATGAAAGAAAGCATAAATAGAAAATTTGCATAATAGAATGATTAAGTTAGAAACTATATGTGTATGTGTGTGTGTGTATTACACTATAGAAAAGTTATGTCAACAATGTTATTTATAAACTAGAATATAAAAATGTAGTTTAGTAATGGTGCTGGACTAGGTATGGGGTCTAGCATTGCTTTCTAAAATGTTGTTGGTGTTATTAACAAATACTGGGGGCCTCCCTGGTGGCGCAGTGGGTTAAGCAATGCACTATGAAGCAAAGCGCAGCCACTGCAGCATGAGTTCAATCCCTGCTGCCGGCCAGGAAGGGGACCCACATGGTGTAAGCAGACCTCTCCTACCTTGCCTGCTGCTCCCCTCAGCAGTGTATTTCAGTTAATCTGCCTGTTCTGCTCCCCACTCTGTCTCTGGTGAATGCTCTTACCCCCCACACACTGCTGGCCTGTTCCCCGGTTCTTCTATGTATAAATAAAAACTTGTTAAAATAAACTTAAAATCAGACTAACAACTAAAAACATTACCACTCAGAATGGGAGGGCCAGGCTACACTGTAAATATATACATATATTTATGACTAGTTTTCCATAAAACTGTATGCCAATAATTGCCACTTATATAAACAATGAAAATAAATCCTCTTGAATTATAGGGATTAGTCATCATTTTTGATTATAGGGACTATGTTGTCTATAATTTCAGACAACATTCTTAAATATAAACTTTCTTTAGAATGTACTTCTTTTATTTGGTCATATTATAAAATTCAAAAATTCAGTAGGCAATTCCACCTATAAATTCCTCTCTGAGCGAATACAGACTTGCCTAGCACCTCAGGAAATGCCAGACCTGCAGAAGCCTCTTCAATTTTTTTTCTTTCAGTCATGTGATACCGCGAACCTAATTATTTTCCTTTCCCGCTCCTTGCAAAACAAAAAAAGAGATGGTTTATAAAAGATATAAATACTAGCCAGCTTGGTCCCAGTGCCACTAATATAGCGTTAGGGATAGAAAAAGACTCTCGAGCGCTCACCCCTAGCCTTCCCACCCCAACTCCCAGAGGAGCACAGCTGCATCAACCAGCTCCAGGACTTTGCTGAAGGCTCAGAGAAGGTCTGGCAGGTCTGGGAGGTCTGGGAAGATTCTTTTAACTACAGTCTCCCGCCCATCAGCAACTCAAAAATAGGAGTGGGGTGGGGGTGGGGGGGGGTGCTGGTGTTAGTTCCTGGAATGGGGAGGAGGGATGGGAGTAGGTGTGCATAATGAAGAGGGATGTGTCCCCACCCAGAAAGGGGAAAAATGCCTTAAGAACCCTCCTGCTTCACTGCTCCAGGGCATCATTCCTGCTTTCAGAAACTGCCTCTCAGTGTGCTGTCCTGTGGCTTCCTAATATTTCACTGGCTTCATCCTGGTGATTCTTGATTATTTTCTCGAGAGATACCAAAGATCCTTCAGTATGGAGCTCCCCGAACACATGACTGCCAGAAGAGATAATAGAAGTATGAAATATAAATGTGTTTCCATATCAATATGTTCTCAGTGGCATGTTGGTAAATCTTTCAAAAGGAGTGGAGAGCAGTCAATTTCTTTGCTTGTTAATTTTGTATTTGTCCATTTCTGTATGTGAGTATTCTGGTGGTGACTGACTTCAAACAACCAAGGGCGTAGCCCTGACATATACATATGACATACATATACATATACATCACACAGTTATATGTATGTGTTTCTATAGACACACACACACACACACATATATATATACACATACACATACACAGGGAAAGAAAGAGAGACTGAGAAATTCCTTGGTTCCCATGCTCTTGGGTTTTACATGTCACCATAAAGTAAAGCAAATTAGGTGTATTTCAGACAAGAGCAAATTTTAAATTGAGATATTATTGACAGAAGAAAACACAATTTTTATATCCTACTTATATGCTAAGATTAAATGTCTAAAGGTTTTTTTCAAACATATTTTTTGCATTTCTGTGATTTTCGTTGCAAATCACTTTGCATTATTTATTATTATTATTTTTTTTTTGCAAAGAGAGGGACAATAAAATTTTTAAATGTTCCAAATTAGAGGCAGATAATCCAAGCTCTTGGCTGAACAGGCATATTGATGTTATTTCATTTAGCAGGAAACAACAGATGTTTTCCCAAAGGATATATATGGATCTTGCAGAAGTTGTTAGTGTCAGAATCGGGAAGCATAGGCTGTATGGACGATATAATCTTGCTTATTATTTAGGTCTTAAAAATCATTATTTTCAATAGAAGGCAATAATCATGTTTGGTTGTTTTGTGAAAGTTATATGATGCATCTGTGTAAAGAACTGATAGCAGTGAGAAATTTAAAAGGTAGCAGTTGTCTACAGGAACAGAGCATTGTGTTTTTCTCTAAAATTTTTGCCAAGAAGTCACGTGCTCAAATGATTATTCTATGTTTTTCCAGCAATAGGAAGTCGATCATTTTCTTCATTTATTAACCCATTCTTGTACTCACTAAAATCCATTTGACTTTTGAATAAATGTACAGTAAATTTCAAATTCTCAGCTTCCTTTTTTTGAGAATTACTTATTTTTATATTGAAATACTATTGGTTTAAATTGTTTATATTTTGTAAATGTAGGATCCTCCCCTTCTGGTGATGTTACCATAGCACTTCCATCAGCAAAGCATGCATAAATAACCCACCAATATAATCTACTGCGCATCCTTCCCTCGTTATTCTTGCCGACAGCGCTTCTCGATGCTTCAGTTTGATCTCTTTCAAGGGTTAGATTTTTAAGCTTGTCTTTATCTCACCCTAAGTTTGGTTTCTCTAAATTCCACATATTAGTGACACCATCTAGTATTTATCTTTTTCCTTCTGACTTATTTCACTTAACATTATCCCTTACAGCTCTATCCATATTGCCACAAATAGCATATCTCCTTTTTTTATTATTATTAAGTATTCCATTGTGTAGATATACCACATCTTCTTGATTTACTCATCTGTTTTTAGGTAATTAGGTTGTTTCCACAATTGATTATGTTAAATAGTGCTAAATGAATGTGGAGTGCAAGAAATTCTGTTTCATTCTAGTATTTTAAGCATTAAAATACTTGTTCATACTCAAACATACCAGTCATCTGGAGCATTTTCTCTGTTTCAGGTGCTCAGTTCATGTGTAGTAGTATAAAGATTCAAAATTAGGAATTTTTAAAGTCTTATCCTATGACCATGACAGTATGAAAAAATTTATTTATAATAGGGAGTTTCATGATTGGATTATCTAGATACAAATCTTAACATCATTTACAAAAATTAACCAAAATGAATTCTACCAAACATTTAAGGTAAAAAATCATACAAATTAGTTACTATTTCTTTCAGAGAATACAAGCGGAGAGATGACTTCCAAATTCGTTTTATGAGACTATCATTATTCTAATACCAAAAAACAGGTAAAAAAAAAAAAAGTTGAAAGAAAACTACAGACTATTGTCTCTCATTAACATAGATGCAAAAATCCTCAACAAAATATTAGCAAGCTCTTTGCATTTCACACAATGGACAAGGGTCTGATCACAAAGATATACAAAGAATTCATAAGACTCAAGAAAAATAAAGTAAAAAACCCAATCAAAAAATGGGCAGAAGAACTTAAAAGATACTTCTCCAAAGAGGACATACACATGGCCAACAGGCACATGAGAAAATGCTCAGCATCCCTCATAATCACAGGAATGCAAATCAAGGCCACAATGAGGTATCACCTTACACCAGTAAGAATGGCACATATTAAAAAAAAACCAACAACAACAAATACTAGCGAGGATATGGAGAAAAAGGAACCCTGGTACACTGCTGGTGGGAATGCAAGCTAATCCAATCATTATGGAAAGATGTATGGAGGTTCCTCAGTCTACTAGGAATGGAACTACCATATGATCTGGCAATCCCACTCCGAGGGATCTACCCAAAGGACACAAAAACACCATCCAAAAGAGCACCTGTACCCTTATGCTTATTGCAGCACTATTTATAATTGGTAAGACCTGGAAACAACCCAAATGCCCAAAAGTAGATGACTGGATCAAGAAGATGTGGAACATACACACAATGGAATATTATTCATCGATCAAAAATGACAAACTAGGGACATTTATAGAAACATGGATAGAGCTAGACGGAACCATACTCAGTGAAACAAGTCAGAAGACAAGAGAAAAACATCAGATGGTTTACTTTTAGGAGGAATGTGAAAGAGCAACAACTACAAAAAAAAAAGAAGAGTAAGCTCTAGGAAATGGGCAATTACAACCAAAAACAAACAAAAACACAAAAAGAAAAAATTCAACAAGACCAAAAGGTCAAAGATAAACCAAAGGGACCATGGGGGGTGGGAGAGAAAGAGGGGAGGGAAAAGACAGGGATGAGGGCAGAAAGAGCACAAGGGACTGAGGTGATGTTACACAAGTGAAATGGTGATGGGAACTCCCTGGGGAATACAAATGATGTCAAATATAATTAAATAAATCTATAAAAAAAATTAGCGAGTTGAATCAAATATGTAAAAAGAACTTATCACAGATATACAAGTCTGATTCAGCATTTGGAAATTAATTAAAGGAATCCACTACATCAGCAGGCTAAAAAGGAGAAAAAAAACCATACAATCATACCAATAGATACAGAAAAAGAATTTCCCAAAACCAATATTCATTCATGACACTCTCAGTACACTAGTAATAGAGGGGAGTTTTCTCAACTTGATAAAGAATGTTTATAAAAACCCTATATCTAGCATTACACTTAATGATAAAAACAAAAGCTTTCCCAGCAAGATTGGGTGCAAGGCATTCTTTTTCAAAACCATACTGAAAGTTATAGTTAATGAAATAAGACAAGAAAGGGAATCAAAAAATATATAGGTTGGGAAGAAAGAAACAAAACTGTCTCTGTTTGCAGATGGTCTGATAGTCGATGTAGAAAATCTAAAAGAATCAACTGAAAATTTCTAGAACTGACAAGCAATTAAGTATAAGTCTGTAGGATAAAATATTTATAAAAGTTTATTTCTCTTCTATATCTTACTGTGATCAATTTTAATAGCAAATGTATTTCACAATACAAAATGATTTTTTAGTAAATGTAAGTTGTATTATCAAAAAATACATTGCAATGATCTTAAACATTTTATTAATGGATTCCTCGTCCCACCCCTGCCAGCATTGTTTTCTTCCTTCCTTCACTCATCTGGCACCCCTCTTTTATCTTTCTCATTTCTGCCTTCTTTCATAGCACATAACACTTGTGTTGCCAACAAGTGGGCAAAATATCAAAGAAAACCACCTTCCCTTCTCAAGTAGCTAAGATTTTTAATAACTCAAGCAAAAAAAATGCTTATCATTCTAGCTATTAAGATGAAGAGTTTTCAAAATGTCAGCATTAAAATATGACTCCAAGATAATTCTGAAACTTAAAGCTGTGTTGACAAAAGTTTGGACGATGATTTCATATGACCTCGAAAGCATATTCTCTTGTATGAAATTGTTAAAGTCAAATCCAGGGCTATGATCGAGGACATACACTTAGTGTAGATTATGCTAAGTAAGCAAATAAGCAGTTAAATTTGTTTATGGAGACAATAATAATCTGTTCCCCTTTTCTACAAAGTATAGATCAGGGTCAAGAGAATTGTCTACTGAATTACTTTCTGAGATGACAAAAAGTTCTAGGACTTTTCTGGTGCACCATATTGGAGCTCTTTTTTTTTTTATTAAAATATTTTAAAATTTACATATACTTGCCATTAATTGTAATCCCCATGTATTCCCCATCACCATCTCACCAGTGCACCATCACCTCAGTCTTGTTCCTTATCATATAAATGATGAGGAATGAGTAAGATCATGAGGGTTCAGAAGTGAGGCAGTGTACATATTTCCACTCAAAAACTTGCCTGTAACTAATCATAAGACCCCATCCAAAGGGTAAGTGATCTGGAAAATGCTACCATCTTTGTGCCTAAGAGAAAGAGCAAAGGTTTGGTGATCATATAACATTGTGCTGCCACAAACTGGAAGTGCATATTCAAATGATTGATATTGTAGGTCAGAAATAAAACATCTAATTTTTCTCATTTTGAAAAGAAATCCAGACTTCTGTAGTAGGATATTAAACATGCAAAATCAGTATAAAAATATCATGCCTAATATATATATATATAAATGCTGTACCTCATCAAATTGATAACCACAGCCACTGATATCCACAGGTAAACACAAGGAAACAATAATGCTTCATTGATTTTGCCAGTCAGGCTAATCATATATAAAAGCTACAACTCTTCAAAGGACTTCCTCCTGTTAGGGAATATCTCAAAAATCTTTGCAAAATAGAAGAAACCGTGAGCAAAATTGCACAAGGGTCACTATCTTGCTCAAAAGCAATGCACTGTTTTCCATAGTAAAATACAGAGACCTATACTTTACAGTAGCATTTTATTCCAGCTACATTGTGTGTATGTGTGTGTTTCAATGAATTATACAAATTTGATCTGCATTAGTTTGCTAAGAAATGAAAAATTGGGAAGCTCAGTTACTCAAATAAATAAATAACAACAAAGCAACCAAAGTAAGATGCAATGCATGTGAAAACAATAACTGAATAACAGGGAGTTAGCATGCAAACATTAATTCAATTAATTCTCTTATAAAAAGTCAGTTTCTCTCTGTCCTCTGCAAGGGATGTCAGGTTAGAAATTTGAAGCACTAATTGCCTTAGTTAGAAACTCCTGGGATTTATGAGTCTCAGAAGGTCAAAATAACAGGACAGGTAAATGAAAGCTTGTTAGCAGGAACTAGCAATGGGGTTCTAGTACTGAGGATATTTTGTATTAAATAAAAGGATAAAAAGTCAAAACAACCCAAGGGAATGCTGAATTAAAAGCTGGAAGCAGCAGGAGTTTAGCAATCATTAGAAGTCCTTTGTGGCTGACTTCTTTAAAATAGCTAACAAAGCTTCTGAGGTCAGATCTCATGGTCATGTCCAGTTTTTTGTTTTGTTTTGTTTTGTTTTGTTTTTTGGTGGAACAGTCACAGCTGACCTTACATGTGCATCCAGTGCAGCCTTTCAAGAGACCCTGACAGATGGTCACTGCAGACGCAAGCAGAAGTCTCCTACACTGATATCTTGCAGCATGCCTCTCATTTCTGGGTCTCTCCGGTGTGCTTAATTTCTGAACAGACAATGCCACCTAGTCCAGTAGCTTCTCCACCCTTCTCAGTTGTCCCTGCTCTTGCAGAGGGAGGGGCCTGAGGAGGAAGATGGTGGAATGGGAGGGCAGAGAAGCCACATGATGGCATCTCTGTTAGAGCTGGGAGGCAGAAGGGCAGTGTCTACAGGGAGCACCTCTGTTGCAAAGCATTTCACATCAGGGTCTTTTAGGATTTCAACTTCATTTTAAAATTATCTATTGATTTTATTATGAGAACAATGTGTTCATTAAAAATTAAAAGGGCCTCCCTGGTGGTGCAGTGGGATAAGCAGCACACGATGAAGCAAACCGCAGCCACTGCAGCACGAGTTTGATCCCTGCTGCCGGCCAGGGAAGGGGCCCACGTGGCGCAGCAGACCTCTCCTGCCTTGTCTGCTCCCCTCAGCAGTGTGTTTCAGTCAGTCTGCCAGTTCTGCTCCCCACTGTCTCTGGTGAGTCCTCTCACCTCCCTGGACTCTGGCCTGTGCCCCAGCACTTGTATGCATGAATAAATAAATCTTTAAAAAAAAAAAAGAGATATAGAATGTAAGTTCTCCCCCTCCTGCCTCCCCAAACATTGTTTTACATGTAGTCCTTTTCCAGGATATTTTTAGATACCTGTAAGCATGCATATGGGTAATTACATACAATTTGGGTGTTCATGTAATTTTTGTAAACTGATATAGAGTTTACATGCAATTGAATTCACACATTTTAAATGTACAATTTAGTGAGATTTAAGAATTATGTACTTCTGCATACCCATACCTCAGTAAAGATGTAGGACATATGCATCACTCCAGAAAATACTTGCATGCTCCTTTCTAGATCATTCCAACAGTCATTTCCCTCACCCCAGAGGTAATTACTTTTCAGATTCCAGGCATCTTAGATTTTCTTTGCCTTTTCATCAACTTTAAGGATTTTTTGTTTATTGTTTACTTTGTCTAAAGTGATGTTTTGGGTCCTACTTGTCATGCACACCAATAGGTTGTTTCCTTTGAGAAGTGACAGGTAGGGCAACCCTGATATCTGACCGCAAGGGCAGGCAACCAAAAGGGGAGGATATTGGGATAAGAGTTGGGGCTGGGGGAGGAGGGTACAATAGAGCATGGTGGATTTACTGGAGCTTTAGTGTTGAGCAGGGTGTGAAAAAGTACATTCGTAGAGGTTTGAATCTATGACCCCTAAGACAAATACAGTGATAGAAACCAAATTTACCTTAATAAACACAGTCAGAAAGCAAATGAATAAGCTGGTACTTATGAAACCGTTCATTTGAATAATAATACATATTTCAAGCCTATATTTATCAACTTAAAAATATCTCTTGATTTTTCTGTTATGACAGATGAGGATTTTAGTATTTTCACACTATTCATCTCCTTTCCTTATCTACCTCCAGACTTATATTTTAGTTATGTTGCTGTTATTTTTTTAAATTTATTTTTGCATAGAACTGCAGTTTAGGTTGGGGGTGGGTGTTGAGAGAATTTAGAGGATTCACCAGAGAAAGAGTAGGGAACAGAACAGGAATACTTTATTGAAATATATTGCTAAGGGGGTTGAGATAGGAGAGGTCTGCTGTGCCATGTGGGTTAGCTCCCTGGTAGGGGATCAAACTCAGGCCTTAGTGGTCACAATGCTAAGACTTAACCCCTAGGACATCAGGGAGGCCTCTATGTTGTTATTATTTACAAACATCTTTACATTTGTTTCTGCATATTCTACAAATTTTTTGTCAACACCGTTGGTATAAATTTAAACACATGTAAGACTGTTTTAATTTAATAAGATATAAATTTTGTTCACAAGTAATGTGAATTGAGCAAAAAGTAAGTAAATGTACTTTACTGTAAATTAACCTCTCCTATTATAGATGAACATTCTAAATATTAGAGAGTGAAATAATCCAGATCATCTGCACACTAAATTCTCTCTCTCTTTTTCAATTGAAAATACTGTTTCTCTTCCATTTTATTTAATATCAGTTTCTGGCTCTCTCTTTAAACATACAGTGGAGTATCTGAACTCATCCTCCCATATCTATTTACAGTCATATTTTCATTATTTCTATTTTATCTCTATATTCTGAATAATTTTCCTTATTATATTACAGATCCAACTTTAAGCTCTGTCGACTATTTTGTTCAACTCATTCACTTTCTTTTTTAATTTCAGCAATCATATAAAATATTAATGTATTTCTTGTAATATGATTATGCTGTTTACAAAGAGATGTTGCAATATTAAAAGTACATAGCATTCAGAATGTCTGAGGCATATTTTAAGTGTTTCATATGTAATAACTCACTTATCCTCATCACACCCTGGAAATTGTTTCTATTATTAGCTCCATCTCACAGATTAGGACACAGAAACACAAAGTTCAATGTCTCATCAAACCTGGGGGATCCGTAGGGAACAATCTATGAGCCAGTAGGATGGGGACACAGTGACTGCTGTCCCCGCTGCTCTAGCCTGCTCCCACTGAAAGCTGCTCAGCAACTAGCCCAGCTGCCCACCCCACCCTTCTGGGCCACCAGGGCAATACTGTGGGGGAGGGTAATCCAGAGCCTCTCTCCCCAACCACCCCCCTCCCACCCCGAGCAGTGTGAAGACTTGCTGCCAGGTGCCCACAAATGCTGGACAAAAAAAGATGAGCTTTTCTGCTTCATCCCCTGACTTCCTGAACAGGGGAGCTGGAAACTCATGGATGAGTGGCATTGCTGGATGAATTTTGAAATGGAGCACAGACTGGTTGTTCACATTTTCATCTGGCCCCCAACTGCATGAAGGACACAGGCTTTCTCTCCGAGTGAGGCTCCTGCTTCACTCTGGCCTCTGCTCAGGGATGCCACATGGGCTAGGGTGGGCAACATCTGGCCACCTGCTGACCAGTAAGTTTTCCTTTTCCTTTTCCTCTCTCTTAGCTTTCCCTTTTCTTTACTCCCTATGTAAACTGACACTTCTTTTTCTGTTTTTTCTCGTGTGTCTGCCTCTGGGACCTGTGCAGCATTCCGAAGCGTGGTACGGTGATGACCCACACAGTAGGCCATTTCCTTCCTCCCAACTGCCATTACCCTGAAACACCAGCTCCCCAGGCTCCAGTGCCCAAGCTTGTTAACTACTAGGTGGAACTTTCTCCCTTACATTATTGATGCAGTATCTTCACAAATCTTTTTTAAAATTTCCATATAGTTATTTTAGTGTTTTTTTTTTTTTGGTTGTTGGTGTTAATTATCCCTTTTCCTCCAAGGCTAGAACTATTTTATATTTATATTAACTCCCCTTGGAATTTTAATTATATTGAATACATATCATAAATACACCAATGCCTATAAATTAAAAAAAAAATTGCAGAGTCCCTTATCGTGACTAGTTGGTTTCTTCTAAGTCATTACTCTCTGCATGGAGGTTATATTTTTTGTTTTATCTGCCAGGAATCCTCTTCTTTTGTTTTTTGCTTGGCTGGCTTTATTTCATCCTTTAAGTTTTTCATGTTTCTGCTCAAATATTAGCTTCTCGGGAACCATTCTCCCAGCTTTTCAATCAAAGTAACTTTTATTTTCCACACCCTGTGTCCCTGACGGTATTGGTACTTTTATCCATAATGAATATGCTTCTTCTTAGTTTACTTGTTTATTTTTATCTCCTGATGTCAAAAATGATGACAGGGATTTTCTGTGCCTCAATCACCACTCAGCTCCATATACTCAGCACCAGTTCAGGAGCCAGCAGGCAGTTAACAAGTAAAATTAACCACAAGCATCATTGCTCAGATAACTAGTGTTCCTACTTAACTTTAACCAATGCTCACACGGAGTTGAATAGATAAGAAGAACAAGTACAAGAGAAAGATGGCAGAAGGATTTTAGTTTTAGACCCCATTTTACCTTAAAATAATCCACCATTTTAAAATCTATTCCCTTACCTATAAAATCAAGCATCCCTTTAAATGAAAATACATTACTGCAACAGTATATTCACTGAGTGTCAGCTCTATCCTTTTTTCTTTACATATAAGTGTGCTTTAATTAAGTACAACATCCTACAATATACACAGTCTTTGGGAAATAACTAATTGATCAAATTTGAGAAACAAATAGGTGATATTTAAAAGGAAGTCAAAGGACATGTGTTTGTATGAAAAGATACTTAGAATCTCACGGTGTGAAGTCCCTAATGTTGCTCCCCTGGGCAACCATCTTAAAAGTACAACTTTGTTTAGAAAGCAATTTACTTTTCTGTAGGTAATGGAGAAAGGGTCAACTCACCAAGGAATACAGGAGAGGAAATGTGAGGGAACATGGAAAGAGCAATACCAAGTGCGAGAAATCTTGAGAAAAATTTTTGCTTAATACTAATACAGCAAAAACAGTCTTTGAAGAGAATAATTCGAAACCATGGCTGTTTTTAAGGATGATTTTGTTAACATGTAAACCAAATAATTCAGTATCTACCTTATCTTCATATATTAAGCTAAAATAGCTTCATAATAATATAGCAATAGTTTTGACCATTACTCCCAGACATAAAGAAATTAAATAGAAAAGACTCCAAGCCTTCTCTTTTACATAGTCACTAATTAGTTCATGAGATAATTTTTTGTTTTTCCAAATTTCTAAAATTTAATTTCTCATCTAATGAATGACTTCAAATATAGAGCTGATGTCATTAAGAAAAATATTGCCCAGGCATTCTCTTTTTAAAGGTTATTAGAAACCTCACTTCACCCAAAGTAATCAGGGGAGAATTTCCTCCCATTACTCCTGATGGAGCAAGGAGATTTACTTTTGAAACAAACTGCACAAAAGTGAATATAGATTTGGACAAACCAGTCCAGGCAGAGGGCAAAGATCAGAAGTCAGACTGAGAATAAGGGGTCAATTGAGTAAGTTGCAGGCTGAAAAACAGTTGTCACCCACTCCTCCAGCCTCCTTCTCCCTGGTAAAAAGATAATATGTCATCAACTAAGCTTATTACCAGTACACATACACCACACGCACAACACACACAAGCATGTGCATGGCACCTGATCACTGAAGTCATCTTTAGAGAAACTTCATAGCTCCACACAAGTCTACAAGTTGTATATTATCCAAAGCTAGAAAAGAAACTCAAGAGGAGAACAACACTTAAGTAACTAACAGAAAAAAATAAAATCCATGAAAGAAAAGAAGGAAGGAAGGAAAGAATGAGTAAGCCAGAGAGGCAGTGGAACGATTAGGAAAGTAAAGCATGTTGCTGTGTAAGCCAAGAAAAGATGATACTATGCTATGTCACATGCTGAGGAAGGTTGACTCAGATGGGGACAAGCATCCCCATGGAATCACACCCTCTGGGTGCCGGGGGGAGGGTTTTGCTACTACTTCAAGAACATTTTGGTTAGGGCAGTGTGAGGGAAGCCAGCTTGTGGGTTGAGGAATATCATCAGGGAAGAAATGCAGGCAGGTCTTTCAGCTTCTTTAACTATGAAGAGATTGGAGGGGTGTGAAGGGATGGAGAGTTAGATTAAGTAAGATTTTGTCCTTTGTTTGTATTTGCACTTTTGTTTTTAGGGAAGAGGAATGTGAACCTCTAAGTCCACTTTGAAATAAAAAGAAGGCAGTCCACTCAGCTCTTCAAAAAAAGAAAGAAGAGTTTGGATAGTCATTGAAGTTAACTCATGGGAGCCACAACCAGAGCACAGGTGGAAAGAAGAGTCAATGGCAGATGAGAACCCCTGTTCTAATTGAGCACAAAAGGACGGGAAATAAGGGGGTTACAGTCACTAGGAGGTTTGCAGACTTGGTAATGGGGAGACAAAGGAAATCCTCGCTCAAATTTCTGTTTTCTTTGAAGTTAATAGTGGGGCCATATATTAAGAACTAGGAACAGGGCCTCCCTGGTGGCGCAGTGGGTTAAGCAATGCACTATGAAGCAAACCGCAGCCAATGCAGCACGAGTTCGATCCCTGCTGGCGGCCAGGGAGGGGACCCACATGGTGCAGCAGACCTCTCCTGCTGTGCCCACTGCTCCCCTCAGCAGTGTGTTTCAGTTAATCTGCCTGTTCTGCTCCCCACTATGTCTGTGGTGAATCCTCTCACCCCCACAACTCTGGCCTGTACCCCAGTGTTTGTGTGCATAAATAAATAAATCTTTAAAAAAAAATAACTAGGAACAGTAAAGAAGAGTCAAAGATTTCAAAGTGGAGAAGAGAAACAAAAATTGGTAGAGAACTGGCAAATCACCAATGTTTGAGTTGAGATGGGGGGACATCCTGCTCCAACTCTTGACATTTGGCTTCTTATAACCATGTCTCTAGATAGTAGCCAGAGTGCCCTGCCCTTTTTTTTTTAAGATTTATTTATTTATGCATATAAGAACTGGGGTATAGGGCAGAGGCGTGGGGGCTGGGGGTTGGTGGTGAGAGGATTCACCAGAGACAGAGGTGGGAACAGAACAGGCAGATAAACGAAATACTCTGCTGAGGGGAGCAGAGGGCCAGACAGGAGAGGTCTGCTGTGCCATGTGGGTCAGCTCCCTGCGCGGGGATAGAACTGGTGCTCCAGTGGCTGAGGACAACTTCACAGTGCTGCGACTTACCCCCTTGTGCTACCAGGGAGGCCTCAGTGACTTGCTCTTAATACAAAACTCCCTCAACCGCTCCCAAGCATACGTTATCTAATTTTTTGTTTCCTTCCAAACTTACTACTAATGCAAGTTTCGAGGAACTGAGAGACCAGGATGCTAGATGAAACTGGAGTTGCACAGAAAATCGAGGGGTAGAATGCAATGGAAAGCTCCTAAGAAACGCGCGCCTTTAATTGTTTGACCATTTTTTTTTTAATTTTATGAAACAAACCAGAAAAGCTTTGGAAACATATTGTTCTTTCAGCCCTTTAAAGATATGACTAAAACTTATTCATATTAATGTCCCCAGCAATGATCATATTAGCTGGTAGAGGAGGCATTTACAAAATTTTGTTTTTTTGAATACATGAAAATGTGCATAACCAGAAGTTTTATAGAACTGATATTGTTCTTACTTGCTGGGCATCTATTCCTTCTCATTTGCTTTAGGAAATAATACAGTCTTCATTTTATACAATTTCATTGGCACCGTCACTCAAAAGAATCTCATTCATTCCTAGCATTAGCCAAGATAAAGTTAATCAGAGTTCTTCTAGCCAAGATAAAGTTAATCAGAGTTCTTCTAGCCAAGATAAAGTTAATCAGAGTTATTCTTCAGGAATTTTTTTTAGATTTATTTATTTATGCATACAAGAACTGGGGTACAGGCCAGAGTCACGGGAGGTGAGAGGATCCATCAGAGACAGAATGGGGAACAGAACAGGCAGATTGACTGAAACACACTGCTGAGGGGAGCAGCGGGTGGCACAGGGATTGAACTCGTGCTGCAGTGACTGCCCTTTGCTTCATAAGTGCATTGCTTAACCCACTGCACCACCAGGCAGGCCCTTCTTAGGGGAATTTTAATCTTAACCCAAATGAGGTTGAGAATGAAAACTGTTCATGTCAATGGTAACACATTACAATTTTACCCTTAATTCCTGCTCCCTAAATCCTTTGAACAGTCTTCTTTCTCTACTTTTTGAGAGGAGATTCTTCAACTTTTCCTGCAATATTGTGAGTTGCATCACAGATTTATAATGACTTATCGGACATAAGTTAAGCAGAGTACTACTGCTCACAACCAAAGAATCTCAATAACAGGAAATCTAACATAATTAGAATTAGTCATATTATTTCATAATTATTGTATGCTGCTAGGAGCAAAACACAATAGCAAATGCCAAAATTTTTGTAAATTTTTTAAAAACAATTCTTTTCAAAAAAATCAAAGTACTTTTTAGGGAGATAAGAAAGTTTATCAAGTAATTTTAATCTAAGATAAAATTAAGTTAGTTGCATAAAAGATATAGGCTCAATGTCAAGGAAAGTGAGTATCATTCCAAGGGATCCAGTAGTGACAAGTATGGTCAAGCCAATGTTTGATGTACATTTAGCATTTGGGCCTTAGCAACAGCAT
The DNA here is from genome assembly GCA_019455555.1 of Galemys pyrenaicus. Lineage (NCBI taxonomy): Eukaryota > Metazoa > Chordata > Mammalia > Eulipotyphla > Talpidae > Galemys > Galemys pyrenaicus. Next base: position 12,273,942 of record JAGFMF010011796.1, read on the forward strand.
CCAATATCAACATAGGCAATGCACAGAGATGAAACAGCATGAAATTTGTAGGATGATTAGTAAGTTGATCTGTTTGCTATAACCAGTGTTCATAGACAGAATAATGAGACATAAGTTCACAAATAGTGGACTAGTGCTCAAAACCAGCCTAGTAGAAGTCTAGCATGGATTTTGAAGGTAACTTGGAGTTAAAAAGTACTTTATATATGGAGCAATTTGAAACAATAAGACTTATAAATTCAAATTTGATATACTGGAGTAATGAAAAGAATAATACAAAGAGAAATTTATGAGATATTATGATAGTCTACTCAAAGGATCATTAATACCAGAGTAAGGAAAATTTCAAATACTTTTTATCTAATTGACAATGAAAAGAAAGGTACAATCAAAAAAGACATTGAGGCCTTGAACTTAATAACTACATGTTGAATTGATTTAAAATATGCCGCAGCTCTATATTTTAAACTCTCATTTGTTTCTTCTTCCATCTCCTGAGTTTCTGTTATTCATCTCCAGTTACCCACATCACATCTTCACTTTATTTGACCAGTTTTATTACAAACTATTTTTTCTAAAGATATACTTCTCCCTTTATCCTCTACCCCATAACTCACATCTTCTTTCTCCCAAAGTTAGAAACATCTCTGCCTCTGCCTGTCCTTCAGCTCCCATTGGTCTATTCATCACATCAGTCAGACAAGACTCTTATTCTTTCATACCTGGTTCACTGCAGCCTTTCCTAATAAATCTCCCTGTTCTCTTTTCCCTACTCAACAGAGCATGATATCAATAAACTCTACCTAAATGTGATAGATTAATCTGACAAGCACAACACAAACCACACTGCCATCTTAGACCTGCTGAAAATAGTTGCTCCAAATTTTTGTGGGTAAGAATTACTTTATTCTGACTGATTTTTCAAGGTCTATTCTTCTATGCCATTCTCCCTTGGGGAAGAGGCCATATTTTATAGCTAGAAGCCACCTTGTGTCTTTCAATTGTGAGGTACTTTGTGGGGAAAAGAAGAAAACTGAAATGGCAAGTGTCATACTTGATTCTGCTATGGTGATATATACCAAATGATTAAAATCCTCTTATCACTACATGTTTTCAACTGCTTGGTACTTAGCAGTTTCTACTGATGGAACTCATCCCCATAAAGTCCAGTTTAGTCCATATTATTCCAAAAGGACGAATACTGTGGTAGTACATACAGGCATAAAAAATATCCACAGAGTCAAGTAACTGTAAGTAAATTGACACCCAAAAATCTTCAAAACAATGGGGAAAAAAAAAACTAGATTCATCCTGGTAGAGATGAAATGACCCAGGTAGCTTAATACAATGCTAATATATACAAAATGTTTATTCAGAGATTTATGACTTACAAGCAAGAAAAAGCAATCTTAATGTTTCTAGTCTCAGTTGAACTCTCATTAAAAAAATATTTTTGAAATTTTACATAATCATCTTTTATGAATGTTTTTAAGGGAGCAAGTTTCTTGTGCTCATACATGGTCTTGTCTGAAGTCAGACTGAGAGACAACAGGATGGAAACAGAATTACAGGTTTCTTAATTCAAAGTCTAGGTCCCTGTTGACTTTCTGACTCCTGTATTCTTGGGACAGGGTTGAGATGAAATGTCAGTGTTCCCAAATTTAATGAGTTGAGAATGAACACAGATTTATGGATATTCCAGCCTTATATTTGCAGTGGGCATAGGAGATATGGTGACAGATGTGTTCAATAGGATGACAGATGTGTTCATTATAAGATAAAGAGTTTATCTGGATGAATGAATTTAGTCATGAGACTATGAAGCATTTTCTTTTAAATTTAGTATAGACAATATACTTAGGGATATATTTTAGAGCCTAGCATCATATCCTTAATAAGTTCAAGTTTGAGTCTGTGCTTTATTTATAGCAAATGTCTCCCTTTTGACAGCTTCTGACTTCATCTTTATTAAAAACTTTGCATTGTTTCAAACATCTGGGCTCTCTTAAAGTGAAAATAATGCCATCATGGAAACTGTCCAAAGCCAATTTGTAATGTTAAAAAAAGATACATAGCAGTTTTTTTTTTACAAGATTGTTTGATTGTTATTTTCATTCTATTTTTTGAGTTGTGATCTTTTCTTTTTTAATCACCAAAACAATTCATCAGAACTACAAGGATGAAATTTACTGTGACTTCATTTCCTCCAGAGGAAAAAGAAACAGCTCACTCTGGCTCTAATAAACTTGATCATCTACAGTGCTTTTGCATATGAATTTCTGTTTTGTCATAATAAAGCTTTTATATATCCATTTTTTACTCAAATTTCCTAAGGGTAATATTCATTTATTCACTCAGCAAGTATATAGTGAATAGTTACTATATGCCAACATCACTGGTATTCAAAATGAGCAGAAATGTGTCTCAGTCCTCAAAATTATATTTGGTACATGCTACTGAAATTCTTGAGCCACATATGAACAAACAGGAAGACCAATTGATTCTTATGAATACACACACACACACACATCTGATTTTACCTACTTGTGCTCCTTTTATTGCTCTCAACTACTAATACCAAGGATAATTATTATAAATTACACAAATAAGCATAATATACTTGACATATAGACAAGTGTCATGAGGAATAGCACCTGAGTTATAAAACCATATAAAAGAAAGTGGAGATAAATTGTCTCAGGAAGTGGTTTTCACATTGAAAATTAACATTTATAATGTGAATTTTAATTCTCACATTCTCTAAAGGAGAATCAAGGGTGAAGAAGGGGAAGTGTGACAAATTTAAGATCATTTGCAGTTGTGGGTATACCATCTGTAAAAGTCTCATTAGAAACAAATCACTACACTAAAGTGGCAAGTTATAAAATAAATGTACAAAACACTCTGCATTCTTATATTCATTCAAACATCAAACTAGAAGAAAATGAAATTGCGAAAATGATCCCATTTACTCTCATATAAAAACAGAACTAGGGCCTCCCTGGTGGCACAGTGGGTTAAGCAACGCACTATGAAGCAAACGGCAGCCACTGCAGCACGAGTTCGATCCCTGCCGCAAGCCAGGGAAGGGACCCATATGGCGCAGCAGACCTCTCCTGCCTCGCCCGCTGCTACCCTCAGCAGTGTGTTTCAGTTAATCTGACTGTTCTGCTCCTCACTCTGGTGAATCCTCTCACCCACCTGGACTCTGGCCTGTACCCCAGCTCTTGTGTGCATAAAT
>JAGFMF010011796.1:12277232-12296535 GCA_019455555.1 Galemys pyrenaicus
CCCACCTGGACTCTGGCCTGTACCCCAGCTCTTGTGTGCATAAATAAATAAATCTTAAAAAAAAAAAAAAAAAAAAAAACAGAACTAAATACCTACAAGAAAACAAAGGATGTGAAGGACTTATACACTGAAAACTCTAATATATACAGAAGACACAAAGAAATGGAAATATAGTACCTGTTCATGGACTGGAAGTAATAACATTGTTAAAATGACCATTTCACCATAACAATCCCTATCAAACTTCCAATAGCATTCTTTGAATAAGTAGAACAAACATTACTGAATTCTTTATGGAACTACAAAGAGACCCTGACAATCCAAAGCAATTCTAACAAAAGAAGAACTGTGTTATCACATGCCCACACTTCAAACTATACAACAAAGTATATAGTAATCAAAATAGTATGGTACTGGAATAAAATTTCCTTGGTAAACCAACCAATGAACTAGAACTGAGAGACCAGAAATAAATTCACATTTACATGGATAGTTACTATGTGCCAAAGAGCCACAAGTATATACACCAGAGAAAGGAAAAGCTTTTCAATAAATGGTACTGGGAAAACTGGAGAGCCACATGCAAAGGAATGAAAGTAGATCACTTTCTCACACCATGTATGAAAATTAAATCATAATGGATTAAATACTTGGATGTAAGACCTGAAACCATAAAATACATATAAGAAAACATAGGCTATATACACTACAATATTCACTAGAGTAATTATCTTTGGGACTGGAGTCCAAGGGAAAAGAACAAAAATAAACAAATAGAACTACATAAACTAAAATGCTCTGCATCATGAAAAAAAAAAAAAAAAAACCGCCACTAAAAATAAAAGACACTACATTGAATGGGAGAAAATAATTCAACAACAAATATCTCACAAGGGGCTAATATCCAAACCCTAGAAAGAACTCATACAAATCAAAAATAACAACAGATCAAAAATGGGCAGAAGAGTTAAATACGCACTTCTCCAAAGAAGACATACAGATAATCAAAGGCACATAAAAAATGCTAATCTTCAGTTGGCATCAAGGAAATGTAAATCAAAATCACAATGAGATGCCACCTCACACCCACAAGAATGTCCCATATCAAGTAAAAAAATACCAGGAACAACATGTTGGTGAGAATGTGGAGAAAGAAGAATCTTCATGTATTGTTACTGTGTTTGTGTGCGCACACGTGCATGCATGTGTGCATGCATATGTCTGTGTGTGCAGATGTGTGTGAACCAACCAGAAGCAAAGAGCCAGCAGCATGGCAGAATGTAAGACAGGTAGCAGGACCCAGAGTGCAGAGCTGTCCATGGAAATACAGGTGGTGGGTTATCAGGAAATAATGCAGCAATAGCTAGACCTGACTGACAGCAAAGAAGTTATACAGTGAAAGGGCAGACAGAAATAAATCATGAGTGAAAGGGGAAACTGGATCCAGAATCCTGAGTAACTCCTTTAGCAGCTCCTTTAATAATAACTTGGGAAAATGTTTGCTGAAGGAATCAGTGAAAGAAGAAATCAAGTAATCAATGAATCAATGATGCAATTTCAAAGAGCCTGAACAATTATTTTAAAAAATCACAAATTTTTAAGAAGATGGAGTTGCTAGTTATTTTAGGGATGAAAACAAACAATTTAGGTATCTTAAACAAAATAAAAATTATTTAAAAATTGTCAAAATTGCAACATGAATCATCTGAGTTTTTTCTTTCTGAAGTCATAGAGCAGAGTAGTTAGGGCATGCTCCAGTGATTCTATAAAAGGAGATAACTAAAAGCATTAAAACTTTATCAGTTGTTTGGTTTTCTTAGTAACTCTTGAATTGGTGATTATTTTTTCTAATAGTTATGAGATTACTAAATTTCACATATAGTCAGATCCTTAAATTTCCATTTAACCCTAGCTTTATGACCATAAACCTGAGCTACTGTAAATGCCTGTCTATGGTATGAACTTGGTAATCCTATGCTACTGAGTTTGATTGGTTTAAAACCCTAGGGATGTCGATTGGACATTTGTTTTCATGAAAGTATTCACTTTTATGCTCATTTATAGTCAGAAAATGTGTATCACTCAGTAGCCCAGAAAAAGTAAAACTAGAACACAAAGTCATGCAGCTAATGAGTGAAGGAGCTAGGATAAATGTCTTAGTCTTATTTTTGATCCAGTGCCACACACTGTCATTGTGCACATAACATTAAAAATTTTAATAAAATTAGATTAATTAAAAGATAAATAATTTATCCTCTTCAAAACTGCTCAGAAATCTGGCCTGATATCAAATATAAGCATGTTTCTACTTTATTAATATTACATTATACAAATGAGTATTTATTATGCATAACACTTCATAGCTTTGCTCTTTGGGAAATCTATTAAATCTTCTGTAAAGTTATTTTCTTAAGCCATATGGCATTTCTGCCCTTTCTTTTTAGTAAAAGATTATTTGATTGAGGTTAATGAGAAGTATCCCTTTGAGGTTTGCAGCTGTATCCCCCCCCCCCAAAAAAAATGGTAGGGATCAAAAGTAGATTTTAAGACTTTAAATTCTTGGTCAAATAATTTGTGTATGGTAGACATATTTTGGTTGACTGATTTATTGGTAGATTTGTTGATTCACTGAAATATGAATTGGGCACATTTATTATTCTTAAGATTAATGAGAGAAAATAAGATTGGTGAGTAGACAGAAATAAACTGGAAATGAGAATCTCAAGTTTTGAACTTTAACACTTAGAAATCAAAATCATCAGCCAAAAATTAATTTGAATTCATAATGTGGGATAAATCTTGAGATGGCACCTAAATGAAGATGCTCTAAATTTATTTGTTCTTTAAATGAATATTTTTTGAATGAATGGGTTATGTAACTATTTCCTTGATACACTGTTTTTAAATTAAATTCTAATTATTTTTTAGTCCAACCACTATGCAAAGTTGTGTGGAGGTTGCTCAATTTACAAAAATGAAGCTACCGTATGATCTAGCATTTCCACTCCTAGGAATCTACCCAAAGGACACAAAAACATTAATTGGAAAGGAAACCTGCACTCCTTTATTGCAGCACTATTTACAATAGCTAAAGTATGGAAACAACCTAAATGCCCAAAATCAGATGACTGGATCAAGAAGATGTGGTACATATACACAATGGAATACTATTCAGCAATCAAAAAGATAAACTCATGCCATTTGCAGCCATAATCATGGAGCTGTAAGGGAGTACACTCAGTGAAATAAGTCAGAAGGAAAAAGAAAATTTATATAGGAAATATAAATTTCACTTATAGGAGGAACCAAATAAGGGATCAGGAAATAAAAAAGACAAAACTAGCAAGTAACAATAAATTGGAAACATTTAGCGGGGGATGGGGAGGGAGAGTAATTAAAACAGAGGTGGGAAGAGCATGGGGAAGTGATGGTTCATGTATGACTTGGTGGTAGAAATTTTATGGGGACTACACCTGAGAAGAGCATTATACAAAAATGAACAATGGTGTAAAATAAATACATATGTACAATATATATTTATATATAAAAATTAAAATAAATTCTAATTAGTTTTAATTCAGGCTCCACGTAGGGTAATATATTATAATATAATACCCACAAAACACACTATAAAAAATCTATTCAGAATATTTAATTTGGGGATAAAAATCTAGCCCAGGATATATGTGTACATGTAGTATATGTGTATATGCGCACACACACACACACACACATATATATATCCTATTGCTTCTATGTCTTTGGAGATACTAATACACTGATATTTTATTTAATAGGTTTAGAAGTAATTGTTTGTAAAGATTTCACTGAAGTCATTCAGATAAAATAAAAAAATGAACTTGGATAAATCTAATTGCTCTGCCCTTTAATTTCCTCACCTGGAATATATATGTGCAATTTAAGATGTTTCATACATGTTATTTTACTTCTTATTAAAGTAACCAAGTGGGCCTCCCTGGCAGCACAGTGGGTTAAGCAATGCACTATGAAGCAAACCACAGCCACTGAAGTGGGAGATCAATCCCTGCCTCCGGCCAGGGAGGGGACCTACATGGCAAAGCAAACCTCTCCTGCCTCGCCCATTGCTCCCCTCAGCAGTGTGTTTCAGTCAGTCTGCCTGTTCTGCTCCCCACTCTGTCTCTGGTGAATCCTCTTACTGCCCTGGACTCTGGCCTGTACCCCAGCTCTTGTATGCATAAATAAATACATCTTTAACAACAAATAAACAAATAAATAAATAATAAAATAAAGTAGCCAAGAGAGATAGACTAGGAAACTTGAACTTTTTAGTTTAAAAATTAGGGAAACTAGGCCTAAACACTTGAAAATAATTTGATCAAAGTTAGAGTACACATAATAGAATCAAGATCTTCTGAAATATTCATACAAACAAATGAAGTATGAATATATTGAAAAGAAACTAAGACCAAGTGTCAGTTTATTTTCAATATTGGGCTGTATTTCCTACTTTCAGTCAGTAGACTTCTTGGTAGTCTTTTTTAAATTGTGTAGTCCACTGTTCTTACATACGTAAGAGTTAGAAATGAGTTAGAAATGAATGAATGAAGAAAGATACTCCTGTGTGACCCCTGGAAATTCACTTAAATCTTTAAAGATCTGATTTCCCTTAAGACTGCTAGATGATTTCAAAGCTCAGTAAATCTGTAATTGGACCATCACTGGAGCCATTTCTTCCTCTAAAGTTCAGTCACTCATCTTGAATATTACTATGATGTTTCATCTACAATCAAAATTCAAACACAAAGCAATCTTAATTTTAAAAGTTTGATTAATTCTAAATTTAGTGTCCATATTACTGTCAATATTATTAAAAGCTTAAAGACTCATTTGTATATTCATAAATTGAAATCAAGTAATGTTGAATATATTCATATGTGAGTTGAGGGAGTAATTTTCTGTAGTTATCCCTTGTAATGGTATTTCAAGATAGCTTTATTAAAGACTGTGAAGATATGTTTCATATAAATGTCATATAAAAGCTATACTTAGTTTCAATATTTGGAAATTTGAATTTCAACTTCTGGACAACCAGAACCAGAAAATCAGGCTGAGTGACAGATTCATATCATACCTTTTAATATCTAGCATTCATGGAGCAAGATATTCAATATCCTTTATAGATGACTTTCAAAATGCTTTTTTACAATAAGATATGAAGCCCAATTTTGGAACAAACTTCTCTGAGGCCTCTTCAACTCTAAAATTATATGAGGCTCTCCTCTAATTAAACTATGATACTTTCATTGACTAATAATAATTAATTTTATTCATTAATAATAATTCTATATATAACCTTGGGTCATAAAACAAAGTTGAAATCAAAATCTTTATAAACGATATAGCAATATCCTGAAGTTATGTATCTTATGTTGGTCTTGAGGTCATGTAGCAGTGAAGACCCCTGTTCAGAACCCACAAATACATTTTAAAAGTGCTTTAGCAAGTGAAATATTTCTTTAGAAATATCACAGAGTCAGTTCTTTCCAGTACTTATTCAGAGCCAATTTACTTTCACTTTACATGTGATTAGTAAGTTTGGCTGTTTACCCATCTTGGAATAAGTTAGAAACAAAGGAAAAAAAGCTGAAAAAAAAAAAGAAAAAGAAGAAGAAGGGGAGTGAGGCACTGAGCAGTGAAACTAGATATTTTGACAATGAAAGAGGAAACTAAACATAATTTATTCAATGGTCCTCAGGGTCACTGTACTACTACACTGTCCCCTGATGCTCATAATTATGATGCATGCACATAATTATGACACATTACCTATAACATGGATTTTGTTTTATGTCTTTTCATCAAAAATGATTGAAGTAAAAGAAGTCTTTATTTGAAAAACTTAATTTTCAGTTACTTCAGAAATTCAATTTGGTAGAATTTAGTCTTCCAGTGAGGGACTGGAACACTGAAACAAAGTCCAGAAGGAAAAGATGAGGATACTGGTTGCTGCTTGAACGACTGATGCTACTCATAGCACACTCACTCCTGTTTTTTTCCCATAGTGCTCTGTAAATTCATTTTTCTGATGTTTGTGACACTAAGTCCAAACACCAGAACTTAATCCTTTATTTCTACAATTCCCAGCAGCATTCAATATAGTTAAAAATACAACTGTTATCATGTAAACATGATAGAAAAAAACACAATGTTGTCTGGGAGTTGGGGTACAGGAAAGGGTCAGGGAGTGTGATTACAAAGAGGGAGGAGAAAATTTGAATGGTCTCTAAGGTGTATATATATAAATTTATCTCATTATATATATAAATTTATATATACATATTATTTAAAATATATATAATATATATTTATTTATAAATTTATATATAAATATTATTTAAAATATATATAATATATATTTATTTATAAATTTATAAATTTATATATAAATATTATTTAAAATATATAATATATAAATATTATATATAAATTTACATATATATAAATTTATCTCATTACATATTTTGAAAATATGCAGTATATCACATCAATTCTATTTCAAGAAAGACATTAAAAATTATGGTGTTTTTCCCAAATTAACAGGCAACTATAAATCAGAGATATTCTACAAAGGAGGGGCAAACATTCTGCAGCATCCAATTACTGACCAAAACAGGAGAGGGAAGAGCACACCAGACTATAGTGATAGTACACATGTTAAAGATAGTGGGGATTTTATAGGGACCACACCTGAGAAGGGAAAGCAAATATTGTACAGAAATGAGCAATGATATAAAATATAAATAAATAAATTTTCAAAAAATGTTGTGTTTTCTATGTATACATACAAATTTTAATGAAGTTCACGAGTTTACACAGTAGAATAATTAGCATATTTACTTATGGGAAATTGGAATTGGTGTTAGTAATCAAAGTGGAGTTTACCTAAAGTATTTCACAAGTAGTGCTAAAGATAATTTTTTTTAAATGATGGAATGCAATTTTAATTATGGAACAACTCTATTACCTTCTGTGTGTGAACACAAATTAGGGAGTGGAGTGACTAACATTATACTAGAGGCAAGGATGGAAAAGGAGAATGAATTTCTGAAAATTTCACAAAAGAAATACTTGATATGAATCTTAAATAATCAGATAATATTCTTTGAGAAGAAACCTAAATACAACAAAAGTGTCAAGGACTCTGGCTGGGGATTGAGGCTGTGCCAGCACAGAACCTAGAAGGATGGTTAAAACATGAAGAATGAAGGTCCACTATGTTGTGGAGAAAGGCATGTGATGGGAACAAGAAAGCTTCCATGAAAGAGTGTGTGTTAAGGAGAAACATAACATCATAAAATGTGATTTTAAAAAATCACTCTGGGGCCTCCCTGATGGTGCAGTGGGTTGAGCACCAGCTGTGAAGCAGCCATAGCAGCGGTCACTGCAGTGTAAGTTCGATCCCTGGCCATGGAGGTGGGGGGGTTATGGGGATGGGGGCCTACATGGGGGTGGGGGCTTTCCTGCCTCACTCTCTGCTCCCCTCAGCAGTGTACTTCAGTCAGTCTGCCTGTTCTGTTCCCTGCTCTGTCTCTGGTGAATACTCTCACACCCTGCGCTTCTGGCCTGTACCCCAGTTCTTGTATGCATAAATAAATAAAATCTTTTTTAAAAAAATTGAAAAATCACTCTCGTGGTCCTGTAAATGGAGATCATGGAAATTTGTGTGGGAGAAGATGAGTTTCTTAGCTTAGGCTGTGGAATACAGAGAACAATAAATTTAAAGATCATTAAGGTGTCAAAGGTCTCACTGAGTGATTATAAATATAGTAGTTTACTATCAGGGAAATCACAGCACAGATAACAGCAAGACAAGGGTTATGTGTTATCTGTGTTGTGTTATTTTTGTTTAGTTTCACTTGGTTTGGGCATTTAGTTTTTCAGAGATGAGGGTGGGTAGTTCTAGGCAGTTATGGGCACAAAGACTTTTTTAGATGTTTGCAGTATCTGTGGATGTATTTAAAAGCCCCACTTTTAGGGGGATTTCTAGTTCATTAACCAACAACATGTTAGCATTAGCTGAAGCCAAGTGATATTCCAGAACCACCCAAAGAGAACATGTGGATAGAGACTAGAAGTCAGCTCAGGGTAAATCCTATACAAAACAAAATACCTAAAGAATAGACAGAGAAAAAGGAAGAGTTGACTGAAAAGTGAGTTTGGCAGCTAAGGATGAAGAATATAAAAAACAAACAAAACCAGCAAAAGACAGACCAAGAGCACCACAAAGAAAGGGATTGGCAAGGTGAGAGTGAAAAGGTGATTGGAAGTGACCATGGGAGGTCATAATGATCTCAGGAGCGTCTTTTTTAGAGTGTGAGATTGGAAGCCAGATTAGAGTTGGTGTTGAGGAGGTTAAATAGGTGACTATAGATTAGGCATCTATATGTTCTAAAGAAGAGAGGGAAAGAATTAGGCTAGATATGAGAGGAACACTAGGTAAAAGGAAGAAAAAGAAGCATGGAAAGCAGGAGTGGAGACATGCGAATAGGGAACTGACTTGATTCAAGTTCTCGAAGAGGACATGTTACAGAATGCATCATCACAAAAGGGGAGGATTACTGCAGCACAATGCCAGGAACAGGCACCAGTTTCCTGACCCCCACTTACACGCAGCCACCTTGGCTTACAACTCCCAGTACATCATGAACCAGACTTCCTGAATGGGGGTCACCTGGGAAGGAGGAAGGAGCAAAGTAGATATAAATGTGTGGAGTAGAAAAGAGACACATGGGGAGGTTACTCCTTGGTTTTGCCAGCTTTGGGGTTTTGGCGGAAACAGAGACAACTTCTTGACCCTGTGGTGGACCATATGATAGATTTTGAACTTGGAGTCTCTCTTTCTGTCCTAGCTATACGGGACCTACCTAACACTTCTCTTCGGGTTCCTTTCCAGGTGGCACTTAGACTTGTGGCAAACCTGCAGACCTCAGCCACTCTGACGTGGCTCAAGCCTATTTGACTGGGTATTTGCTGATGAGGGCATGAGTCTTTTCGACTGGGAGTCTGTTATTGGAAACCATTTCTTTTGTTCCTATGCATGCTAATTAAAGATTTCTAAGCACACTAAGAGTCTGTTTTCTTTACCTTTGTACACAGTGTGCTGGACCCTTAGAACCAGTTAAAATGATTTTATTTCCCTTAACAGTTTAGGGGCTCTGGATACCCCTTAGCTTCATGCAGTTTCAGAAACAGGATGTACTCAAGGGCATTGGTGCTGGCAATTGAGAAGGAAGACATTATCCAAGAGGCCACGGGGAAGCAAGGGAGAGAAACTGGGGAAAAATTGAGGATTTCCACACAAGAAGTATATATTTTGGGGGGGAGGGAGAGTAGGGTGTAGGAAATAAGATTATATGCTATAAGTGAAGAGAGTAAAGGTAAAGGAAGAGAACTGATAAATGTTTTAGAACAGACCATAATGATATTTGTGAGAAGGAGTGAATTAAAAATGAATTGGAAGTCATGCATGTCCTGGCTGAAGTTGGTGACCTGTGTTCGTAATGGCCCCTTAAGCCCTTTGCTGTTTCTGCCAGATTAGGTTTGATTACTTAGCGGTGGTTCTCAGTTGTAGCTATAGGATGAAATTGCAAGGGGAGTTTTAGAAAGAAGCCCATCTGTCTTGTCCATGTCCCCAAAATATTCAAGGTAATTTGTCTTGGGTGTAACTGGGGTATTAAGAAGTTTAAAAGTTCATTAGGTGATTCTAATGTGCATCCATGCTTAAGAAATAATGGTGAACATTCACCTCTTCCATTAGTTAAACCCAGAACTGAACTCATAGCAAGGGAGTTAAACCCAAAAGTGAAATTTGGACCTCAAATATATAATAATAAAGGTTCCAGGAAGAACTTCAGGTATTGTAATCATCTTTATGCTACACATGTTCACATTTTAAAATTTCATACTGTCAGCACCTAAACTTGCATACCTGTTGTCAGCAAAACTGTCATAAAATCTAAGGAAATTTTTATAACTTATCATACCTGCCAGATCATGGAACTGAATGAATGATGTCAAATTTATTTTGTCCATCATTAGGTAATCAATGCAGACTCAGCATATTCAGGAAAAATATCTCTTGACTCTTCTGGTTTCTTTGTTTTCCTTTTCTCACACTCATTTTTAACCTGAAACAAAGGTATGTGTGTAAAACAAGAGGAAACTGGCTTGGGTTGTTTTCTTTTTCATAATCCTGTCATTCAGCATTTGGAATTCAGTTTTGTGGTTTCACCTTTGATTTTATAAACCTGGAAAATGGAATCACTCAGGAAAAGAGAAAATTATAATACAAAATAATAGTTTATCAAATTACTGTGACAACTATGATTTTCATCTGGACCATATTCTTGTTTTCCATCAGGAAAGGTAATACTACCTTTAAAGGATGGTCATGAGTCCATTTTAAGTATCTGGAACAAAAACCAAATACATAAAAAAAAAAAAAATCCTGAGCAATCAGGATAGATTTTAGAAAGTCTTTGTATTGTAACCTTGGTGATTTTCTTATTGTATCGTCCATGGTTTCTCACTTGAACATAAGTTTTCTGATTTTGAACCCTAATTCTAATTGGAAGACCTGGTTCTGATCAAGTCACAGCTGATTTGAAAATACAAATTAAAAGCTACAGGGACTGCTAGAGGGTCTAAACACCAGAAATAAGAAGGTGCAGTTGACACTAAGGGGGAAAAAGCAGATATAAGATCTCAAAAATTGCAGTCATTTCAATTAAAGACAAATATTCCATGTAACTCAAGATTTTCTGAGGCTTAATAGAGACTCTGAAACAGTAAGGAAATGTTATATATGTTTAGTATGTTTGTTTTACACATGTGGACACATACCACATAAATGTATGTTATATATGAAAATATATGTAAATGTTGGGGCATCAAAATTTGTTTTTATTTAGAGGATCAATATATCTGGTTACTTTCACTTTTAAAAATCATAGATGAGTAAGGATCTAGTTTAATCATATTGAATCAGACTGAAGTCCTTGCTTCTGGCAAAAGCAGATGTGATACCAACCTGGAAGAGTTCACCTTTTTTCTGTAGCATGTCAGATAAACACTGGTTTCAATTTTTTGGATCCATGAATCAATCAAGGTAATATCCCTCTTTAATCTAAGAGACATTTATTACTTTAATATTAGTTCATTTTGTAGGGGTGACAGACTATTTTCTTCAATATTGCAATGCAAGCATCACAGGCATTTTTCCAACAAGTGATCAAAACAAGTGAGGAGGCTGATTTTGTTGTTACTTTCCAGTCTAAATTTTGCTCACTGTTTATTTTACTCACTTCTCAGACATTCTCTTCCCATATGTCTTTTATTCCTTTATTATCATATCATCAAATCTTAATGTTTATGGGGTAGAAGGCAAGGACATAAATATGTGGTTGGTTCTTCCTTATAATCCAGGTTTAGTCAATAATATATCAAGTTGGAATATATTTCAACTAATAATTAAATAAAATTTAAGAGTTGCATATTTCCAGAAATAAAACAGCCAATAAATATAGTTGATGGCAATTATTTTTTTTTAAAGAACTCTTTTTGGTTATGTCACAGGATTACTATAGGTTGAGCATAAATTCCTGCACTTTCTTCATACACATGTAAGTAAAATAATAATAAAATAAACCTCAGGATCCTGAAGCACTGCAGGAATCTGAAACTTCTCAATCATCAGGGGGGTACATATTTTGACATAGTTTATATACACAGTATATTTTATGCATTCAGTTTCCTCAAACATTACAAATCCTTGTATGTGATTCTATTTACCAAAATATATTATTTCTTAATCCACAGACTAACATTCTTATACAAATGTCATTCACTGAGAATTTTCTTTAGAAAAATATGGGCAAAACCTCTGGATGACCTGCTGGATAAATACCTAAGAACAAGAGTCTGAATGCTTCCAGAAGCAAAAAAGCTGTGTGCCTGTCAGAAAAAAAAGGATTCTTTGTGGTTCAGGCCCCCCTTTGCTTAAGGTTGAAGTTCTTCACTTCATTATTCTAAAGGTCACCCCAAACTAATCAAAAAGGCAAATGAAGGAAAAGTTCTATTTCTTTTAGCAGCTTTCCTGGAGATATCGAATCTTTTTCTAGAACTGCCAGCCACCTGAGTATATATCAGTGGTATAGAAATCTGAAATTAAAATCTGTCCAGTGAACAGGTGTTTATTTCAGGTTTTGTTTTGTAACACATTAAAAAATCATGAAGACTTGAAACATTAATAAGATATGGCAAAGATTTCTATTCTTCAAGCTACAGGAGATAGAAATGCCAGTTTTAGTGAAAAGACAGATATATTTGACCTTTATGGCACATATGTCAAAGTAAACATACTATTTACATATTTACTTTGAGAACATGGACATCATACCTCTTGCTGGTGCCCAGTGAATCAGAGGTAAGACTGTTGGTGTTCTCAGGGAACTCAGATAATAACACAAAAGAACACAGTGAACTTTCCTTTCAGAATAACTGTGATTGATTTTTCTCTTGGCTTTTCTCCAATTTCTGCAAGAAGAGGATTGCCTGGAAGAATAACTACGCTCTGTGTTCTGTATTTTAGCGGTAGCTTGGGGCAAAAAGTGCTTTTACAAAGTGTTATTAAATGAAGTTTGGTCAGGATAACTCATACTCCATAATTTTTAGTCACAGGAAAGTGATAGATGTTAAAAGTGAAAACTTCTGCTATGACTCTCTGATGCCAAAATAACTATTTGATTTGGTATCAGAGAAGAAAAAGGTCTCGTTCAGCAGCCAGTTCACTGCCAGCCTGGGAGACTGGAAGAGGGTGGGATGATATCTAGCTACTCACTACAGTACTTATAAAAACCTGTCTTTTTATTACATCCAAGTAGAGATAATTTCTTAGTCCTCCATAGACTCAATCTCTGAAACACTTGTGTGTTCCACAGACATTCGATATCTCAGGACAGAGTTCTAGAATCATGTACCAATGACTCCTGCCCAATCCAGGTCTACCTACAGTCTCACCCTTTTCTGAGCTCTCACAATGGTCAAGGTCTGACCACCCACCCACCCCCAGACTCAACCACCCTGGTCTGTGTAGTCCTCTAGTTCATTGTAATTTTTTTTTAAGATTGATTTATTTATGCATACAAGCACTGGGGTACAGGCCAGAGGTGTGTTGGGGGGGTGAGAGGATTCACCACAGAGAGCGGGGAGCAGAACAGGCAGATCAACAGAAGTACACTGCTGAGGGGAGCAGCGGGCGAGGCAGGAGAAGTCTGCTGCGCCATGTGGGTCCTACCCACCTGGCCAGCAGCAAGGATCGAACTCGTGCTGTAGTGGCTGAGGTTTGCTTCATAGTGCGTTGCTTAACCCACTGCACTACCAGGGAGGCCCAGTTCATTGTAATGTTAATGAAAATGAGGATTGTGTCTTTATACATCATCTGTACTTAGCATGGCCCTGAGGAAAAAATGTGTGTCTTCCTTAATGCGAATTGAATTTGATTCTTTAACAGGATATCCAAATTACATATAGCATGGGAAAAAAACCTTAAATCATATAAGAAAAACAATTCCCTCAGCCCCAGGATTTGCAATAATCCTTAGCAAGGACTTCTGATTTATTTTCTCCTAAGCACCCAGAACAGTACTTGAAAATAGTCAACATTTAGTGAAAGTGTTTTTGTAATCTCATGGATACATAATCAGTAACAGAACAAAACATTATTAAAGATGTGTGAAACAGTATTTATCTAATTTTCAAGGCAAATGGTAGTGTTAATTTGCTTGGCTACATAAACATATACCTGAAGATTTATAGGTCAGCATCCACTAAGTAAGAGCATGTAATTACAGTAATTAGGTCTTCTGTTTGTTTAATGCCCTATTATCTCAAACATCATCACAGTGTTTACACATATTATTCAATAACACATAGAATCAATGTGCCACGCTATTTACAGTCACATTACAAAAATTGAAATCAGCTCAAGAAATTGAAATTTTTATACACATGTGAAATGGATATTTCAGAACCAAATATTCCTAGTAGTGATTCTCAAAATGTAAAAGGAAAGAATAGAAATAAGTTGGGCAAGGAATTTTGAGTTTGTGGGAAATCTTTCATATTGACTCAGTTTCATCAATGAAGTAAGCAAGAATTTTACTTAAAGCAACTGGTGATTTTCTGTTTATTGGCAATTTGAATCTTTTGTGTGTGCATGCTTGCCATTTTATGGGTCACAGAAGATGATGACTCAATTAGACATTTAGTTTTACATTTAAATCTGGTCAAATTTCATGATTAATTTTTTTTTTACATGTTGGAAAGACAGGTTTATTAAAAGGAGAAAGAAAAAGAGGCATTTTCATAGTCACAGATGGGCAAAAGAGCTGTCTCAGGTTCAAATACTTACAAAAACAAACATTTTGAAATGATTTCATTATTTTTTGGCTTCTCTGATTGAACTTATCTGTTCTCAGGAAGTCAGAACATACATGGTTTGTTCTTTATTCAGAAAAATTAAAGAAAATTAGATACTTTAAGTTATTAAGCTTTTAGTGCATTTTAGAACATCAGAAAATCTTTATTTCAAACATTTTATACCTGGTATCTTATCTCTTTTAAGGAAAATCTTAAAAAAAAAAAAAAAAAAAGAAACAGTTGTGGGGGACTTCCCTGGTGGTGCAAGAGTTAAATCTTAGCACTATGAAGCTATCCACAGCCACTGCAGTATGAGTTCCATCCCTGGCCAGGAAGCTGACCCACACAATACAGCAGACCTCTCCTGTCTGGCTTGCTGCTCCCCTCAGCAGTATATCTCAGTAAATCTGTCTGTTCTGCTCCCCATCCTATCTCTGATGAATCCTCCCCACACCTCTGGCCTACATCCTAGCTCTTGTATGCATAAATAAATAAATCTCTAAAAAAATTGTGTAGCATGAAATAATTTCAGGAGACATACCTCATGGGTACTCTAACTCTTGACCCTTCAAGAAAGATGTTGCTATGTATATTACCATGTCACCTGCAAAAAATGATTTTTCATTTCTTTTTTTTTCTAATTTTGATATCTTTTATATCACTTTCTTGTCTAATTGTTCAGCTAGGCCTTCCAACCTTACATTAATTACTAGTGATGAAAGTTGACATCCTTCTTTTATTCATGATTTTTGAAGAAAAGCTTTCAGTTTTTGCCATTGAGAATGATGTGAGATAGTTAGGTATGTTTTGTTATCTTGCCAAAGTGCTTTATACATAGTAGCTATGCAAAAGCAAAAGCCAAAAAACAAAACCTGGTTCTTTAGTTTATTCACTTTAGTCCTGGGGCATATCACTTAATTTCTCTGAAAGTAAATTTTTTCATCGGTCAAATGATGATAAGTGTATCTTTTTATAGGTTGTATAAAAACAACAGGAAAATATTCTTCAAGAATATTATAAAAGTCACATAAAAAAAAAGTAACAGTTCTCAAAAATGCAATTTTTAGTTAAGGAAATTGGAGCTTCCAAAGCAGTGTTCATTAGTACACTAACATCAAAATAGAAATGTGATGGAAATTTAAATCTTTGGCATTTAGAATTTTTCTTCTTATTCTTTTCCTAACAACTGGCTAACCACATATGAACTAAAATCTTTATGCTATTGAAATCTGGTAATGTCAGTCTCAGTTACTTCTAAATATCTGTTAGTAGTGGGTATGGCTTTTTTTGTTAGTGATGGCATTAATGAGTAGTGTTTGGCTATTTACTTTTGGGGCTGTGTTTTGTTTTTCTTTGCTTTATAGTTGGGGTTAGAACATACAGGAATTATGGGAGACACATGATATTAAAGAAGCAGAGGTGTGCATCCTTTGGCTTTTGTGCTGTCATTTTTACAAATACAGAATTTATTCCTTATGAGCCCAGAAAAAGCTAACATTTTATGAGTAAATGAAATTAACACACGTATGACAGTATTCTCTTTGTATTTTTATTTAAACGTTTTCTTCTTGGTCCAAATATTCCCACTACATTCCCATCATACTGATAACTGAGAGAAGAAAATTATTCTGTTTTTAAGACTTAGTCAGTGCTTTGAATACCTTCAACCCAGAAATATCCCAGTTGTTCTTGAAACTTCCCTCAAGTGAACGCAGATTTATACAAGAATAATCTCATAGCGACAAAAGATTTCAAAGACTTAATCACCTAACAACTGTATATTTTGCCACACTTATTAGACGCCAAGCTTTATTATGCCTTTTACCTGACAATTGCATGACAATTGACCCTTGAACAACTAAGGAGGGGGCGAGGGAAACCGCACCTGTGTATTATAAAAAATACACGTGTAACATTTGGCTTCCCCCAAATTAACTACTAACAGCCTGTTGTTGACAAGAGCCTTAACAATAACATAAAAAGGTCAATTAACACATATTTTTGCATGTTACAGGTATTATACACTGTATTTATACTATAAAATAAGCTAGAGAAATGAAAATATTATTGAAAAAATCACAAGAAAAAGATTTACAGTGCTATACTGTACTTACCAATGCCATAAAGTTTGCATTGTCTATTTACAAGGAAATTCTCATGTAAGGGTAATTGTGCAAACCTGTGCTTTTACAGGTTCAACTGTAGGGGCCTCCCTGGTGGCGCAAGGGGTTAAGGCACAGCACTATGAAGCTAGCTACAGCCACTGCAGTATGAGTTCAATCCCCAGCCAGGGAGGTGACCCTAACAGCACAGCATTCTCTCCTGTCTAGCCCACTGCTCCCCTCAGCAGTGTGTTTCAGTAAATCCGCCTGCTCTGCTTCCCACTCTGTCTCTGGTGACTCCTCTCACCACCCCCCACTCCTGGCCTGTACCCCACTTCTTGTATGGATTAATAAATAAATCTTTATTAAAAGAAAGGGTCAACTGTAGAACATATATCTCATATTTGTTCTTATCTTATCATAGATCTTAGTCTCTACATTAACAGTCAATGTTTATTCTTTGGAGACCAAAGTAGATATGGAAGAGCCAGATGACTATTGACTGTTATGGTACACTGTCATAAAGCAAGGATGGTCCACAGTTTTATCAGTCATGTCTAATGTAATATTATGTTCATACTATAATGAGGAAACTGAGATTCAGAAAAGTTACTTATCCAAGGCCATGCAGAAAGTGACAGAATCAGGATTTTATCACCATACACTCAAATAATAATCTTTGTACTGTTTTATATCTCTCCAACTTGGAACATTTTGGAAATATTGCATACATTAGCACACCTTCAACCTAGACTGAAATAATATAATTAAAAATAATGGAGACAGGTCATAGGATCAATACAGTCAAACTTTGCCACACTCACTCTTAGGGGCAACCCATTTTATATTGGGGTTACCCTGTAACATCATCATGTTCGGTTATTGCAATTACTTTGTAAATCTCATAATTTCCCAAATAAACTCATTTGTATGGGAAAAAAGGAGTTGGGAAGGATTTATAAGCACTGATTAAATTTTCAAATATAAGACTATAAAAGGCAAATTGCTTTCCTGCTTCTTTATTATGCTAGCTAATACTAACCATTTCATAAACATGTCAAACATTAATTGATGAAACTTTAAAAGAGAAAGGAAAAGAACACTATCTCACTTTGAAATATCTTTGAGAACTGAAAATTAAAACGAACATAAGCTAATGGGGGTGGAGGGAAGCACACTCATTTCAAACCAAGAGCTCATAAAAGACACCAATTCAAACCTCCCACCTACTTGGCAAGTTGAGAAAAAAGACCAACTCACAAATATGCTCTTTGGCTAATTTCTAACATCTTTGATGATAAATGAGCATCTGTTTATGTGTTTTCATTCAGTAATCTTGTGTTTGCATCATTTTCTAGATAATAAACCCACCACTCAAAACAAGTTTGATGTGTATTTTTAATAAAGCTAATTAGGCAGCAGGCAGTTTGGAATCCTTCTCTGCATAGCACATTAGTGGTTAGGTAATTTCTCCAGGGAAGAGTGGGAGGAGCCCTGGGTCTTTTAAAATTCCAAATAGAACTTTATAATCATCGTGTCTTTTTTCCTTAACAAAGTTAACTTCTTTAAGTGCCACTGAGAAGGAGGTAGGGTCCTCTTGAAAAAGGACTGCTGCTCCGTGGTATTGAGCCCGGAACGCTAGTCTATGCAAATGCACATTGTTTTGTTTTCTAAGATTTTTTATTATTTTTTATTATGCACACAAGAGCTGGGCCAGAGGCCAGAGGCACTAGACAGGCACAAGTACAGGCCAGAGGCACGAGAGGTAAGAGGATCCACCAGAGACAGAGTAGGGAGCAGAACAGGCAGATGAACTGAAATACACTGCTGAGGGGAGCAGCAGGAGAGGTCTGCTGCGCCATGTGGATCTGCAACCTGGCCAGGGCTTGAACTCACGCTGCTGTGCTGGGTATGCTTCACAGTGCAGAGCTCAACCCATTGCGCCACGAGGGAGGCCCTGCAAATGCATATTTTTACATGCACTGGAGAACTTCCCCAAGCATGAAGAGTTTCATGGTAAGTTCTCAGGCCACAGAAAGCACAAAAGACAATTCTAGATTCCTACTCCCACTATTGCTTGGTGGAGGCAGCACATTGGCTTAATTGGAGATGAAACCAATTTTCTATGACAATTGAACACTTGCAGCACTCATTAAGTTTTCAAGGGTTGGAAGAAATCATTTTATTTCAAAGGGTTTTGTTACTAGTCAGTTGCTTCCATTCCCCTCTTTTAAGGTCACAGAAATGTTGCAGTGAAATAATGGTACTCTCCTTGCCTCAAATAATTAATGTGCCTCTAATGTGTCTTTTCAACAAAACATGCTTTAGCTCTTTGTGAGAAAAAAAGGTTCTGACAAGTGCCTTCCATTAAGAACCAGATTCCTAGAATGTCAGAAGCTTATAAATCTGAAGACAGTATCCTTGAAGCAGTCCATGTTATATCTATATATATATATGATTTCTTTTATTATTATTGTAATCATTCTTTAATGCAGAGCAATTAACTGGGAAGACCAAATCAAAATTAGCTTGTGTGCGTGTACCAATGTAAAGTAAATTCAATTATATTATTTTAGTAATATGTAATTCAACCAACAACTAACTGTCAAAGTTGTGGGCAGGAGTTTTCAACTAGGAATCAACTTTTTTTTTTTTTTAAAGATTTATTTATTTATGCATACAAGAACTGGGGTACAGGCCAGAGGTGTGGGGGGGTGAGAGGATTCACCACAGAGAGCAGG
>JAGFMF010011796.1:12296585-12317278 GCA_019455555.1 Galemys pyrenaicus
CCCTCTCTGGCCGGCAGCAGGGATTGAACTCGTGCTGCAGTGGCTGAGGTTTTGCTTCATAGTGCGTTGCTTAACCCACTGCGCCACCAGGGAGGCCCTAGGAATCAACTTTTAATTGAATTGCATGAATTTGGTAAAAATGACTGAAAACAGTTATCTTACAGAGACTATACTTTCCTCTTCCCATTCTGAATTTCTAAAGTTATTTAGCTACAAAGGAACCAGATTTTATTTTATTTTTTGAAGATTTTTATTTATTTATGTGTACAAGAGCTGGGGTACAGGCCAGAGGTGTGGGAGGTGAGAGGATTCACCAAAGAGTGAGTGGGAAGCACAACAGGCAGATGGACTGAAATATACTGCTGAGGGGAGCAGTGGGCTGGACAGGAGAGATCTGCTGCATCATATGGGTCCCCTCCCTGGCCGGGGATCCAACTCGCGCTGCAGTGGCTGTGGAGACCCCACAGTGCGTTGCCCAACCCCTTGCACCATCAGGGAGGCCCTGGAACCAAATTTTAATAGAAAATATAGGGATAAATTTTGAATGAATCTAAGAAGAATTATCACAAATTACAAATTATTAAAAACTGAGAAATATAAGAACTCAGTCATTCTTTCATCATTTATTGAACATGTAATACACGCAATGCCCGTCTGTAAATGTAGTCAATACATTAGTGAATGAACCAATCTGTAACAGAGAGAGAGAGAGAGAGAAACAACCAGAATGCTAGATGGTGCTAAGTGCAATGCAAATAAGAAAAATAAGGGCAACACACCAGAATCAGGACGTACATACAGTTTTAGATGGTTAGGTCAGGAGAGGTTCATAGAGAAGGTAACAATGTGATCCAGACTTAAAGGAAGGAGGGGGAAACCCTTAATCCAGAAGAGGCTGGAAGGAGAGGAAAGGCAAGCAAAAGGTCCCCCAAAGTGTAAAATGCTGGTACGTTTGAAACTCCACAAAGTGATTAATATGGCTACAGAACATTCAGCAAAATAGTACATGGGAAAAGGTGAGGACAAAGAGGGAATTTTAGAGTGGGGGAGAGGGAATAATCAGGAAGGGCTTGGAAAGACTCTGGTTTTCACTTAGAGACATGGCAAGCCCTTACAGGGTTTTGCACAAAGGAGGGATATTCTTCCACATATAATACTTGTGAAAGTATTATCTGGCTGCTGTGTTGCAAATATATTGCAAGCAGGCAAAAGTGGAAGCGGGGTGACTAGATGAGGGCTTTTATAGCAATTCAGGTAAGAGATGATGGTGGCTTGAACTGGAACAGATATAAAAGGTACAGGTTTCCAGAACACTGGCTGTAATCACTTTTGAACCTCATGCACTTTGTTCTCCCTATATAACATTAGGTATTGAGCTCTATGACCATACATCTTTTTGTAATAATGCCCTCTCATCAGATTCTGAGCGCTTCAAGACAGTGCCCTTATCTTATTCAGTCCATACACTATTAGAGCTTAGCACTGTGCTGAGCTTATGAAAAGACTGAATGTTTTTTGAGTAAACAAGTTGAAATTAATTTACCCTCAATAAAATATCTTTGAATTTTTCAATTCATAAAAAAATAATGTGCAGTGAGAGGTAAGAAAAGATCACAGTGGATTGATTAGTTTTAAGTCAACCAGAATTACTGAGTGTAAAATAGCAAAAAGGGATATAGTTTGTGCATTATCTCGCTGTAAAGAATTCACATTTAATAGTGAACACTGATTCTGTAGTAGTGTAACTTTTTTTTTTTTTTTTCACAAAAGAATATAGCATTTTGTGCTCTTTAAATTTGGTTATTGAAGAAAGAATGCCAAATCCTTAAAACTCCTAATGGTAAGAAAAATGACAATATTTTCTAAAGCAATAACTTGGGTGAGAAACTAGTCTTAAAATAAAAACATAGATCAGATAGACTGGAGTTACCTTACATTATAGAACTGCATATAATATATATTATCATAGGTGATTATAACATTACCTTAATAACTACAGGTGTCTATAGGCTTAGAAGAAGCATTAATACAGTATTTCTAGGTGAGGGTTAAAATGTTTCTAGGGTCACAAAGAGTAATAAATTGCCAAAACCTATCAAAAAGACTACCAAGATAAGCAATAAAATAATATTTTAAATACTTATTTTTGTCTTTAACAGGAATGTGAAAGAACATTGATTAATAGAATAATTCATATTTCTGGTCATAAAACTAATATATAGTCATTATAAAATGGAAAACACACATATACATATTTAATTTATAAATGAACTTTTTAACATCATTGTTCCTCTCATGTGTAATGCCCATAGACTTCTCACCACCAAGTCACCAGTGAACTGTCACCTTAGTCTCTTGTGCTCTTCCCTCCCCCATTTGATCTCTCTCCCTCCTCTTCCCCTGCTGAATGTCTCCAATTTACCTTTGGCCTGCTAATTTTGTTTTTGAGAAAACACATATTTTAAAAATTGAAATCAACTACATGTACTTTACACATTATATCTGAACATCTTCCAATGTCATTAAATGTACTTTGAAAATACATTTTGCTGCATCTATCTTACTATTTTTCTACTGTTTTTGGTTCATCAAATGTGTACTTAGTTTCTGCCATGTGCAAAATAATATGTTAATTGCTAGAGAGACTCTTGTATCTTGCTCTTACAGGGGTCTTAAATTCCGGTGAATGCTAAATAAGTTTTAGCAAGAAGATGAATTAGCAAATATGGAATCTGCGAATAATGAGAATCAACTGTATTTCTTTAAATGTGCTTCATAGCTAATACCATGTTTTGGAAATACCGTTGAAAGTAAATATGATATCACAACATAAGTCTATTATTTCAGTGTATTCTTCATTGATATATATTCATATGTATTAGTCATTACATGCTTATAATATCTGTAAATATTATAAACAACATGATATCCTTCAGGAATAGCAGTCTATGTAAGAAGAAATTACCACCCTACCCATCACCATAATCAGTGATTTTATTTTCTTTTACCCCCTGGGGACTTGATGTTTTCATCAAGATAGCAGAAATAAAATGAAGTTAATCAATTAGATGTATAATTTTAAAACTGTCTTCTGCTTCTAGTAATTTTTTTTTTTAGTTTTTATACTAAGAATCAAACTCTTTAACAAATTGCAATGTTGTTAAATAAAAGATAGGTTCATAGTGCACTTACAGTCAATAACTGCCATGTCCATTAAATTGAGACTTCAAATGCTTTTCAATGAAAAATGCTAAAAAAGAAAACACCTCATTCTCAAAACTGCTTAACAATGAAGCTGACAATTTCAGCTTTGAAGGTGCGATGCATCTTTACTTTCATAGGGGTAGAAAAGTATATTTCTTTCATTCCACTAATTTTTCTTAAGCTAAATTTTGCCCATCATTCTTCCAGAGCTACTTCTTCCTCATATTGCTCAGACACTACAGGGATATTTTCAATTATCCTGTTTCTACTTCTGATATATAACGCTGTTGAAAACTTGCTCACTAATTATTTCATTTAGGTTAAACTTCCATTCTTAAATATTTGTACACCCTTAAGTAGGAGACCTCATTGTCATGATTTCTCATCCTTTATTTCAAAATTTTGATCTTGGCACTATAATTTTGACTGGATAATTCTTTGTTGTGGAGTGTTGTCCTGTGCATTGTAGAATGTTTAGCAGCCTCCTTGGCCTCTACCTACAAGGTGCCAGCATCCTTCTCATCCTTCCTCCATACCAATTTGTGATAAATAATATCTCTAGACAATGCCCAATGTCTGCTGGGGGACAAAACTGCTCTGTACCATCTCTTTTATTCTGGAGGACAAGTTAACATTATTTTTAGACAATTCAGTCTAATTTATTCAGCCAATAATCTGTACATGTAGATTGAAATATCAAGGGCCCTAATATTACATATTCAGCTGGTCCTTCACTGTCCATATTAATTGAAGAAAAAATATTCTAATTGTTAAATGAGAACAGTTGGTGAAAGTTTGATTCACACAAGTAAATCCCTAGGTCACAATGTTTACTGTTTCATAACAGGAGAATTTCCAAACCACTCTACCTTGGTGAGACAAATGTTACTGTTACCTTCTTTGTACTTTTTGTATGTGTTGATATTAACACACTGAATATGGTCTAGAACCAGAAGTTATGGCATCAACTGGGAGTCTATCAAAAATTCAGAATCTTCAGCTCTACCCCAGACCACTGAATCTTCATTTTAACAAAATCCACTGTGATTTGTCCCCACAGTATAGACAGAAAGACTGATTAGAGGGATCATCACTCTGCTACCCAGTCTAAATTAAAGGTATCTTTTGTCCAGATAGGAATCTTTCACATTGCTTATGCTAGTAACCCTTCTTACTTTTAAAAACATTTTTTTTTTTTATTGAGCTAGCATTGGTTTACAACACTGTATATGTTCTAGGGGTAGTGGTTCATACTTCTTCAATGAACACCGTAATAGCAGCCCACTACCAAAGCCCGGTAATCTTCTACCATAGTCACTGGGCCCCCTGCTCCATTGGTGCCCTCCCTTATCCCCTCCCCTTCTGTTAGCCTCAATTCTGTAGTCAGATTTCAAGGATTTGTTTTGGTTTAGTGTTTCTTTGTTTTGTTTCTTTATATTCCATCTATGAATGAGATCATCCAGTATTTGTCTTAGCATATTTAAACATTTTTATCTATTTTAAAATGACTATGAGTTTCAGCTAGTAGAATACATGTTTTATTACAAACATTGCAAGCATCAATTGAAACATATAATGCTTTTACTTGCCTATTAATGACAAAATTGATGTCTACTGGTATATAGTTTTTCAATTAAAGTGGATACATGTAGATAAACATATTTTAGGGAATTATTGACCCTTGTTTTTTTCAGTATTTATTACATTTTCATTATAATCATGTTGTCTTCCCAGAAATAAATCTATTGTAATAATTTTGTACAATTGTGATTTTTAAAATAGTTTTAGATGCTGGTAAAGTAGACATACCAAGGTTTCTATTGCTAAACCATTTCTGTATTACACTTAATGAGTTTTAAATTCAATAATCAAATTTTCAAATACAAACTCATTTTAAACTAAAATAACTTTTACTTGCATAATCTCATCACTTTCCTCCTGATATGTTTCTCCCAGTTTAGCAAAAGGTAGTAAACACGATGTATAAAACTAAAGGAGAAGGAGGAATAAGACTACATATTTTTTAAAATTTCATATCATGTTTCACACCCATATTTAAAAGCTCTCAGTGGCTTTCCACAGGACAGAAAAATCAGTGACAAAGTTAAATAAAATTTCAATAATTTCTTTCTTCCCACTGAACTCAATAGAGATGGTCTTGCCCATGATTTTTCATTAACTGGAGAATAGATGAAGAGAAACTACATAGGCTAATCTGAAAGGTGACATTGTAAGGACTTTTTCCAGTCTCAGTTTTGGAATTAAACATCCAGGTGCTGAAAGACAAAACAGTCATGACCCTATGGAATTGGGAAACCTAATAATTCTGTTTCTCTGTTTCCCACCAGGTCTTCAATTTTAGAAAATCAAATCACAGAGGAAGTGGATGGATTGGTATGAGAGTCAGCTCTATAGAGACAAGAAAGTAATCACTACATATCTCATTTGACCTCTTATCAGTGATAGACAAAAACCTGACTGTTTCTTTAGTTGCCTGGGTCTCCCTCTGCATGGAAAATTCACATCCACAAAGTGCCAGATAAATTAAATTCCTATCTTAAAGAGGAAAAGAGGAAACACTGAACAACACAGAGAGAACACTGTTCTTTCTTTTCTTTCCCAAGAATATATGTGTACAAAGCAGAAATACACAGGAGAGGATCATGTGAAAAAATACAAACGAGTTTAGCATTTGTCATGATGTAAACACAACTTTTTTGAGCAATGACTGCAGAAAACATTGCCTCTTGTGCTAGACAACCAGAGCTTTCCCTCTGCAGATTTACACAGGCTCAAAAAACCATCATAACTTCATCTCACAATTTGATCTGACCTTTACAGCTTTGCCTCTTTCATCATCTCTTATTCTCCAGTGTCTGGCTTCCTGGATTTTACAGTTCTACATTCCACCAAACTGAATTTTTGTTGCACATTCTCAATTCTTTCTTCAATATCTATAGGTTTATGAACTAAAGATATTTTTTAAAGAATGCTTAGTGAATGTGCTTTTAAAGCACATTTAAAAGAGTATGTGTGCTTGAGAGATTTTGTGTATGTTTCTTAAGTCTTATAGTAATGTGTTTTCATGAGAGCTTTTTTAAAAAATATTTAAGAAAGGAAAGAAAAAATAATAAGACATTAGGCAAAATAGAGACTAGAAAAGAGACAAACACATACATTGGCATGAAATATTGATAGATGTCACACACAAAATATCCATAGCTATAGAAGATGTCTCTAGTATTACTCTTCTTTGAATCCTTATTTCTGGTGACTTAGGTTCTTATTTAGTTATAGCAATATGTGAAAACTCACAAGAAGTTTTAGTTTACTGACTTTCTAATTGGAACCCCTAGTAATTTTACAGTTCTTTTTAATTAAATATCCTTCTAAAGCAAATATTAATGTAGATGTGTAAAAACAATTAATTCTGGTCTGTCAGCATTTAGAAATTTTCCTTTGGTTTCAAATTATGGGTCTCCTAGCTAGCATGGTCTGTACATTCTTGTACTCTTCATATATTCTTAGATAATGGGGGAATTTTGAAACTCCAGTGGGCTTTAAGAAGGGAGCATTTATTCTTGCATTGATCGCTAGAGTTATAGTGGTTCTGTAGGTCTAAATTTTTTCTTTGGTTCATTCAAGTTTTATTATTCTTGAATTCTAATATAAATTCTTTTTAGATGTAACTAAAATTAAATAAACATAAGAAGAAAAAATAAATTTACTGAAAGGATATCTCTTCGATATATCTAATTTGTAAGGGTTTTAAGAGTCCACTAGTACCTCTTTAATGAAGAATTTGTACTATGCTTGAGGTTGCCAGTTAGCAAATGTAAAAAGGACACTTAGTTAACTTTAAATTTAAGATGATAACAAATAAATGTAAGTATGTTCAATATACAAATGCTAAAAAAGTACTTGCTATCTATGTAAAATTCTAGGATTTTTAAAAAGATTTATTTACTTATGCATACAAGAGCTGGGGTACAGGCCAGAGGTGTGGGGGGGTGAGAGGATTCACCAAATACAGAATGAGGAACAAAACAGTCAGATCAACAGAAATACACTGCCCATGGCAGCAGTGGGTGAGCTAGAAGAGGTTTGCTGCACCATGTGGGCCACCTGCCTGGCCAGGGTCAAGGATTGAGCTGTAGTGGTTGCAGTGGCTGCAGTCTGCTTCATAGTGCATTGCTCATTGTGCCACCAGGAAGGCCCTGATAGTCTAGTTTTACTGGAGTTCTGTAATTCTTCAATAACAAAAAACATACTTTTGTAAAATAATCTTTTGCCACTTTTACCAGTAAATTGGTTTAGTTGTTTTTAAAATAATATTTAAGAACATTTAAATTCTTTTTACTTTGTGCTCCTGAAAGTTGCAGTGAAAAATAAGTACAATGTCATAGAAAACTTTTGCTGTTTAAAATATTACTTCAATAAGCCAAGTTACCATAGCAAAGGAAACAGTGAGTTATGGTTGTTATCCAGTCAGTATCCATCTGTGTATCCCATAAATTTTCCATTTTTTTCCTGAAAATTATAAAAAAACTGTTTACAACCTTAACAATTGTTGAATATAAATGTGTTTAAAACTACTGTGCATATAAAATGCAAAAGAACAAACTTTGAATGAATTTTAATATAACGTGAATTGTGAATGGCTCTTAAGAGATTTATGCAGAGTAAAAAGCTAATCTCAGAATGCCACATATGATTTATTTTACATATTATTTATAACACACACATACACATGTACACACACATACACACATGTATATAAAATACACACACACATGTATCACATATACCACAGAATAATCAGTAGAAATTTGGAAAACATCATTTTTCTTCAAGGTTCCCCGTAATGAAAAAAAATTTCAGTCATTTATGACATTTTTTTTTTTAAGATTTATTTATTTATGCATACAAGCACTGGGGTACAGGCCAGAGGTGTGGTGGGGGTAAGAGGACCCACCAGAGACAGAGCAGGGAGCAGAACAAGCAGATCAACAGAAGCACACTGCCGAAGGCAGCAGCGGGCACAGCAGGAGAGGTCTGCCGCACCATGTGGGTCCCCTCCCCAGTCGGCAGCAGGGATCAAACCCGTGCTGCAGTGGCTGCGGCCTGCCCCACAGTGCGCTGCCCAACCCACTGCGCCACCAGGGAGGCCCATTTATGACATTTTTAAATAAAATATTTGTTATCTTGCTATAGTTAGTAGAACAAACAAAATAATCTCCATATAGAAAATTAGAATTATCTAGAATTATAGCGACAGAGAACATATTAGTTGCTGTCGGGAGTTATGGCAGGATAAGGGAGGAGAATATTGCTGTGGTTATCAAGAGAAGATCTTGTGGAGATCTGTTCCTCTTGATCGTGGTGGTAGTTAATAGACCTAACCATGGGATCAAACCTCACATTCACACCACACACACACACACACACACACACACACATACGGGAGGGCATGAAATCTGAATAAACTTTGTGGGCTGTACCAAAGTCAATTCCCTGACTTTAATAGTGCGCTGTAATTATTTAAAAGACACCACTGGAGAAGCAGGAAGAAGGATAAATGACCTCCCTGTACAATCTTTTGATCACTTCCTGTGAATCTAAACTTACTTTGAAATTAGAATTTTAGGGGAAAACTATCCTGAAAATATTTTTGACTCAGAGGCTTTTGGTATCTTATATTATCTCAGTGTTTATTGTAAGCATTTATAATGGTGTTACTATGAATACAAATGAAGTATTCAGTGATAAAAATGTGAGATAAACCAGATCTCTATATACTTTTCTTCTGAGTAACTTTCACATACATTATTCTGTTTTACACTGAATTTATTTCTGATTAAGGCAAAAAATGGTGACACAGTGAAATGATGGCTATTGGCAATATGAGTGCATTGCAACTTTTGGTTACATTCCAACTTCCATTGTTCTTTGCTCTTTCCAGTAGTTTTCATTTAATTTAAAAAAAACTATATGGTAGAGAGAACGTCTTTCTACTCCATGTCTAATGTCTAACCAAAGTTAAGTCAATTAAGGCATTGTAGCCAGTTAGTGGCATTTTTTGAGAATTTAGCAGAGAATCCACAGATGAAAGTCTTGCATGGTACATTTTTATTTATTTCACTCTAGTGTATGATTGTTTATCTCCAGAAGTCACTATCCCCTGAGCCAACATGGGACAGAGGCACACTGAGAAAAAAAGCATGCTCACACCAAACGGAACATAAAACCAACACAACCTCTAAATTTTTGAGTGACATGAAAAATAAGTTATTTTTTTAAACTGCGGTGAATTGCACACAATATACAGTTAACCTCTTTAAAGGTACAGTTCAATGGCATTTGGCGCATTCACAATCTTATGCTAATTTTGATATTTTTTTCATCATTCCTTGAGACGGTTAATATTATGTGTTAACTTGACTGGACCATGGTGCCCAGTGGTGTTCAATGACTAATAATTAGTGACTTACTATTCTGTATGTTTCTGCAGAGCATTTTGGATGAGATTGACATTTGAATGGGTGTTTCTGGTTTAAGAGAAAATTTTTAGTCTTCCACCACTTTGTGTGATGCTATTTGTGAATTTTTTATAAATGTCCCTTGTCATGTAAAGGAAATTCTTTTCTATTCCTTATTTCCTAGTGTTTGTATTATGAATGTGTGTTGGATATTGTCAAATGTTTTTCTGTGTCTATTGTGATAATTCTTTCTTTGCTATAGAGTAAGGTTTTATATTGCTGAAAATTGTGTCACTTTCACCTTTGTTCTTGTTCTCTTTTGATAAAATGGTTCAAGAAGTTGCAAATTTTTATTTCAACAAATAGTAATAGACAATTGATTTGGTGAGTAAGTTCTGAGAAATGGCCTCATTATATAACTTTGATTTTACTGACTTTAATGCCACCAACAGATGAGTATTTATATCAATCGATGGGATGTTGTGGCCTCAAAAAATGAGAAAAACAATTTATTTGTAGTTTCGCTCTTACAGGAATAATACTGTGAACAGAGCTGAGAAAATGCATCAGCTCTTCCTGACATAATTTACTACTTTTGTCCCACAGGAACGACTCAATAAATAATCCTTGTTTTTGGTGAAGTCTCCCTTGAATTTCCTATTGTCTTCTGGCAAATATTTCCCAAGGTCACTGTTCCACAGTAATTAATATTCTGGGAAAAGTGTATTGTAATATAAAATGTTTAATACAACATAAAATAATAATAGTAATATACAAAGACAATAAACAGGTTTTAGCTTTCCTTATCTTTTCACATTTGGAAACTAAGCCCTTCTCATCCCTTGGACATTTTGAGAAGACTGTAAGTTATAGAATGCTAATGTACAGATTCAGAAGAGCAAGTGTGGACCTCATCTGTTCACCAGTGCTTTCAATATCTCCATAGTCCCTGCATTTTCTCATTTGCTCCCTGAATCTGTAGTGATTTTTATAAATGAAGAAGAGTAATCATCCCAACACAAGAGACTGAATATTTATGTGACAGATAAGTATGAGATTGTTTTATGGCACTAAGGAAATGCAGACACAAGGGCTAACAAGAAGCAGGTTTAATACACTGGTGCTGACTCAACAGATTCACATCCCAAGGCTGAGTCCCCTTTGTAGGAAGTCAGGGGCTTATATACACTTTTTATAGGAAGTCAAGGTTCTTTCTGGGTGGGTTTGCACTGGCAGCTATACATGGTCAGATGTGACATGGCTACAGGCCAAGAGGTGAGTTGTATAGTTGCATGCCAAGGAGTGAGTCATAGGACCCCTCAGGTCCATTCTGTCTCATGGCCATATATGGTCTAACATGATGCAAGATGGTATTGTTACAGGACAGGGAGAGGGGCACCCCAGAACCCCCAAACCTGCCCTCTCCAAATGGGTTCTGCCATCCGCCACATCAAGACAAATATGTAAGACCTTTAATGGAAAGGAACTTTAATACAATTAGGGTACAATACAGAAAGGAAAAAGAATATAGTTACTAAGTTAAGCATCCAAAGTTACCCATCTCCTGGAGGGTAAAAGTTTAGACAAACAGGGTTGGCCCAAAGCAAGGCCCAAAAGCCTGCCACAAGTCTAAGGGACCTTTCAGTAGAGACCCATAGAAAAGGGTCAGAAAGAACCTGGAACTTCCCTTTTTCCTGGGGACCACCTTGTTACAGTATCAAGGACTAAGATGCATACCAGGGACTGAGTAAAAGGTTTTACTAAGGTCCCCAGGCTGCTTAACTCAGGTCACCATGCTTCAAGATAAGTTAAGTTGGCATTCCTTAAATTACCTTCTTTAAATTCTTTTCCATTTTTTAAAGTTATTGAAAAATACTCTCAATCTTCTTTATTCTTTCTATGAGAAAAGCATCTGGGATAAAGGACTAAATGGGTAATATTATTCCAAGCACCATTGAAAAATACAGGGCATTTAGAAATAATGATCACTGAGAGCCAGAATGAAGAGGATTGAAATGTAAAATAAAGAATATGGAACTACTACACACATTCATGTGTTTAAATTGGGTAAATACTTAGGGATATTTTAGAGAAGAGTGAAAATACTCCTCTCCCACCTCCACTCTATGAAATATCTTTTACAGTTACTTCCCCACATTTTGGTAATTCTGACTAATCGATTTATAAGATTCTTGTGAGTCAAAAAAAGAATTGTGATAATTAAAAGAGATGTCATTTAGTCTGTTTGTAACAAAGTCCATTACCATCACTACCAGAGCCATGGGAATAAAATAAGAACATTAGAATACTTTCTACCAGTTGCCAACTGCAGACTGAAGAGGCTCTTATTTCCACAGAGAGATAAGGGCAATTACACTTATTGTTCACCACCATCCAAAAACAAAAAAAAAAATTCAAGTAATTTCCTGTAAAACACTTAAACCTATTTTCTCTCCTTAGCCGTTCAATACAATAAGTTCAAAGACTTTCAGAACAAGAATCTAAAAAAAATCCTAATTGTTGAAATTGGATTTTCGCAAAGCTTTTACAATTTTCCAAATGCTGGACAAAATTAAATATTCATCAGTTGAAACCAAACAATGCTTACAAACCCAGTGTCCTGTCTACTTCATAGTTCCCAGACATTTATCTTACCAATAAGCTACTTATTGTATTAATAGTGGAATTTCAAGCATCTGATATCCAGCAGGCATTGCCTAGAGCTCTGGCAGCATACATATAGCTGGGCACTGGGTCTTGCAGTTTGGATTTCTAGACAATCATTAAAAAAAAAAGACTCTTCCGATGATAGCTTGTGCTTTTCTTGATGCACTTAAGTCTCTCCCTACCTCTCACTTCCAGCAGATTCAGAGAAAGCAGCAAAGCTCAGGCCTGAGACCGCTGGAACAAGCATCAGCTGAAAAGTATTAATAAATAAGTAGGTGCACATATACAAGAGTCCACAAGACTGACTTTAATAATGGATGCAATAAACTGCAGCATGCATTAAAAGTATTAGGATACATAGATGCCTGTCATATTTTTGTTATTATTATTCTTTAAACCTCACTTAAAATGCCCATTTTCAATATTCATTTAATTTTGATCTAAAAATATTTATTTGTGCAAACAGAGAAGAGTTTTCATGTAATAATTTATGTTTTAACAGTCAATTAATAAACACTATTATAAATCAATGCTGACACTCCAAGCCAGGTCACAAATAAAATTACAAGTCCTAAAAATTTAGTAGTAGTTTTCCAAAGTAATTGCCAAAATTTCCCACCACATTAAGTAATGAAGACTTTAATAATAGTGTAGCTTTATATCATAATTCTTTAAATTATAAAAAGAAACTTTTTGAAGAAGTGTTTCACAGACCTAAAGCATCCAGGAGGGGAGGAGGAGGAGGAAGAGAAAGGAGGAGGGATGAAAACAGGGAGAGAGAGATAACTATTGTGGGGGATATAGGACATAGGGGGTGGGAGTCACCGCTATAGTGGAGGGCTATAGATGGTTTGGTGGTGAGAGAACTATGGTAAATACACCTGAGGAGAGAAATCTGATATTATGAAAAAATTAACAAGAATGTAAAATAATGGGTTTCCTTATTAATATATGAATATATATATTTTAAAAGATGGAAAATATATATTATAATTATATGTAAATGTTGACTTATGATGCACACCTAAAATCCATATAATGTTATAAAGTATTGTTACTTCAATAAAAATATTTTAAAAATCAAGAAAAGTGAGATGTTTCAAAAATTAAAAGCAGTCTTAAAATATCTGATGATTTACTCTTTTTATGCCTTTGAGTTACATTATGATGTCCTTTTTTTATCTTTTTCAGATGTATGGGTACTGTCACTTTTTGGTTACTAATCATTTATTTTGAATCTAGAATAAAACAAAAGTAGCTTCATAAAATCTCCATAGCAGAATCATGTGAGGCCTTTTTCACAATATTACTTAGTGAACTAAAGCCAGGACTTTCTCTTCCTGGTGACAAGTCACTCTAAAAATGCATCTCCGTTTTTGTTCC
Organism: Galemys pyrenaicus; assembly: GCA_019455555.1. NCBI lineage: Eukaryota > Metazoa > Chordata > Mammalia > Eulipotyphla > Talpidae > Galemys > Galemys pyrenaicus. The sequence goes on from JAGFMF010011796.1 coordinate 12,310,319, forward strand.
CAGTGACTTTTGCCTTTACAACAAATCCCTAAAATGTAAGTAGATTCTGAATGACTAGAAAAAATGATCTGAACTTTAGAAATAGATGAAAGAATTTACTAAGTGCTCTTAGGGCATAGTATTGAACTTGATTTCTATTGACTGAGCCATTAACAAATCTACACAATAAAAGGTTAGCCTACAGACTTTTATTTAACAGAGATGTGAGGTAAATAGTAAAATGTCCCCTAAAGATGGCCATCTCCTAATTCCCAGAACATATGAATAAATTACATTACATAATAAAAGGGACTTTACAAATGTGATTAAGTATATTGAGACTGGAAGATTATCCTAGATTATCCAAATGGAGTAAAAGTCTAGGATCCATTATATACTAGGTCTAGATCTTCTGAAATTTCACGTAATTTATTGAATAAAACCTAGGTGTGTAACATACTGATGTATATATTTAATATTTCAATGTATATTTTAAGTGTCTACAGTGCATTTCAGATATTCTGTTAGAGTCAGAGTTTGTCTAAACTTAGCTGACTGAAACTTGAAAAACGACCTACAGGCCTATTACCTTATGTAGTAGGTCACGTAAGAAACAAGAATGTTATCTTAGAATGTGCACCCAGGTACAGGGCAGAAGCCTGAGCCCACCAAAAATGGATCTCCTGTAAGTTTAAATTTTTGAAACATGTTTCTCTTTAAAGCTATTTGCTGTGCTCATTGCATGGGCTTTGACCTCTCAGCTTATTGGCTGCAACCTATGTAATGGCGGGAAATTGGCTATAAAAGCTCACCCCTTCTTCCTCTCGGGGTTGATCGCCTCAGCCAGACCTGCCTCTTGTCATAGTTGAATGGTGGGCCCCAGGATGCCGGCATAATTAAAGCTCTACATGACCATTGCAGCCCTGTGTCTGCTCTTTGTTCTTTTGGGGTGCCCATGGAAACTCGGTACTTTACAATTCAAATTTTAATTTTTAAGTGAGCATGCTATACTTTATACTTATATTAAGTACTTTAGGGAGTTTGGGGACCGGGGTTGTGCTTACTAGAGAGTTGAAGTCAGAAAAGAGCGGTTATACAATCTTCTTGCCAATAAATAGAGGGCTATGACTAACTGGCATTAGCATAATACATTTTTATTCTTAAAGGAAATTCAGTTGTTGGTGACTTTCTATGTTGACCCCTATATCAAGGGGTCTCTAGTCTGCTAGATCAGGGGTACAAGAACCTCATTATTTCAGATGTAAAGTAAGAAAATAGAAATCATTCCCAAGGGTGTTTTCAGTGCTATTTCCAAACACCTCTTTGTTGCCAGAACCAAATACTCAGACAGAATAATTATTTTTTTCATCAATTAATGCATTTAACAAACATTCATTTAGTGTCTACTACTGTTACAGGGCAGGGAGAGGGGCACCCCAGAACCCCCAAACCTGCCCTCTCCAAATGGGTTCTGCCATCCGCCACATCAAGACAAATATGTAAGACCTTTAATGGAAAGGAACTTTAATACAATTAGGGAATAATACAGAAAGGACAAAGAACATAGTTACTAAGTTAAGCATCCAAAGTTACCCATCTCCTGGAGGGTAAAAGTTTAGCCAAACAGGGTTGGCCCAAAACAAGGCCCAAAAGCCTGCCACAAGTCTAAGGGACCTTTCAGTAGAGATCCATAGAAAAGGGTCAGAAAGAGTCAGACAAATCTGGGAGGAAAAGAGCAAAATTAAAATTAAGATGAAAGCGCCATTGTTAACCCCCATGGGTCTTTCACCCATGTCTGTTCTAACCAGTCCAAGATCAAGAAGCAAGCGCAGTTTCTTCACATGTCCCTCTGCTCCATGTGCCTCCTCCATGCCTCCTTGCTGCTCTCCATCCTGCTTCCTTCTTCCTCCCTTCCTTCTGTCCTCCTCTCTGAAGAATCTTCTTTCCCTGCTCAGCTCCACCCTCTTAGGGCAGAGCTGGGATTCTGGAACTTCCCCCTTTCCTGGGGACCACCCTGTTACACTACTACCAGACACTGAGCATAAAGGATATGGCAGTAACCAGCAGGCTTTATTGCTATAGAATTTAAGTGCTAGTGAGTTAGGAAGGCAATAAACAACTGCTCAAATTAATAAACTATAAAATCAGGCCACAAATTGCTACTAAAAATATTTATCAGGATAAGGAGAAAATAAGAACCTACTCCAACATGTCTCAAGCATCTCTTTCCGGGAATTAGTCATTATTCATTTGTATTGCTTCTATATTCTTTCAAATATTTCTCTTGTTTTATGTTGAGATTTTTATTCATTATTTACAGTAATATCAGTTCTTTGTTTTCTTGAATCTATTTTAAAATGGAATTGGCACTTAACTTTTCCTGAAATGTGAGCAGTTCAGCACCTATAGAAGAACTGCTTATAAAAAGTGAAGGCTAAGAGACGTAAATACAGAGAAATTCCACCACTTTTTTAATGCTCTTGGCAATAATTATGAAAAGGCAAAGGTTAGTGGCATAGTAAATAAAATGGAAAGCCTGAATTTAGCACCAGAAACATGATTCCTGCATTATCAGTTCCTATGGCTTTTGTTCTCTGGGCCAAAACCTTGTTAGCCCACTCTGAGTCTTCCTTTTCTGAAAATGCTTCCTGGTATATGGCTAGACCTCTGACAACGGTTTGTTTTTTCACCCTGCACTCTAAACTGAATGCTCCAGGAGGAGATAATTAGACTCTTTTTTTTTTTTTTTAATTTCTCAGTACTTAAAGGACCCAGAGGCAGAACACTGTTAGAGCTGAGTCTTTGTAAATGCCAGTTGTCTAGATAGTGTCTCTGGGCACTTATACCGGTGAGTGGAATCACAGATTTCCTGATTCTTCATTATCCATCTCCTTTTTGGTTCCATGAGGTAGTTTAGTCTTATTTGTAAAACTCCACTCTCTAATTTAAGCTAATGAGAATGCTTTGTGGTGCTTGCTTTTGCAACAATTACCTCAGATTGTCTTATACTTGTTAGAGTCAGAGTTTGTCTAAACTTAGCTAACTGAAACTTGAAAAACCTACAGGCCTATTTCCTTATCTAGTAGGTCAGCTGGTCCCATACCTTAGGCTCTCTTGGGCAGTTAAGGGCAGGGTGTAGGAAACAAGAATGTTATCTTAGAATGTGCACCCAGGTACAGGGCAGAAGCCTGAGCCCGCCAAAAATGGATCTCCTGTAAGTTTAAATTTTTGAAACATGTTTCTCTTTATTTTTTTTAAATTTTTATCATTTTTTTTATTTTTCTTTTTTTTTTATTAAAATATTTTAAAATTTACATATACTTGCCATTAATTGGTTGAGGGAAGATGGGAATACGAGGGACTGAGGTGATGGTGCACTGGTGAGATGGTGATGGGGAATACATGGGGATTACATGTTTCTCTTTAAAGCTATTTGCTGTGCTCATTGCATGGGCTTTGACCTCTCAGCTTATTGGCTGCAACCTATGTAATGGCGGGAAATTGGCTATAAAAGCTCACCCCTTCTTCCTCTCGGGGTTGATCGCCTCAGCCAGACCTGCCTCTTGTCATAGTTGAATGGTGGGCCCCAGCATGCTGGCATAACTAAAGCTCTACGTGACCATTGCAGCCCTGTGTCTGCTCTTTGTTCTTTTGGGGTGCCCACGGAGACTCGGTCCTTTACATACTATTAGAGTGCCCTTGCAAATTTGGGTCTCATCTGAGACCCCAGATGACTTAGCCATAGAAAGCACATTCCTTTGATCAATAGTATTGTAATTGTTTCATTATTCAGATGAAAGCTGAGGGGCTGATCAGGGAAGAGTACAGGTAATTATAAATCTCTAGGTCCTCCATGATCAGAATATATCGTGGTGAAAACTTGCATGGAAAAGACCTCAAAGACCCAAAATAGGTTCAGATAAAAAATAAAGTGAACAATATGAAGATTGTTTTAAACATAAAGAACTAGAACTGTACTGTCCAATAAAGCCACCATCAGCCACACACACTAGTAAACCCTTAAAATGTAGTGAATTCAGTTAGGTAGGGTGTTAGTAAAAAATATATACCAGGCTTGAAAGATTTAGTAAGGAACGTATTGCTGTAACTTTATACTGATTTCATACTGAAATGTATTTTGGATTAAATAAAACATTTATTAAAATTAGTTTTATATCTTTTTATCTTTTTAGTCTGGAAATCTTAAAATTCATAAAGTTGCATTATTTTTCTATTGGACAGCACTGTCTCTAGACTCTGGGGAAGGAGATAATCTGATCCTTTAAATGTAAAGTGGACAGCTTTTACGGAGGCCTGAGACTGCTCCCAGTGTAGTCATTAGGTGATTACAAATGTAAGTGCTGCAAGTGCAGCTAAACAAATTATGCAGACTGAATGCAAGACTCTCTCCTCAGCCTGCCCTCATCCTAAAGTAGTCAGAGCGGGGCAATTTTCCTTCCTGTCATATGTCTTCTTCACTCATGAGACATTTAGAATTTTAATCCTGGGACTAAAATCTTTCCCAATACTAGAAATAAAAATTAATTGACATAATTCTAGGCAGTAATTTATATAGATTTTAAAACTATATTTTTTCAGTATTATGTTGATTTTATTTTTTTTATTGAGGTCGCATTTGGTGTACAATAATATGTAGTTTTTCTGAATTCTTTGAGGGCATTTCCAAAATACAAAAGTGACTATCTTCTGATGCTACTTTTAAGTCAAAAAAGTATACCTAGGGCCTCCCTGGTGGCGCAGTGGGTTAAGCAATGCACTATGAAGCAAAGCGCAGCCACTGCAGCATGAGTTCAATCCCTGCTGCCAGCCAGGGAGGGAACCCACATGGCATGGCAGACCTCTCCTGCTGTGCCCGCTGCTCCCCTCAGCAGTGTACTTCTGTTGATCTGCCTGTTCTGCTCCCAGCTCTCTGTGGTGAATCTTCTCACTACACCCACACCTCTGGCCTGTACCCCAGTGCTTGTATGCATAAATAAATAAATCTTTAAAAAAAAAAAAGTATACCTAAAGATCTCTGATAAATCAAGAAACTACAATCTTAGTATGTACATATAAAGTATCTAAATTTTACAACGGTTCCAGTATATAGTACCGCTAACTTTTAATAAATTCCTGCAACCACTGATGATCTAGATAGAATAGGCATTATTATTCTACTTTTACAGAGATAGAGGAAAGGTGATCAATTTAGCTAAACTGAGGTACCAATATGAAATTGTGTGTATGTGTGTCTCTTCGTTTATTTAAATGATAGAGACAAAAAAAATACAGGTGTGAGTATGAGTAGACTAGTATACATATACCTATTTCCAAATGTTATCCATTGAGAGAGGATGTGGGAGTGATGATACATACCCAGTATGCAGGTGTTGGTTTCAAAATACCATTCTCCATAAGAGAAACCAGGGTGCTGTAGAAAAGTGGCTGACTCCAGGACTGAGCAATGAAAATATGATGAACCTGAAGCATCTTGTGGTTACAGGAAGTAAAAGTGTTTCCAAAGTAATGAGGGCTTAATAAAATGACATGGGGGTCAACCTTAAGGAATTCCCAATGATCTCAATAGTAAGGTAAATAGCAGTGCGATTAACTTACTACTCACAGAATAAAAAAAAAAAAAAAAAAAAAAAACCCTATCTATGCACTCAATGATGAAAATAATTAATAGATATATAAATAAATAAATCTGGAAAAGAGCCAAATCTTCCACTACAGATGAATTCAAATTCTAACAAATGTAGAAGGGATGGAGGTCATATAATCTCACTGTTAAGTCCCATTGTTAAGCCCCATGGAATGTCTGGCCCAGCCCAGGAGTTTGTCCTCTCAAAGTCCAGGCCCACCAGCCTGGTCCGGACAACCGGAACTCTAGCCCTTATTTAGTAATAATGGGCCGAGCTGCCTCATGTGACTCAGGCACCAGCCCCCGCCATGTAAGATCATAAAAAGCGGTTGTATTAGCCCACTGGTGTCCCAACCCTGCCTGGGCGAAGCCGCTGTGACGGTTCCACTCCAGGGGTTCTGACCCTAGCTCAAGCTAGCAATAAATCCGGCTTGCTTTTGCAACGAGTCTGAGTCTTGCTCGTTTCTGAACTGTACCTTTCTAACATCACCAACAGACCAATGTCATAACAATAACTATTTCAAGCAACATCTACGAAATGGATACTAAAATTAGTGGAAGAAAGAACAGTTGCGTAGTCTGAAGGTCTCCTCCTTCTTCCCTCTTTGCCCTTTTAAGGAAATAGTAACTTCAGAGCAGAGAAGCCTGGCAGACACAATCTTAACCAAGTGATCAAGGTCATTATCACCGGTAATAAGACTTAAGAGATATTATACACTCCTTGATGTGATTCATTTAGAACAACACATCACTTTTGTGGTATTGCCAAAAATACATTCCATCAATCTAATCATGAGAAAACATTAGGCAAATTCACACTGAGAGTCATGTGATAAAATAACTGATCAGTACTTTTCTGTAATGCTAAGATGATAAAAGACAAAGGAAAAGTGAGTTTTCCTATATAGAGCAAACCCAGTAATTAAATGGAATATGGGGGCAGGGTTTAAACTGAATTATGGAACAGAAAAAGAATGTTGGTGGTGAGAAACATGATGCAAAATTAAAGCTTAAGGTTAATCAAAAATGTTAACAACTTGGTGTTGAACAAGGCACTATGATTCTGTGAGATGGGAACATGAGTAAGGAATACATGAATTTCTGATCTAATGGCATAATTGCTTCAGTCTAAAATTAAAAGCTTTAAAATGATGGTAGGAATATCATACTTTTAAAAAATATTTTCAGACAACACTGAAGTGTAGCCAATAAATATATTTTTTTTTAATTTTTTTTTCATTTTTTTATTAAAATATTTTAAAATTTACATATACTTGCCATTAATTGTAATCCCCATGTATTCCCCATCACCATCTTACCAGTGCACCATCACCTCA
>JAGFMF010011796.1:12318190-12357092 GCA_019455555.1 Galemys pyrenaicus
GTGGTACATATACACGATGGAATACTACTCAGCAATCAGAAATGAAAAACTAGACTCATTCATGGGAACATGGATGGATCTGGAGGGGATTATGCTTAAATATATTTTTTAATGATCACTATATCAAGTTAGTTTTTTCTACTTTTGTCCATCTTCCTCTGTATTGGACCCCAATTCATCTAAACAGGAGTCAGTAGAGAGATCGACAAAAGACTTGAAATTAACTTTATAGAGTCATAAAAATTCTGAGAAGACATCACAGCTCTTGACATAAGAGTAGGAGTTGTAAGAGGTTGGGTTTATTTATGGACAGGGATTTGGATTCAAAAGTCAGACAAACATTTTATTATTTATTTACTTGTTTGTTTATTTTAAACATTCTTGTTTATTTTTCACAGTATAGGATTTCTCCCTACAGGTATAATCACATAGTTTTCTCACCACACTCCACTTCCCTTCCCTCCCTCCTTTTCTTTACTTTCTTCCACTTCCTGCCCCTCCCTCTCTCCTCCTGAGTATCTCAGCTCTATGGTCTGCTTTCAAAGTTTGCTTGTAAAACCACTGGAACCATTGGAAAATTCAAATGGCCAGGGACTAGAGCAATCAAAAGCCTACATTTGAATACTAGTTTTTCCACTTGCAGATGTGTAAACTGAACTAGTTAGGGCCTTATTGGCTCCTTATTGGTTAATTAGAGAAGATACTGCAAATACAGATTTCATAGGATTGCTGTAAGAATCTTAGGACATAGTGACTATAAAAAAATGTTCATAACAACAAGGTGTTATTAATAAAAAATATAAAGATATTTTAAATTTCCTTTGATAAATAGGTGTGAATAAATAGTCCTTTTTTTAATATTGTAATTATTGTTGTTTCCCCCTGCAATTAATATTTGGAAGGAAAAAAGTGCTGTTAGCTTTTCTGAATTGTATAGAGTACTTGGTCATATATCTCCTTTTTTGGCAGCTAATGAAAACAACTTGGAATTTAGAAGCCTCCCACTTAAAAAGAACTATGATAAACTTGTTGAAATCAAATCTAAATGTTGGTAATAAATATCTGAAGAACTGTAAGGTGGTAATTAATTAGACAGTCCCTGGAACTATCCCATTTCACATTTATCATCACTGCATCCCTGAAATAGCTTGATCATGCTGACAGATGAGCTCATTACCCATACAAAGCCCAAGAAATCTGCTAGAGAGTGTCACATGAAGGAGGTTTGCTCTAACTCCCCATCCCGAAATAACTCAACCAATTGACAAGCAAGCAAATACAAGTGCTAATTTATTGGACGCTGTGCCTTTGCTCTAAAAGATATACCACTACATTATTATCACCTAACACAAACAGCAAACACTTTTTACTTCCCAGATACATAAAGGATGCAGTTAAATATTAACATTTTAAGCTTCCAGTTTTACAGACACCTCTTTGATCACCCCCTCTAATGTTCATTGTAGGTTCTCTCTTTTGAAAATATCACTTACATGTTATTTTTCTAAAGTTTTCAGATTCTTTTACTTTAACCCTATACATATTTTCTGATAAATAGACCTTTCTATGCCCACCTTCTCCCTATTCTGACACCATCATCTTTGGTTGAGTCATTACAATAGATTTGGTTTGTTTTTCATTTTTTTGTTTTGGTCTTGAATTATTACAAGAGGGGTTAACTGATGGCTATATATCCAGTTTCTTTGGAATCCATCCTTTGTATGACAGGCAAAATAGATCTTTTTAAAATAAAACTGTACTCATATTACTCCTGATTAAGCCCTTAAGGGTTCTCCACTGTCTGGAAGATGAAGCACAACTCTTAGTTTGCCACCTCCATGAATCAGCCCCCACTAAGCGCTGCTCCAGGCCCAGATCATAACCACTGTATCTGCTACCCAAACATTCTATAATCTTTCATGTTTTTGTTGTTGTTGTTGTTCTATTCTATTTCTCCCTAATTTTTTAAAAAAATGTATTTTGTTAATGCAAACAAGAACTGGGGTATAGGCCAGAGGTGTGGGGGGTGATTCACCAGAGTGGGGAACAGAACAGGCAGATCCACTAAGTACACTGCTGAGGGGAGCAGTGGGCACAGCAGAAGAGGTCTGCAGCACCATGTGGGTCACCCCCCCCCAACTCATGCTTCAGTGGCTGTGTTTTGATTCATAGTGTTTTGCTTAACCCATTGTGCCACCGGGGAGGCCCCCTTTCTCCTAATTTTAATGTGTATTGCATCCAGAGCTAGCATTGTTCTAGGCACCGGGTGTTCAATAAGTAATTGTTAAATGAAAGAAAGAGTAGAAATGGCTATCTTTACAGATCAAGTCATTTTATAAATCTTAAAACTTTAGGGTCAAAATTAAAAATGTATCAATGACTCCTCTCCTGACTCTGGCCTGTGCCCCTGCTCTTGTATGCATTAAAAACAAAAACAAAAACAATGTATCGATGATTGGACAATGTAATTTGACAACAATAAAAAAGAGAAATGTTAAAATTATCATATTCCTAATGTCATATTTTGAAATAGGTTTAAAGCTATTTAAAATGGCAATATATTTTTATTCTCAATATATTACAAAGAGAATGTGCAATTTTATTCCTGGCAAAACAAAATAATGCTTTCAGAACAACTTATTTTGGCTCTGACAATGTAAAATGTATGGCATGGAGATTTATATAACTGCATAGTTGAACAAGCCCTTTGCCTATTCAGTTTTATAGAGGAAGCATTTTTTTGCTGCTTGCTTCATAAGAAATTTAAAGGAGTTATTGGCTTGAGACATGAAAAGCATCCTCTTGATGGAATACTGAGCACTGCCTGCTCTATTATACATTTCTATAGAAATATGAGCAGATCACATCAGCATTTCATGAATCTGTATGGACATATATGAGCTTTCATTTGTTTCCTAGGAAAGCTTCTTGTTACAAAAAAGCTACTGTCTATGTCGCTGAACTGCCAATTACAGCTAACTGCCCTCTCTTTTCCTCCTTAGAGACAGAGAGCAGGCATTCAACTTCTTATCCAATGACCATCTCATTTTAACTTATTCTAAACTATGGCTTGGAAAATTACTTCCAATATCATATATGAGAAAGAAAAGGTGAGGATAATTGTGCAATTCAATATGTAATTTCAGTTCTAGTAAGAACATGAAGTGGGAAATTCCATTCCTACTATAACTGCCCATTATTTATTTATTGATAGCCTTTCTCATCCAAGTCACTGAAGACATAAATCACATTCATAGTTTCTCTGTCATTATCATTTTAATATTTAATAAGCAAAAGCACAGACTCTTCTTCTACCTGTATGAATTGTTCTAGTACAAAGGCTGAAATCTCCAACAACAAAAAACAGGTCAACCATAAGGTAAGAAGACAAGTCTCCAGCAATTGTCCCAGTCGCTGTTTACTTGAAATTTTAGAGGCTAGTTCTATAACATACTGGTTGGTTAAAAAGCATTCATAAAATTTCTGCAGTCAATCACCTCCTTGGTGTTATGATTTCTGGTTTAAATTCTTTTTCTTGGCAAACTCCTGACACAAAATGAAGTATAATTGCACAGCATATTTTCATGCTATTGCTTAAAATTTAAGCCATTTTACTCTAGTTTATTTAAATTTATTTTCTGGAATGCAATTTCTTTTCATGGAAGAAGATGTTGCTATGTGAAAAAAGAACACATAGTTCATGACCATGACTGCACTAGTTACACAGAAAGTCAGTACACTATTGTGTCCTGTTTATCCTACATAAAGCCTTAAAAGAGGAAATTGACATAGATGTCACATTAAATATCAAAGTGATAAAGTCTAAAAATCATGTAATATAAGGAACTTTCAACTATTGAATGTAAGCTCCACGAAGGCGTGGTCTATATTTTTCACTACAGTAAACAAAATACAGAACATTATTCAGCATATAATACGTATACAATATTATATGATGAATATTTGACAAATGAGTATGAATGATGAACTGGAAATATATGAGTTAACCAGACTACAAAAGATATCTTCAATGAGTGAAAACTTATGGGGTAGAAAATACTGAAAATTTAATTTGCGGAACTTCGGATAGCAAAACTAGAACAAAAGGTAGGAATTACAAAAATATTTCTAATAAAGTCAGAGGTGCTATCAAGAAAATCAGATAAAAGTTTCCTTTTTGACTGAATGTTTACATTATATTACCTTAAATATCCTTTCTAAATTCAACTACATAAATACAAAGAATAAATTTGTTTTCCAGTGTTTTTTTTTTTCAGATGATTGCCAAACCTACTGTTTTAACATTGTATGGATGACAATGTTTGTGTAATTTTCACCTGTCATTTACAGAACTGTGCATATTCATTATGAGAGAAGTCCTTCCAATACTACATATAGAAATCAAAACATTTGACCATGTTTTTCCTAAATAATAAGAGTTTTTACTACAATATAAAATCATATATCAAGGGCATGGGGATGAACTGTCTCCAAATTAGAAAATATACATATTATAGAGTCAATGCAAATCTTATCAAAATTCCAGTGGCATTTATATAGAAATGGAACAAAAAAATCCCAAAATTTGTACAGTCACAAGAGTCTAAAGAGCAAAAGCTAATTTGAAAAAGAACAAAGCTAGAGGTATCACCTCCAGCTTCCTAAATTCAAATTACATTTTCAAACTAATTTCCAACTATATTACAAATCTATAGTCTTCAAAGTAGTGTGGTATTAGCATAAAAACAGATAAATATCAAGGACAGAATAAAGAGGCAAGACATAAACCTTAGGGGTTAAGTCTCAGCACCCTAGGGGTTAATCACAGCAAGAGCCTGAGTTTGACTCCCCACCAGAGAGCTAACCTATGGCGTAGCAGACCTTTCCTGTCTCACCAGCTGCTCCCCTTAGCAGTGTAATTCAGATAATCCACTTGTTCTGATCCCCACTCTGTTTTGGTGATTTCTCTCACCCCTCACACCTTTGGCCTACACCCCTGTTCTTCTATACAAGAAAAATAAAAAATAAAAAAGAATATATAATGGGGAAAGAATAATCTTTTCAATAAATCATACTGGAAATATGTGACAGGCACTTGCAAAAAAATGAAAAAGGAGCCTTATGTTATATAATTCACAAAAATCAATTTAAAGTGGATTAAAGACTTAAATATAGCCACAACACTCTCAACAATAGTAAGAGTTTACAAAAGCATAATTTTAAATATCACATTATTTCCACAATTGTCTACATATCCAAAAAAGAATGCCATATATTATCATTTTAGAAATTTCTAGTCCCATGGCTCTCAATTTACTGTGCATTTTCTCTTAGATTTTATTCTCTCAGATTTTATATATACATTGTTTTTACCCCTAGTGAATGTTCCCTTTTACTTTTGCCCTGTGATTGTTTAACTAATTAAAATAAAAATTGTCACAACAGAACTCTGAAGTTAAGAAACTCTGTATGTATGTAGTCATACTGAAAAGAATTGTACAGGAAAAATGAAGAGTTTTATCTCAACTTAGGCTTGGTCATAGCTGTCTTACGCAGCAGAGAGATCTTTTCTAGCCTATCAAATCTGCTTAAATGGCATTTCCATACAGGCTTGTTAGTTACCTTAAGTTATTCAGCTGTCTCCCCATTCTTAAATTATTTATTGACCGCTTAACTATCACATTTAAGTTATGTTCATCAATCTGTCTGCATACTTGAATCATTAGTGTGTCTCCTGTAGATTCTTGCAACGGTTGCTAATGAGTTAAAACTGAGCCTGTTGCTAAATCTGAGTCTTTTGTTTTAACAAAAGCCTCAGAGCATTATAATTTATAAATAGGGACTCTTCTTATAGATACCACAGATATTTGACGTGCTTCTTTTGACATTTATGTCTAGAACATAAGCTTTGCACTCAATAGTAAGGCAGAAACAACCCTCTCCCTCAAGTTCCACTGAGCAGTCTGCTTCTCTTGATAAGACAAAAGAATAAAACGTTCAGCAGGCACACACCATGGCTCTTTTATTTTGTATCTGTGTCCTTGGCACATTCACACTCCTTAAGCAGATTTAACTGGCCCATGCCCCAGCATTATTGGATTTTTTATTTTAATTGAAAATATTAAGAATATAAGATTTGGTTCTCTCAAAGTAAGAATAAAGACAAATTTAACATACTATACTCAGCCTTCAGCTCTTAAGCTATGACTATGGCCTATGTCATAGTCATCCCTTTTGTATTTAAAATGACCTCAAAGTATATCATAATTTTTTTTAATCTAAGCTAGAAATTCACTTTCATGTTAACAATGGGTTTTACTTCTTAGATTTTGTGTTAGGGATTGGAAAATCCAACACTGATTTGGGAATATAATAGGTAGGAAACCTAGAAGTTCATTATGAAAATGAAATAGATTTATTCATGAGTGAGAAGGTTTTATTGTTTTTTTTATAAATCAACTTATGCATTGCTTTAGATGAAATTTGAGTAGCCAAAATAATGACAAACTTTTTTTTAATTATAAGGTTACTTTAGTGATAGCCATTAATGTAAATGCTTTGATATTCAAAAATATATGCATTTCCATCAAGAAAGAGATCAGTACAGCTTTAAAGAGTAAATTGTATATTTCTTCCTTATTAAATATATAATAAAAAATGGGATTTCTAATTAAATTGTGCATTGTGTAACAGGGTGACATCCAGAGAAAGAGGAGGTATCAGGTTCTCTTCCCCATCCTATGGAAGGTAGAGGTAGGCAGGGAGAAGGATTGGGAAGAAAAAAGAAACAGAGAGAGATAGAAAAGGAGGAAGTCTAGGGCCTCCCTGGTGGAGCAAGGGGTTGAGCACCGCACTGTGGGGCTTCTGCAGCCATTGCAGCACAAGTTCGATGCCCAGCCGGGGATGGGACCCACATGGCACAGCAGACCTCTCCTGCCTCGCCCCCTGCTCCTCTGAACAGTGTACTGCAGTCAATCTGCCTGTTCTGTTTCTCACTCTGTTTCTGGTGAATCCTCTCACCCCTCATGCCTCTGGCCTGTGCCCCAGTTCTTGTGTGCACAAATAAATAAAATAATAATAATTTAAAAAAGGAGGGCCTTCCTGATGGCACAGTGGGTTAAGCAAAGGACTATGAAGCAAACCACAGACACTAGAGCACGAGTTTGATCCTTGCCGTTGGCCAGGGGAGTGACCCATATGGCGCAGGAGACCTCTCCTGCCTCTCCCACTGCTCCCCTCAGCAGTGTACTTCAGTCAATCTGCCTCTTCTGCTCCCCACTCTGTCTCTGGTGAATCCTCTCACTCTGTACCTCTGGCCTGTACCCAGTTCTTGTATGCATAAATAAATAAATCTTTAAAAGAAAAAAAAAGGAGGCAGTCTAGAAGGAGAAGCAAAGAAGAAGAGGAAGACTCAATGACAGGGAGAGAACCAAGAACAGTTTTAAATCAAAAGGGAACTTATATGCCAGGCTTGTCTCAGACAAGATAAGTAGATCAGCTCACCAGAATTATAAAAGTCTTTATAAATAATTTAGTTCGGTTCAGTCATACATTCAGTTTAGATGGTCTCAGTACCACCTTACTCTCTCAGGAATCTGGCCCTGCAACAATTGCTGGTATAGGGATAGGAGGAAACAGATACATTCTAGAATCAGATGTTTGGGTAGGGAGGCCTCTCATTGTACCTGCCCAGTTCGTGGGTCAACCAGCAAGTCTCTCAATGAACTTCTCAAACAATTTCTTTCACTTTTTTTTTGTGTGTGTTAAGCTATAAAATTAGTCTGAAAAAGTTTAAAACATCCACTGAAGTCCTTCTGTAGGAGACATATCACTTTCCACTCATATCTAGTTCCCCATTTTGGGTTAACTTACTCCCTTCCAACTTTAATGTAAAAGAAATCCAGTTGAACAATACTGGATTTTTTTCATCCAAAAAAAAAAAAAAACCTTACATGAAGAAAGAACTCTTTAAAAGCACTCTCTTAATTATCATAAATATGTCCATGGCTTAGGAAACATAATTTTTAAGAGAAACTTTGGATGAATGGATTGGGGAAATACTTTCATGTGATTAGGAAAAAAAGAAAGCATTGTTATCTAGCATTCAACATGATGTCCCTGTGGAGTAAGCTTTTATCAGAGATGTTCTCTGTCAGTACCAGAAAGCATTTTCATTTGGAGGCCCTGAAATTGGATTTAGTGCTTTGGAAATAGATATGGACAGATGCATTTGCCAGCACAATGATTTTCCAAATGATTTCTGAGGAAACTTTCAGGCTGTACCCCATTATCCAACTTTTATTTAGCCCGTGGGAGATTTATAGGAGAGCAGCAGCAATGTGGATGTTAGAAATAAGAGAGGCATGAGAATTTTGCTTTGGTTGTAATTAGGCTGCCAGCATTCTGGTCTTGGGTTGAATGAATTAACAAAGAGATTGATCAGCAATAAAGGGAAAAGATAAGCTGACTAAAAAGAGTTTTTCTCCTGGAACTCCAGATATAAGTGACTATATAGGTATATTTCATTTTTCCTATAAACTAGTTTCATAAGGGTGTAAAATTTGTATTTTTGATGAAAGGGAAACTTCTAATAAATAGTATTTTTCATTACCTTCTCCATTCCAGTTGCTTCCAGAATTAATGTTACTGGTTGCCTTAGCTTGTTCAGTCTGCTATTCCAGAATACCACAAACGGGCTGACTAATAAATAGAAATTTATATCTCTCAGTTCTGGAAGTTGCAAGTCTAAGATTAGGATGCCATTTTGGTAAGGTGAGGGCCATCTTGAGGCTGCAGAATGCTGACCTCTCCTGTAACTTCACATGTTGGATAGGACTAGGGTACTCTATGGAATCTTTCTGATTAGCACTAATCTCATTTTTGAAGATTCCACATTCATGATCTATCAGTTACCAAGGGTCTCACCTATCAACAATGTGATCTTTAGGGGTTGGGATTTTAACATACAAATTTGAGTCTGATACAAACATTTGGTCCATAGTACTGACTATTCCATTCCAGTGAATTAGAAAGGATAGAGGAAGCACAGAAGGAAAGAGGTAAATGACTAAGAAAAAAAATTCTCAATTAGTTTACAATAAATATACATATTTTTCTCTTCTATAACCTCTTTTTTGTATGGTTGCCATGTAAACTGTGAGAATTAGAAGACTGAGCCCTTGAGATCCACAATGCTTATTGGCTAGAACTATGCATTTAATCATTCATTAAGGGTAGTGCTAGAATCACTCAAATAACTGCTAGCAACTTGTCCTTGGATTGTTGTCCTTGAAGACATGGGTTAGAGAAGTTTATAACAGCAAGCCCTGAAAATTTAATAGAACAGAGAATTTCTTAATAATTATAGTACAATGATTACAATAATTTTTTTCTATATTTGAATGAATCATATTAAGTAAATGATGAGTTTTGCACAGTTATCAATGTGTGTGTGATTATGAGTATGTATGTGATTGTGTGTGTGATTGTGAGTGTGTGTGTGTGTGTGAAATAGAAAACTAATTATTCCAGAAGTCTGGAATCAAGAGGAAGACTGTCAGTCAAATGTTGCTGAGAATAAAATTAAAAAAAAATTGTATTATCTAATATTTCTTGCTAAATAGGGCATTGGATTTTATGTCACGCATCAACTTAACTGATATTTTAAATTGAGTTATTTTTAATTTACTAAATTAATTTACTAAGGAATAACTTTCTGAATTATGCTCTATTTATTTTCTTCCTTCTTTTAGTATAGTTAGCCTCTGTCTACATACTATTGCTTCTACAAATAGAGCATTTTCCAAATCCAGCAACCCTTTCTTGTATAACTCATATACCTGGGCCTAAATTGAAACTTCTATCACAAAAACAAGGATTCTTAGAATTGAAAGACATAAGATGGCATCTAAAACCCCAAAGTAGATATTCTGTCTAAATTAGAGCATCCCTGAGTGACAAGCAACCCATTTCAGTTAAACAATTTCTACAAAAATGAACGAGAGCAAGATCTAGTTCATAGATAACTTATATTATCATGAAATGATCATTTGGCTATTTATTTGTCAAGATAAAATAAAGACATTGCCCATTTATTTAGACCCTTATGTGAAAACTCTTCATAACCCCTAAAAATTCTGCAAAATGTGCTATTATAATTTAATTCATTCTTTATTATTTCACCACTTACACTATTCCACTTCTATTTATTGTTCATCTCCCTTCCTTTCTTAAACAAGTTAAAGGCATCTCCCTAAAGCTACATCTGTTGGGGTCCATGGGTGTTGAGGGACCTCAAGGTTCTGTACTTCTATGCAGGAAAGAAATTGCGCAAATGCCAGTAGCCATGAGTTAGAAATGCAGGCGATAGTGCACACTCACGAGTGAGTTTGGGCAGATTCAGAGGAGAATGGCACCTTGAGCCTTAGGGCTACTGTTATAAACACTTGCTTACTTTGGCTCATCATGTGATCCTGAATGGGTTTTGACAACTTTAACTTAATGAAAGGGGAAGGAATTTGAAGATGAGAGAATGGGTTTGGTCGTTTGGTCAGTTTTGTTTAACAAAAGGGGCAGGAATTTATATATGGGGTAATGACATTTGACCGATTTTTATCAAGAGCATCTGACCCCCTAACCTCCTGTTAGCTACATCAGATAGAAGAAGACTTACAACTAGTGGCAGCTAGTGTGAAATAAACTAAGGGTTTGAGTCAAACTATTGATAACAGGGTTTGAGCCACTTTGTTCTGAAATGTACACAACTGTTTTTCAGAAATACTGGATGGGGGCGGAGGTAGGGTTTGGGGTTTGCAGCCATTGTTCTAAATTCCTGTCCTCACATCTTGAACAATACAAAAAAGCCTATGGGTACTGCTGCCCCTAAAGGTCTTGGGGAATAATGGTGATCATATCAGAAAGATCTAGTGTAGTATGGCATCAGTTAGGAATAGTGTTTATTAGATAATAGCAACTTTATTTCTTCTGGTCAAGGCCTACATCTATTAAGATTAAATGCTCAAGTTTGAGAAGTGTTGTAATAAAATGTCTGTCATGTCTCAGACAGTTCTGCTGAGGTCAACTAAAGCTCCACAGTGTTCCATTTTTATAATATTAAAACCTATATATGATAGACAAGGCCTTTTAATTTCACAGCTTTTATTTGCTGCAATAAACCAGTTTGGTAGGCTTTCACTAGCAGATTAACGGTGAATTTCTTACTCCAAATTTCAAATGCTGGCACTCTAGTTAGCTGCAGAAACAGACTTTTGTCATGTCTAAGTTAACCTCTCCCTGCTGTCCCACATCAGGGAAGTTCACTTCCTGTTATAGCACATGTACATCTTACCTTTCTCTGTACTAAGTCATTTCTGTACTCTGTACTAAGTCACTTCTTTCCTAATGAGTCATGAACTCCTTAAATGTTTAATGAGTTGATGAAGTAAAGAACCAATAAGTGAGGGCTCCCTGGCGGTGCTATGAAGCTATGAAGCTATTAGCAGTCACTGTAGCACAAGTTCGATCTCCCACCAGGGAGCTAACACTTATAGTACAGCAGACCTCTCTTGTCTTGCCCGCTGCTCCCTTCAGTAGTGTATTTTAGTAGATCCGTCTGTTCCGTTCACTACTCTGTCTCTGGTGAATCTTCTCAACCCCTGCATGTACCTTTGGTCTGTATGCATAAATAAATAAATCTTTTTTAAAAAGAACCAATAAATGATAACAGAGAGAATATTTACTTCTATTTTTCTCCTCTGTTATATTTTAAACACTTAGGATAATATTTCCAATCCTCACTGATTAATCAAAAAATTTTGTAACATGTTTCTGAAGAACATACACCTCTGAATCATATATGGTGTTGTATATCAATGTTGCCTCAATAAGAAATAATACAATTTTTCAAAAAGTATAAATTTACTTATTGTTTTAATTTTATTAAATATAATCTTTTAGAACAAATTCAAAATCAGAAAAGGTCTAAGTGTATATGTATGCTGTATGATGAAAACTTACAAGATCCTCACATGAAAAGCTGCTTTTGTTTCTGGAACTGGGCTTTTGTTGCAGAAATGTATTGTAGTGCCATGGTTACCAAGTAACCAGAGGTTATAAAAAAAAAATCCATAGCTAAATATAAGGAATATGCCTGGATTGTCCAATTAAATGTGTAGGGGAAAATCATGTTTATAATCAAATGAGTATGGAGAGATTGTATTTTTACATAAATATCCATAATAAAATAAACAAATAGTAGAAAGGAAACTTCACATTATTTAAAAAAATATATAAAAATGTTGTAATTATGACAATTTCATCAAAGCTTCAAGTCTGAAGGAACCTTTGTTCATTCTTCCATACTTTTAAGAGACTGATAGAAAACTACACTCTATAAAGGAGAACAAAACTAGTGTTAAGCTCAAATGGATGATAAGTAATTGGTACACCTAAGTAAGCTGATACAGCTTATGGTTACACAAACAATTATCTCACTTTTCTTTTCACCAGTTTGTTATCTCTTTTGAATTTAAACCTGGGATTGATTTATTCCCTCGACAGGCTTTCCCTCACTGAAATACACACAGTGCAAGTACAAAGATAAATGGAATGGCTGCTTGCCTGAAGGAAATTTCTGGAAAGTCAGTTGTGATGGACATGCCTTCAAGTGGCACAGGGGTTACAGTACAATGAGGTCCAAGAAAGAGGGCAGCCAGAGTGGCCTTTCAGAAGCAAATACCTGTCTTCTACTTGGAGATCTTAAAATTGAACAAATTGAAGAAAACATGAATTAAAAAGTAAACCCTAGAGAAATGTTTTCCACATTCCCAAAACTTTCTGTGTATAAATAAATATTCAACAGTTGATCTGCTGCAGCTAGGATTCTGTAAATTAATTCAGACGTGACCCTCATTTGTTTTGTGCTCTGGCAGGAGTAACGAAACTGCCCTAGCCACCAAAAGTCCCTGGTTCCCTTAGAGCAGCAATGCTTGGCTTCCTAGAAGAGCCACAGACCACAGAGAGAGAAAGGAGGTTCTGAATACTTTAATAATTCTTTTAAAGCCATAGTAACTAAGAAACATTTGTAGAAATAGAAGATTTGAATTATTGACATGTTTTTAAAAAATTTTTTGTAGTCTGCATCTGAATGTAAAGAACCCTTATAAAATACATTATTTTGAAAGGGGAAGACAACATTATACTTAAAATTATACTTAAGATATTATGAATATGAATGCCAAAGGCAGCCGTTGTCAGGGATCCTCTGAATAGTTTCACATTGAATAGGATTTTTTACATGCTTTGTCTTTTGAAAGTATTTATACTACTTTATAAAAACCATCAACCACTGAGACATTCAAAAATATCCTGGGTTTTGAGATTTTATTCCATACCTTGATACAAGTCTTAAATAAGACTACATTAATGAATAGATATTTGCGTCACTAAAAATAAGGTCTAGATCTTTCACCCCTTAATTTTTACATCCTATGGCCTAAGACCTCCAAACATCTCATGAGTAACTACAGAAAACATCTTCGATGATTCACTAATCTGTTCCGAAGGGTCAGTATTTTGTTTTCATGTCTGAAACTGAAAAATGAAATAAATCTCATTTTTGGTACAGATTTTCTTTAAGATTTAATATGATAGTGTTAAATATTAGTTCAGTGACCTTTTTGTCATATTTATTTGTATCTGAAGGAGGATAACAGTGAATTCTTAAACAGATCCGAAAGTCAGAGAGAAAACATCTATCTTTTTGAAAAGAAAAAACCTATTTGTCTCTATAAGCTTTCTTATCAAGTCAAAATATATGCATGTACCTTAGCTCCATAATGAAATTATATATTGCCCAGAGTGCTAGTTACAATTATTTTACATAATTAAAGATTTTGACAACAAAAGATTAATATATTACTGGAAAATCAAGTGCTTAAAATAAATTTAAAAAATTATTCTATTGAAAAATGATTGAGGTGCATCTTAACAGAACCTCTAAGTGCCAGTGAATCATGAATCATAACTTTTAAGTAAAAATTTATTGTTATACATCCCCCAAATACTCTCTAACAAGATCAGCTCTAGAAATGAATGAAAGGAAGGTCTATCTCTATAGTTAGTACTGCCAAACATTGAGAAATTTAGGTTTTAATGTCATCATATTCAAAGGAAACTTTCAAATTTTAACTGAAAAATCATCGTTAAATCTGAACTTTTGCATTTCTGGTTTCTTTGGAAGCACTCACATCAGGGCCTCCGTTGTTTATTTTAAATAAAATTTATTGAGGTAACTTTGGTTTATAATGTATAAATTTCAGATGTACAGCATTATAATTTGATATCTGTATATAACACATCACAGTCATCACCAAAATTCTGTTTCCATTCACCACTATAAAATAGACCATCTTTATTCATTTAATCTTCCTCCCCCAAGAAATTTGAGAAATATCAGACACAATTAAGAAAGCCATATGAAAATAATAGGTATCCCAGGAGGGAAAGGTATGTGTATGTGTGTGTGTGTGTTGGGATGAGGGTGTATGTTTCAAAGAACCTATTCAAGGACATAATAGAGGAAAATTTCCCACACTTGGGGAAGAAATTAAATATACCATCCCATGAAGCTAAAAGAACACCTGTTTACCTAAGGGCAATGATACATACACCAAGACAAATAGTAGTGAGACTAGCAAGAATTCAAGACAAAGAAAGAATAACAAAGGGAGCTAGGGAGCAAAAGCCATTGACATGTAAAGGTATTCTTATCAGGCTTACATCAAATTTCTCAGCAGAAAATTTATAGGCAAAAATAGAGTGACATAAGTAGTATATAGGTTTACTGCAATCCCTATCAAAGTTTCAATGGAATTCTTAAAAAAAATTTAAAAATTTACTTATAGTTACATAGAACCACAAAAGAACCCAAATAACCAAAGTAATCCTGACAAAGCAGTGTAAGAATAAAAATATCATACTTCCAAACTTTAAACTATACTATAAAGCTACATAATCAAAACAGTATGGTATTGGAATAAAAAGAAAGTAGACATACAGATCAATGGAACAGAACTGATAGTCCAGGAATAAACTCATACTTATATTGATAGTTATTATATGACAAGGTGTCATGAGTAAGAAAGAAAAGACTCCTCAACAAATGCAGAACAGGACAGCCATATGCAGAAAAATGAAACTAAAAAATGCTCTTACACCATCCACAAAAATTAGCTCAAAATGAATTAAAGACCAGATGTAAATCAATGTTACTGCAATAATGAAAAAAAGGGGGAAAATATATAGTATTAGGTAGTGGCCGGTATATTTGGTCTGTTCATTCACAACAATTCTCATACTTAAATATGACCAATAACATCCATAAGTAATCTGTTGTCATGAAAATACATGACAAAGCCTGAAGAAAAATATTAACACAAGGTGGATACACTCCAAACAGGAATCTCTTAACTAATGAATTCCTGACAAAGAGGATGCTGTTGAATTGTCAATGCTTAGCACATAGCTTTAATAAACAAATATTTGTAGCATCAAATTCAACCATTGGTTATCCATGTCAATATGAAATATGGAAAAGAACTATGATATAAAGTTAAGGTTACTGCTATTTGTCCTTACTTTGATTTCTATGGTACTTGTCTAGAGAGCACAGATGGTACTTTTTACAGCCTAATATAAATTTTTTTCCCTTTACTTCTCTTTCCCCTCCTTTTATGCCATCTCTTTAAACAAGCTATAAAAACACCTGGAGAACAAGAATTCTGTCACATTTCTTCTTATTTTCAAACAAACTTCTAAAGTACAAAGTTCAAGAAATAACATTTTCAAACATGTTTTACTTTCTCCCCAAGTTCATTGGTACTTTTTAAATCATCATTGTTTTATCAGTAAATTTGAAAACTTACAATAAAGACAATCTACTAATTAAACTTATTGAATCCACATATATATATTAAGATTAATCAGGGTCAGATGGGTTTAAATATATTCAGGATAGAAAGGACATTTTCAAGAGGAAAGTTTTGGATCATGGTGATCTAAATAGATTTCATTTTCCTACCACTCTGAAATTTAAATTATTTATCAAATGTCTTCTGGGATCTTCAGGCTAAGTGACACTGAGTTCATTCTGGCATAAAAAACTAGTCTGGTACATTATCCAAATGTCAGACCAAGGAGAAACAATGGAAAGCAACAGGAATTGGGAACGTCCTGTCACTCAAAATTTTCAAAGTAAGTTGTTATGAGTCCCTTCTGAAAGTGTGATTGTACCCTAAAAGACCAATAAAAGAGTACGGGAAATCTGAATTTTTCCTGAAGTTGGAGGTTTGGAAGGCAGAATAACACAGCAATCAGAGATGTTTTGCCTGTTTGCATCTACAGTCAAAGGCCAAAAGGATAAAAACCCCTCATTCATGACCCACTACCTCTGGAATACCCACAGTTTGAAATACCCCATAGCCTGAGCTGCAATGAGACAATGAGGGAAAAAAAATCACATCTAAGAGAGGCCACTAGCCAAAAGAGCCACAGAATAAATTACAAGCAAAAGAGAAATACCAGAGGAACAAATGTAATCCTAAGTTTAAAAATTAAGACCATCAAAATATATTCCAAAATTTGATCACTTCCCACTACATGAACCATAACTACTATAATCATGCCATCTTGCCACTTCTCTTCTCAGTGTTACTGTAAAACCTTCTATTGTTCTTCTTCACACAGAAGCCAGCTTTTTCTATTGAAAAAGTCAGAGAGAAGGCATTATGGAAAACTTGCTAGAGAGACTTGGTTTATGAATCACTTTAGATCCCTTTTAAGGACAAAGAGAGCAACTAGGACAGCAAGAACAAGACCCATAGACAACATCTATGACAAAGTGAGGTGAAAAAATACCCCATAAATTGCAAGGATAGGAAGTCATAGAAATCCATGCGGTATCAGTATTTTTGTGGGAAGAAGTGGTAAGAAGGCACATAGATGTCTGTTAGCCCTGAGGACAGTCCTAAAATCAAGAACAAGTACTGTCTGGAAAGTGAAGCATAGTCTAAGGGTCACAGTAAAGAAATCTTTTCAATTCATATAGTCAGTAAAGAAAGACAAGAAAGGGCCACACTGTAATTGTGCTGGAGCTGTCTGGTCTTATAAACTTTTAACACTAACAAATCGAAAATTCCTTTCAAAACAAAGCCTACACTGAAGAAAAATTACTTTTAGCAAGCCATAAGTTGAATAAGACAGAAATACGAACAAAGAAAGAGTGTATATAATAGTGGCGGAGGAAAGGGGAAATTTGAAGATAAGTAACAGAATCTTGAAAGATTAGAAATGAAGCCAAAATTTCTTTCAGAAATGAAGACTAAATTACTATGACAGAATTACTCACAGAAGTGAGTAAATATAACACAGTGAGGTATCAGAGAGTTATTTACGAGTGATTACAGAAAAAGAGAGTAAAAGACATGTGAGCATATGAACATATAGCACACAGTAAAAATTCTAACATGAATACAATTGGAGTTTCAAAAAGAGAGAATTTTGAATAAATAGGGAAAGGGCAATATCTGAAGACACAATAACTGAGAATTTTCCTAAACTGAGGAGCAAACTCAAGTTACAAATCCAATAAGCACTAGAAAATAAAAGCAAAATTAAATCAATCATCAGTGCTCTACAGCAAGAAAATTCTCAAAGGAAAAATAACTTAGAAGCAACTAGGGAAAGAAAAATATCCTCACTACCTTCAAAGAAGCAACAATAAGATTAAAAGAGGAACTTCCTTTTTTAAAATTTATTTATGTATACAAGTGCTGGGGTGTAGGCCAGAGGTGGGGGGTGTCAGAGGATTCACAGCAGAACAGACAGATCTACTTAAATACACTGCTGAGGGGAGCAGCAGGTGAGACAGGAGAGGTCTGCTGGGCCATGTGACTTAGCTCCCTGGCCGGGGATTGAACTTATACCCAATGGCTGGTGATAACTTGATAACTCTGAGACTTAGCTTCTGTGCCACCACGGAGATGTTAAAAGCTGAACTTTCAAAGAAAACTATAGAAGCAAGAGGATAATGAGATGATGTTTAAATTACTGAAAAAACAATAACCCCAACTTAGTATTCTATTAACAGGGAAAACTGTTCTTTAAAAAAGAAGGTAAAATAAAGATATTTTCAGATATATAAAATTTGAGAGAATTTTTGAATTTGTCATAATTTCCCTGAATATATTGAGTCATTTTAAAAATCGGTGTTTGTGGATGGAACTGGAAGGGATTATGCTCAGTGAAATAATCAGAAGGCAAAAGAAAAATACTGGATGGTTTCCCCCATAGGAGGAATACAAGATAACCAAATAGGGATCAAGGAAAAGAATAATAAGAATAATAACACAACAAAAACAAAAAGACAAGGACAAATTGGGGACACTTGGTGGGGGGGAGGGAGAGGGTTGAGGGCAGATAAGAGCATGAGGGACTGAGGTGATGGTGCACTGGTGAAATGGTGATGGGGCTTACAATTGATGTCAAATATATATAAATAAAGAAAAAAAACAAGCAAAATAAAAAAAATAAAAATCAGTGTTTGTTAATACTGATTCCCTTTGAAACAATTTCTTTTTTTTTTTTTTAGACTTAGGATTTTATTTATTTGTGCCTATAGGGACTGGGGTGCAGACCACAAGTGCAGGGGGTAAGTAGATTCACCAGAGACAGAGTGGGGAACAGAACAGGCAAGTGGACTGAAGTACACTGCTGAGGGGAGCAGCAGGCAGACAAGAGTGGTCTGCTATACCACATGGGTCAGTTCTCTAGCCAGGGATTGAACTCATGTCACAGTGGCTGGTGATAGCTTAATAGTGCTGAGACTTTAACCCCTGTGCTACTAGGGAGGCCCCTGAAATTATTTCTATAATTGCTTTAAGAATCTAAATATATCTACTTAAGAGTGAGCATATAAAATTTTTAATATATCACATATAAAATACATATCATATATATTTTACATATATGGTATATGTAAATATATATAAATACTTATACCATATATAAAAATTTATATTACCATAAGCTTTATACATGTGTGTATATACACACTCGGGTCATTACTTTATGCATACCTGATTATTTTTTTATTGATTGCCTGACATTACCTAAAAAAAAGGAGACAATTTGAAGTTCTGAAATGTTATCTTCCATCAGAGATAATTCATTTTCTTCTAAGGGGAAACTGGAAAATTGAGGTATGAGCATATCATCTTAATTCATTAAGGTACTGAGGCATTTCAAGTCTGCATTTTTGTTAGGGTTGATATTGTTTTATTCACTCTGTTCTTTTAGAAATAAAAGCCTGTATGTCATTAGGACACTGCCTTGTGGGGATCCTGCACTTCAGTTCATTTTTGCTTTGCTTTAATTCTGCTATCTGGAAAATCAGATCCTTGCCAATTTTCAACCACTTAACTCTAATTTCTGATTGGTTTAATGCTCAGCTGCCACTTTGGAGTTGAGAATGCTTTGAGAGAAAATCAGAAAATCCAACATTTAATGTTGGATTCATTTCTCTGTGTTTTTGTTCTCTCAAGAATCTTGGCCCTTAAATCACCAATCCTTTAACACTTCAATGCTTTCAAACAAATGTTCTATATATATGTCCATCATTTTAGGTTCCTTTTGTGTGAAATTTGGTCTATAACTAGACAGTCAACTAACATGAGAAGAATTAATTCAGTGTAAATATTGACTATAAAGGAAAAGGGGAAAAAAACAATGTTTTGTCTACAAAGAAATTATAGTATTAAAGAACAAGTGAATGTTTATGGGGAATTTTCCATGAGTTGTTTAATTTTCTTTTTCTGTTTTTCAAAGTATAAAAATAATTTGTATTTTGACATGTATGCAAAAGAAATGCCATTCTGATAAAAGACCAATAAAAAGAAAAAGAGAAAAAAGAAAGATCATAAAAAGCCAAAAGAAAATGCAAATTAGAATATCAGAAGTAGGGCCTCCCTGGTGGCCTAGGAGTCAAGTTTCACTGCTATCACCAGGAAGACCTGAGTTAGGCCCCAGGTAGGGAGCTAACCCACATTGCTCAGCAGACCTCTCCTGTCTTACCCACTGCTCCCCTCAGCAGTGTATTTTAGTAGATCTGCCTGTTCAGCTCCCCACTGTCTCTGGTGAATCCTCTCACCCCCTACATCCCTGGCCTACACCCCAGTTCTTCTACACCAAAATAAAATTAAGAAATATATTAGCTGTAAATCCAGATGTATTATGGATCATACAATGCAAACAGATTTAAAAAAAAAAAAAACACCCCTTAAAAACAAAAATCTTGGGCCTCCCTGGTGGCGCAGTGGGTTAAGCAACGCACTATGAAGCAAACCGCAACCACTGCAGCACGAGTTCGATCCCTGCTGCCGGCCACGGTGGGGGGGACCCACATGGTGCAGCAGACCTCTCCTGCTGTGCCCGCTGCTCCCCTCAGCAGTGTACTTCCGTTGATCTGCCTGTTCTGCTCCCCGCTCTGTCTGTGGTGAATCCTCTCACCCCCCACACCTCTGGCCTGTGCCCCAGTGCTTGTATGCATAAATAAATAAATCTTTAAAAAAAAAAAATCTTTAGGTTGACCAGTAAAAATAACTCCAGTTCTAACATAACAAGATAAATGGGAAATTTATCCTGCTTAAAAAAAATTCAGAATCAAGGATAAACTTTTGAAGACATTAAAAGACTTTTAATGAATTTTCAGCTCACAGTCAAGAAACTGAAATCCACAAAAGACAGAAATAAAATCAGATCTGAGACAGAAGCAGAAAGACACGAGCTGCTTTGCGGTCCTCTCAATCAATCCAATTAAGTAGGAGCTGGGTTTTATTGTCCTTTTGAGGCATGTAACAAAAGCTATGATCCTTGAAAAGCATGAAATTGAAACCAACAAATTCCCATAAAGCCTGGACTGCTCAATAAATGAATAGACTAAAAGATAAAAAAATTTTGTAGCAGAGAGAAAATACAATGAGGTTCATTATATCTGTGTTGGAGCCCTACATAGAAAACAAAAATATCCCCTAAATATAATTTTCCCAGTATTTAGAAAAATGACCAGTGAGCATAACCTATTACCACACAACTCCACAGAGAGACTTCCCTAGAAGAGTATATGGCGTTATGATCATGAATATTCATTGCAGAGACACTTGTAATAGAGGATTTGAAAATAATCTAAATGTCTATGGAAAGGGGGTAGATTAAAACATGATGCATTCAAACAAATGAGTATAAAGCAGAAGTTAATATGAAAATGACACAAAAATATGTGAAATGGATAAAGCAAGTTATAAGGGAAAAAAAGCATCTGTCCATATTTCCCCTCCACTTCTGACAGCCTCAATTTTACAGTCAGATTTCCAAGATTTTGTTTTGTTTTGTTTTGTCTAACCCTTTGGTTTATTTCTCTATACTCTAGATATGAGTGAAACCATCTGGCATTTATCTTTCTCCTCCTGGCTTATTTCACTTAACATACTCACCTCCAGAACCATCCAGGTTGTCTCAGATGACAAGATCACTTCTTTAAATATAGCTGAATACTATTCCATTGTGTATATAGACCATATCTTCTCGAACCACTCATCTCTTCTTAGGGACTGAGGGTTGTTTACATAACCTTGGTCTTTGTAAATAGTGCTTCAGTAAACATAAGATTGCACATATCCCCTTGAATTAGAGATTTCATGTACTAAGAGTAGAATTGCTGGATTGTTTGGTAGGTTTCTTTTTAATAATTTAAGAAACCTCCACTCTGTTTTCCATAACAGCAAAGCAGTTCACATTCCCACCAACATGTATAAGTGTTCATTTTCCTATATCCTTGTCAATACTTGTTGCTTCTGGTCTTTTTGTATATGGGCATTTTCACAGGTGTGAGATGGTATATCATTGTGGTTCTAATTAGCATTTTCCTCATGATAAGAGATGATGAACATTTTTTCACAAACCTATTGACCATCTGTGTCTTGAAGGCGTGTTTATTTAATTCTTTGCCTAGTTTATGATTGGATTTTTTGTTTTATTTTTGTTGTTGAGTTCTGCAAGTTCTTTACAGATCTTGTAGCTTACCCCTTTTCAGATGTATATGACCAAATATTTTCTCCCAATCAATGGGTTGTCATTTTGCTTTAATGACAGGTTCTTTCACTGCCATTTTTCAGTTTGTTTATTTTTGCTTTTGTTTCCCTTGCTGGTAAGGTCAAGTTCCCAAAGACATCCATGAAGTCAATGTGGTGTGTTTACCTATGTTTTCATGTATTTTATGGTTTCTGGTCTTACATAAAAGTCTTTATTCTATTGTAAGTTAATCTTTGTATTTCTATATGTATTTGTATGCATACATGTACATGTTCCTGTATATGGATATGTGATCTGGTTTCATTCTTTGGCATTTGACATTCAGTTTTCCCAACAACATTTGTTAAGAGATTTCCCTTTCTCCATTGTATATTTTTGGTTCCTTTATCAAATGTACTTTTTAAACATTACAAATATCAGACAACAGGTGGTTGCATCCTTGCAATTGTAGTGCTGCTTTTCTGGGGAAAAATGATTTTCTCAAGTCTCCTAAAATCACATCTGTTGGCAAGTTTTTAAATGCCTGTGTGTAATTCAAAATCAGCTCAATAGAATGCAATTAACTCGAGTGTTGTTTTATTACTAAATCAATACACTTGCATAGAGAGACTTGAAGATGCACAGAGCTGCACATAATTGCATGAACATATACCTCAGTTCTCTGGATGGATAGAATGACCAACACATGACAAATTTGTTTTTCTCACAGTCAATGGTTTGCTGAAAAACAGGTATGGCTAAAGGAATGCAGGGAGAGGAGTCGTTAAGTTTGGAGCTAGGCACTTGATACCCTCAAGGCTGCTTCTCCCTCAGAGTTTTAACTGCTGGCTCTTTCCCTGTACTGCGCAAACTGTGAGGCAGGTCGAACATTTTGATTGTGCATATTTAGGCGCATTGCCATTGGCTGTAACAGAAATAATTCTCCTACTTGCGCTGGATTTAGATTTTTACCTTAGTTTGCTTTAAACAATTTTAAATTTAATTCAAGATATTTTAGTGAAGACAAACATTTTGGTAACTATAATAAGTGGTTTCTCGACTGGTAAATTCACTGGAAATTACCCATAACGCAATTTCTTTAGAAAATTGCTCTGTGAGTCCTTCTATAGCCCTCCTATAATATGGCTATATTAAAAAACAATAATACAGAAAAACTCAATTTGATGACTCCATGCTATTTAATAGAATATTCATTATATGTTAGTCTTAAAGTATAGGAAAATACACTTGATCAAAACTTACAACTTGGTATCCCCAAAGTTGTAAAGAAGAATACAGTTAAAAAATTATTTGAGATTATGAAAAATATTCTAAGTTTTAATGGAATATTAATGGCATGAAAATTTCAATCCATTATGTCATTTCATTTTATTTTTTAAAGATTTATTTATTTATACAAGAACTGGGGTACAAATCAGAGGTGCAGATGATTCACCAGAGACAGAGCAGGGAATAGAACAGTTGGAAAGACTGAAATACACTGCTGAGAGGAGCAGCGGTCGAGGCAGGAGAGGTCTGCTGTGCCATGTGGGTCACCTCCCTGGCTGGGGATTGAACTGGTGCTGTAGTGGCTGTAGATAGCTTCATAGTGCTGAGACTTAAATGCTTGGGCCACAAGGAGGCCCATATGTTGATTTTTTAAAATAGGAAGTTTATGCTTAGTAAATTAGGACGGATGGAGAAAGAAAAAAGTATGATTTCACTGATGTAGGAAAAGTATGATTTCACTGATGTAGGAAATAAAGAATCCAAGCAAATGAACAAATACAACAAAACAAAACATACCTTAGATTCAGACAACAGAATGATAGTTATTAGATCATAAGGGGAAAGCATTTGATTGAATGGACAGAGGAGTTGACAGATGATGGTAGATAGAAACTAGACTTTTGGTGGTGGGCATGGTAAGATAAATGCAGATATCAAGGTGTAAAATTGTACACCTTCACAATGCTGTAAATCAATATTACCTCGAATAAAGAAATAAAATTCAATATATGTATTAAATTATTTAAGTAATCAGTTATACAAATACATATTTGTACAAAGATTCAATGTTTGTAAGTGTTCAGAGGAAAGAAGTTCAAAAAAGCAAATTTACATCTTTCCATTTCTTTGTATCTTTTTATATGTAGAATATTGAGAAACAAAACAAAGGGTCAGATAAAACCAAACTAATAATAAAAGTCGGGTAGGAGCGATGGTGGAGGATTATGGGTTCTTTGATGGTTGTCTCTTCCAGATTCACCTTCATCTAAGAATGCAAGGGTGGTGTCCTTTTATGCAATGTTTATGTTCAGAATCTAGTACAGAACCTTGCACATAGTAGGTGATATGTATTTGTGAGATGATAACAATGAGTACCAGAGTCATACCTTTTAAAAATGGAAAGGCTCTGGTTAAATATAGCCTATATTTTAAAAACCAGGAATAATTGAATGCAAACTCTGCCATATAAACACAAAATGAAGAAACCATTAATCATTCTCACATTGTTCAGAGGTCTTGATTCTTCCAGAAACACCATCAGTCACTGCTACTGCTACAGACTTTGTATTTCAGGATCTCACAGGGAGACCTGTCTCTGCTACTCACCCTTTGACATTAGCACTTTAACTAGTCCATCTCATTTGATTAATGAGAGCTAGCACAAACAGCTGGAAGAAAGAAAGAGCTGTTTAAAAGTGAAACATGATTTTTAGTTATCTGTTTAATATTTTAAAGGGAGAAATGGCAGAAAAGCAAATTGAAATACATCTGAACAAAATACACATAGTTTAACTGTGCAACCCAAATGGGAAAGGAAATGAGTGTTTATTTCTTCCTGTGTGTGTGAAATAGGAATGCCAGATCCACAATTCCCCTAGCCCAGTCCTTGCCACGTAGGCTTCCAATCTGCTCTTTTCTCTTTTCATTTGGTTAAAAGAACTTTTTATATACAACTTCATTATTTAATAACCATGTCACAACATTTCTCTGCCTCAGTTTGCTCAACGGTAAAAGTAGGATAATACTGTATTTATCTGTTTATATATGACAAGATGATGCACCTAAGGTATTTATAAGATACTTAGCATGTAGCAATGAATCAACAACTGTTAGCTATTATTATTATTAATGTATTTATGTATATATATATATTTATGGATGGAGATTACATGAATCTCTTTGGCTTCAAATTCCAATGTCAATCACGAGTTCTATCAGAAGTTCTTTCTCCAGTTAAGCCTAAAAATTTAAACACATTGGAAACAAGATTTGCAAAGCAATTATTTACACCCAATTCACAACAACCACGGTCCCTTTTTCTGTTAAGAATTTACTCGGTATGCTGCCTGATTACCTGGCCTTAACTCTAGGCCACAATTTGCATCTTGGTTTTACAGGGTGTTATTTTAAACCCTTCACTTTTGCATGTACCTGTCTGCTATTTATTACTCAATTGATACATATCAAGACAACACATATTTCTTCTCTTTTACTTCATTTGCATACAGTGCAATTGATCCAAGTTGGTATGGGATGCAAATTCTATATAAATAAAACCTCCCTTATCACAGCCATTTCTATTTTTTCTTTGTTGCCATTTTCTAAAAGATTTATTTATGCATACAAGAACTAGGGCACAGGCCAGAGGTGCGGGAGGTGAGAAGATTCACCAGAGACAGAGTGGGAAACCGAACAGGCAGATTGACTGAAACACACTGCTGAGGGGAGCAGCAGGTGCAGCAGGAGAGATCTGCAGCGCCATGTGGGTCATCCCCCTGGCCAGCGGCATGGATCCAACTCGTGCTGCAGTGGCTCAGTTTGCTTCATAGCGCATTGCTTAGCCCACTGTGCCAGCAGGGAGGCCCCTTCAATGCCATTCTTCCCAACAACTATCTGGAAGAATTAAAGAATTTTTCCTTCTGTTAAGAGAACTTTGAGAGCACATTCTAAACCAGCCAGGGCCAAGCACTGAGAATACCCAAGAGGAAAAACCTGCCTCTTCTCCTAATATGGGTCTATTACCCACCTATGCCAGAAATGGGAGACCCAGAACTTCAATAATATTTAAATGATCTGTCATATAGGTGTTTCCATGACAATCACTCATCTGGAACATGAGTAGAATTCACCATTGGAGAGGTAATTTGCAATAGCTACAACTTCTCTAGTTTGTATTTCACTGGGAATGAATGATATGGGGCAGCAGTTCCTCAAATATCACTTCCTGCCTCAGAAAGCATTGGAACCCATCAAATTTTCTAGTAATCAACACAGGAGGGAAATTTGGGGGAAAGTAGGAATCCCTCCACTTAGAACCCTATAAACAGAATAGGCCTACTCAGAAAATATGGCAGCAACAACACGTAAATGTCTAGGTGTATTTTTGCCAGTACTTGACCAGACTTTTATTTTGCTCCTCTAAACTCTAATTCTCTGATTCTGAGTCCCTTTAAATACTGACTTTGGTTCCTAATAGTCATCACAGAAACCTTATACCAGGTATCCTTTTCTGTCTTATTTTTCTGTTGTTGTTTTAAGATTTTATTTACTTATACATACAAGAGCTAAGGTACAGGCCAGAGGCTTGGGGAGTGGAAGGATTCACCAGAGACGGAGAGGGAAACAGAACAGGCAACTCTGACTGACACACACTGCTGAGGGGAGCAGGGGGCGAGGCAGGAGAGGCATCTGCAATTTGGGTCCCCTCCCTGGTCGGGGATGGAATTTGTGCTGCAGTGGTTAGGGAAGCCCCACAGTGTGGTGCTTATCCCCTTGTGTCACCAGGGAGACCCTGAATATCCTTTTTAGACACACTCTTCTAAATAGATCTTCAGCAATAGATTGTGACTTGACCTACTTTTTGGTCCTAAGTTTTAAATGTTGCACGTGGCAAAATTGTTTCTGCCTTGTTTCCGTGTTGTGCGTGCCCTATTGGGGCAAGCGTTTTCAGGCTGAAGGAATCAGAAATCCCATTAACAACCTTACCACCTATATAGAGATGGAGATTTACTCTTGCACATGATTGTGTAAACAATTATATAAAATTTATTAAGCATGACATTGATATAAGAATTAAACCAAAACAGGAAACAAAGCATATGCTTTCCTACTTTCTTATGTTACTTTTGAAAGAGACTTATTGGAATTTTCAAATTGCCAGCTATCAATTCTCTTTGAATAAAACAGACCTGAATTCTTAAATAGTTATAATTAAAAATGAAATAACATTCATTTTAAAATGTTTTTTCTCTGGATTTCTAAATCTCTTTATAATCTTTTTTTATTTTCATAATGTAAGATGTATGATTTAGACTCAAATAGTTTTACACATTGCTTGGGAAGATTGTTTCTCTCCTCTCCATTTCTTACCCCTCATGAGCAACTATTTTCAACTCTGGCTTGACTATTACTAATGCTAGTATCAATGTTCTTTGCTTTTCAGGCTTAGGCATTTTTCTGTTGATTTATAAATAATTAATCATCTTTGCACAATTTTGAATAAAAACTTTTTCATAATAGTTAGAACATTAGTGCTCTATGAGAAACTTTTCTAATTGTACAATTGTTTCCATTATATAATTGAGTGATATATTATAATTTAATCATGTTCACTTCTGTTGGATATTTATTTCCAACTTAGCAGAAAGGTAGGAGTATATTTTGTAAAAATTTTAAAGTGATTCTGATTTAGAAAGCAGAGAGCAGAGAACATTTAATTCCTTACTGAAGGACTTTTAACCTTGGAGTGATCATTCCTTTCGGATCCTTGACAGATGGACACTTGCTTCAAGACCAGGGTTCCATAGAAGCAGAAAATTTACTAATACATGCTTCAGAACTGACAACCAGTGTGCCAGCTGGCTAGGAAATGGGATGCCTGGTATCTTGCTGAAGCACAAAAGCAAAAATAGCTGAAAAGATAGCCTATGGTTAAACAATACTTATAATATGATTCAAATCAAAACGCTTCTCAATGTATCAGCAGGAAGACTGTAGATGTAGCAGGTGATGAGTCATTATACCGACAGCAATTCTTCCTCATTCAGAACAGAATGAAAGCTGTCCTAATACTGCCACCTGCCTTGACATCCAGAACGTGAAGGGCCCACAGGGAGAAGTGATGAGTGATGCTGAAGATGACAGGCACTGGCATCACAAATCTTGTTAAAGGTCAGAGAAGTCATCCAAGAAGGCATGGCTTAAATAGTATGAGATGGAAGGTACCTAATTAAATTATTTCTAAATTTTAATCTTTTTTTTTAATAAGGAGGATATTTACTTCTCAAAAATTTAAAAAAATAGTTTAAAACCATTTTCAAAATAGTTTTTCCTCCCCTGCTGGTATCTAGATCTATTTTCAACTTATTAATTAAAAGTTAAAATACAAAATGTCATAACTGATAATAGTAGCATTAAAAAAGGAACTGTGGAAACACTTTCCCAGAGTCATATTATATATATATACCAAATTAAATACTAATCTTCACATATTCAGTTTCATCTATTCAGAGTCCTCTTCCTTCTCCTCCTCCCTCCACTCTTCATCTTTGGTCAATGAAGAACTAAATTTTCAAGACCCAGCCCCAGTGATCTCCCCTTCATGGTGTGCTGCAAGCTGATTCTCCCCATCCAGCCAGCAGAAGCTGCTCTACCTCTGCCTTGTGACATGAAAGAAGATGCTGCCTGATCACTTAACTGCTTTTCCATTTCCCTGCTTACTGGTTCAACCAATCCCCAGGGCCTACAAGGTCCACTATTTTTCGCCATACTTCTCAACACTACTATATAGTTCATTGTCTTTTGTCTGAATTATTGCGAGAGCATCTTTACGGACTTCCCTGCCTATAAATCTTACATTTTTCAAAAACAGTCTCCAAAGGTAAAGCCAGAAAAATCACTCAAAAGTGCTCAAGATTATGATCAGGAGAAACTGTTCTCAGTTTAATATTGGATGACTCAAAGGAGTCCGTGAGGGAAGCTAAGGGATTGAGGAACCTAGCCCCTTAGGCCTTGTGTACCTTTGAAACCGACATGCCACACATGGCTGTAATTTAGGAGAGGGAGCACATTGACGAGAATCTGCTGGGAGTAGAATCAAGATCAGAGTATGACACAGAATTGAAGGAAATGGAAGCTCCAGATATAAGGGGGAGGGGGAAGAGAGCCAAGAAGTTTCAGAAAGGAAATTGCCGTATTTTGGAACACCAGCAATAACAGGAGAGGAGAGAACACTGTGAAAGAAGAAAAGCTGGGTGAGCAAAGCCTCCTTCAAAATTGTGGGAAAACAAATATCACATAAAGATAAGCAAAAATGACATATCAAATAGTCTCAGAACTTTCCGTTAAGGCAATTGAATCAGTGCTGTAACACTTCCTGAAATTTCCACACCGAGGACAGACACAGATTTTATGTGTATAGGCCACACCCTGGAAATAAAAATGGCATTTTCATAATAATATTTGTAATTTTTTTCAGTGAACTCAAGGTCCTTTAATTTTCCATCAATCATATACAATATACATTTATGGATGAAGAATTCAAGGTTTAAAAATATTAACGGATTTACCCCAGATTACATAGACCATAAATGGCACCACCAGCACTTAAGTTTCTAATACCCTTGTGTATTGTACTCTCTCTCCTTCCCCTGGAAGCTGCATTAACACTTATGAGCCACAGAGATAATATCTTTGGTAGCATTATCAGTGATTTCTTAAATGAGGTTCTGATGACCTAAAAGAGACACTGTTATCTTCAAGCTATTCAACCCAATCATCCAGCAAGGCAATTTCAATCCCCAGAGCTTTCAATCTTTAGGGAAAGCTGATTTTTTTTTTTTTTAAAGCACACACCTTGAATACTTTTTCTACCTTTCCCTTCAAAGCAGTCTATAATTAAGTTAAACATACATACTTGTTTTGTTGTGGAAGGAAAAAAAATTCAGAAGTAGGTCCTCATTAGATAATTAAATCATCATTTCTCTTTTTTTAAAGATAACATTTTTATTTATATATGCGTATAAGAACTAGAGTATCGGCCAGAGGTGTGTGTGGAGTGGGGAGGAAGGGTTAGAGGACTCACCAGAGACAGAGTGGGGAGCAGAACAGGTGGCTCTACTGAGATACACTACTAAGGGGAGCAGCAGACAAGACAGAAGAGGTCTGGTGCACTATGTGGGTCAGCTTTCTGGCCAGGAATCCAACTCATGCCAAGGTGGCTGGCAATAGCTTGATTGCGCTGAGACTTTTACCTCTGCACCACCAGGAAGGCCCCAATCATCTTATTCTTGTGATATTTTTATGATGAATTATCATAGAATTCTCTCAACCTTTATTTTCTTCCACATTTTAATTAAAATTTAGGACTTATTACAAGTTAGTCATATCAAAACTAGTATAAGGGGATTCTTGGAAGATGAAGGCAGCAACAAACCTTGAATCCCAGCATCAAAGCAACAGACTACCTTCAAGAACTCAACATGCAAGTAGATGATTAACTGTCTTCAGCCAAAGACATAATGGTATTAGCATTTTAGCAGAACAAATAGAATATATGATGGAACTGAGATAGAAAACCGCCCAAAAGAAGAAATAATTAATAACTGGGAAGCACAGCTGTAGGGTAAAGGTTGATCAGGTATTTCCACCCTCCCACCACTGATGATGGACACCTGAGGTGCTGCGAGCATTCCAGGGTGGGCATGCGCAAGTGGGCGCACCTGAGTTTGACACGGGCATAAATGGGCGCCGTCATGAGGACGCCATAACTGCGAGGACCAACAGACAGAACTGCGAGGACCAACCGACCAACAGCGAGAGCACAGACGAGCAGCAGCAGTAGAAAGCAGGCGAGAGGGTGAGATGACCCAGGGACTGGGAGGTTGGCAGGCCTCCATGTACCTGGCCACCTCTACTAAATAAAGCATGAAAAGCCACCGAGGGCTCCAAGACTCCCTTTTCCCTGAACCGTCTGCCCAGAACCATCCCAAACCCTGCTCCAGTGCCGCCCCTTCCTGCCGCTACAACAGCAGACTGATCTGGAAATAGCATTTAAATAGGAAGAGATTTTTCTCAGTTTAGTATTGGATAAATGAAAGAAGTCCATGAGGGAAGCTAAAGGATTGAGGAGTGTAGCCCCTTAAGTCCTATGTACTCTTATAACTGACTTGCCACACATGGTTGTTATTTAGGAGAGGGACTGATGGGAGCAGAAACTGCTGGGAGCAGAATCAAGATCAGAGTAAGTGAAAACAAATTGAGGGAAATAGAAGATTTATATTTCTTCTAAATTTCTTGCCATATTTTGGAGCACCAGCAATAACAGGAGGGGAGAGAGCACTGGAAAGAAGAAAAGCTAGCTGAGCAAAGCTGCCTTCAAAAATTGTGGGAAAACAAATATCACACAAAAATGAGCAAAGATTACATATTTGCTTTAAATCTCATCCCAAATTATTATAGGCCCACAAAGAGGTTAAGAACAGTCATATTCCTTTAGATAATCTTTTAAAACATTAGGAAAACATGTTCACAGAACAGACTTAAAGTGTAACTTTCTACTTTAGACAGAGTAAAAATACATTAAAATGTTCCATTGGGCCTCCCCATTGGTATAAGGGGTTAAGCACTGCACTATGAAGCATCCACACACACAACACAAAAATGATTAAGTACCAGAGATGATGAGAAAATCTTTTTGAGAGAAAACATGCTGAAAAGGAGGGGAAATTTTATTTATTTTTTGTCTCTCATAGCTATATATATTTTTTATTATTATATTTAATTGTATTTGACATCGTTTGTAGTCCCCAGGGGGTTCCCACCACCATTTTCACCCGTGCACCGTCTAGGAGGGGAAATTTTAAATCAAGTAGAAATGATGAGAAAGTTAAAAAAGAATTGAATAGGAAATCATAAATAATTAAGATAGGTTAAAAGAAATTGAAGTCTAAGTAAATCAACATGTAAAAAAAGGGAGTCTCTGAAAAAGAAAACTGAAGTAAGGGAACAAAAAATACTAAAGTTACAAATTTAGAAAAACTTTCCTTAAATTAAAAAAAATTAATCTCTAATTGAAAGCACATCTCATGTATTTGAGATTATCAAATTAGAAAAGGTAAAACCAAGTTGTATTTTAGTAAAATTTTTAGGTTTTAAATTAAAAATTCATTTGATTAGTTAGCCCCGCCACCCGAGAAAAAAAACCACAAATCAGATGTCTTATGACTTACAGATATTAAGTTGTTAGCAGACTTAAGAATTATGCCTTCTTCATAACAAAGTGAAAGATAAGAAATGAGCCAAGAAATTTAGAAACAAAATTATCAGCATGTAAGAATTCAGGATATATTGTTACCAAGAGCCCTTTCTAAGGAATATAACAAAGAATGAGCCTCTGACAACCAAAACAAAGGAAGAGAAGTACACGTATATAATATATAGTTGCTTCTGTAATGATTATGAGTCAGAAATGAGAGAGTACAGTTCCCACAAGTAGAAATAATTATAAACATGATGGAGATGGGGAGAATATTTGCAAAGAATATTTTAACTGTCATAAGTGATGGCAGTATTAGCGTTGTTATTCTAAAAACAGACTTCTCTTGATTTGAGAGAGGTAAACCATTCCAGTTTTACCATTCCTTGTGCCACGGAGAACTGGCAATATAAATAGTACAGATAAGTTTAGGTGAACCTATAGTCCTGAATTTGAATTGCAAATATCAGTATAAAATCATGAGGTATTTTGTCTTTTAAAATCATGCGTATTTTATGCCCACTGAGGAATTCACAATTAAATGCATGCCCATTAGCAAGGAACCCTAATGTTCCTAGGTTGCGACCTTCCAATGTAATTCCTAGATTGAAGACCACAATCTAGGAATAATCTGAAACTTTGGAGAATCACTGATTTCGACTGGGACAATAAATGTAATGATAATTGTGGAGAATTTTATTGTGAGGAAACTCTCAAAAACTTCTAGGGTCATGTCAAACAGTCTCAGGAGTCAACCTGAAGGCATTGAGCATTAACATCTAGCATCATAAAAAATAAGCAAACATTATATGCCTTCTGATAAAGGAATGAGCCGTGACTTAGAGTTTTGCAAACAGAATTCAATCAGAGTTTAAATGATGGATTTAAATTCAGATTTAACCACCAATTTACAAATGATAGTTACATGGTAATGTTACCTAAGAAAATAGAATAAACTAAATCCAGATAGTGGGAAATTATTTAGTCAAATGTCCTGGGTTCTTAAGCAGATACCATGTTAAGGGGAGGAGACTGAAGGTGAAAACCTATAAATTAAAATCAAATAAAGTTTTAAATGACAGAACTTAACCATATTTTTTAAGGATTTACAATTTGAAGCCACTAGAGAGGATTTGCAGCCTAGGGACCAAAGGGAGGAGGGAGACAGTGGACTATGGTGGAGGATTATGGGTTCTCTGGTGCTGTGCATGGCGTTAGGTAACATACATCAGAAAAGGTGTGATCCTATACCCCTAAATCATATAGATTGTTGTAAGCCAATGCTACTGCAACATAAAATAGTACCACTTGAAAAATAAAATAAGCTATATAGGAAGGAAATAATCACTTTGGAGTTGGGCCAGTGGTAATTTTTGAAGTGCTTAATAAATGGAGGAATATCTGAGAGAGCTGCCAAAGTTCAATGTCTTGATCAGCTCATGATTATAGGAATGCTCAACTTTAATGTATCAATAAACTATCCATCTGTTTGTGAAGATTTTCTGTGCATTTCACTTCTAAAAACAATAGTTTTGTAAAAACTCAGTATATGTAATCTAGGAGAAAACAACACTTGTTACTTTAAGCACTTAAATGACTTTTACAATGAAAACATGATTCATATGACCCAGAGACCTTTAAGATCTGAGATAACACATTATCTGATACTTGAGAGCCACTTTAATGACTGAGTACTTCCCACTTTCACACTATCCTACTTAATGATAATATTCCTACAGGTTGGCATGTAGTAAACAGTTGATAACATTCATAGTTGGATAATGGCTCCTTTTCAGAGTGCACATTTAGTCATGAATTTTAAATCATTTTGAAATAGAGACTCATTCATTTATCAACCTTCTTTAGTGAACAGCATTATGGTAACAAAAATTAGGTCATTATAATCTTACCATCAATCTGGGGACACTTTTATTTTATGGTAAGAAATGCTGATAATTTGAATAGAAAGTATTAAACTTGTTCTCCTAGAGAAACAGCACTTACTTTACTACTTACATCACTCTAGAAATATAAATAAGAAAGTAGGTGACTTTGCATGTTTCTCATAAGTGTAATGTTCATGACACCAGAAATGAAAAAAATAATAAATTTTAGTTGAAGAATAGGGAGTAGGAGTAATTCTTTCACTTGTCACCAGAAAATGAACATCAAGAATTTATAAGGTAGGAAAAGGATAACAAATATGAAGCTTTTAAGGAAAATAATGTATGTTTACAGTATTTTAGTTTGGTAATCAAAAGTTAGAAGCATTTCACATAGGTTCATTTATAATTATGATGTCAGATCCTCCTAGTAACTTTCATCACAGTTATTTAGCTGTTTTCTACACTTTTTTTTTCTCCCTTTGTTCTTTCTCTTTAGAACCCTTGATTTCATCTTTAAAAGTGCAAAATTTATTTCTACTTATAAAATGTAACAATTACATTAGCTCTTTCTTAAGGAAGAGCTATTTTGAGCTATTGCATTTATTTTCTAAAGTATTACTTTTGTCTTGGACAGAGAAACTTCAGAATAGTCAAGCACTTAGAAAGTAATTATCCTTGAATATTTTCCCTAAGAATTCAAAGCCAGTTTTATCCGATACCTTAGATAATGTCTCCCTGATCAATTTTATTTTGTTGTTTCTGCTACTAAGCTGTTTTTAAGATTTTAAGATTTGGAAAATCTAGACTATTCTTTTTAGAAATAGCTTGAAAAATTCCAAACATAAAGAGGTAATTCCAAGCTTAAGTTTGTAACCACAGACTTTATGTGTTGAGTGCAAAATTTGCCAGTAAGATCATTTTTTCAGACCCTTGTGTTTGTGATCACAGAATATTATCCCATGCAGAACTCAATAAGCAGGGGTCAATTCAGAATAGGCAACAAATTTATTAACTTTGCAATTACTAGTTTTGAAAGTAAAGCTATTAGTTATTTTCAACCATGAAAACTAGGTAAATCTAGAATTTAGAAACACAGAATTTTTTTTGGTCAAAGTGATATGTTTACTTTGTTTCAGTATTTGGCATTATGTAAAAACAGGTGATGGAGGAGAAACAATTCTGTACAACGTTAGAACATATCAAATGGAAAAAACCCTCAGTTTCAGTTTTCCAAACAAATGTAAACATTGATCAGAGGTACAGAGACCTCCAGTCAATGTTCATTTAAGGAGAGTATTTAGTACAA
This sequence comes from Galemys pyrenaicus, assembly GCA_019455555.1. Classification (NCBI taxonomy): domain Eukaryota; kingdom Metazoa; phylum Chordata; class Mammalia; order Eulipotyphla; family Talpidae; genus Galemys; species Galemys pyrenaicus. The sequence goes on from JAGFMF010011796.1 coordinate 12,353,769, forward strand.
TGGCAAGAGAGTCAGCAGTTTCCATGCTAACATTCAGTACTGCTGTTTTGAACACTGTACAGGTATATGACCAACAAGACAAAGAAAGCTAAAACCATCCCATAATATGAATGAAAATATATAGTGATGTAGGAGCATATCACTTTTTATTTTAAAAATTCCTCTAATGATTCCTAAATACTCTCCATAACTAAGGGTAGTTTTAGACACAAAACTATTTCTTGTACAACAGCCTTTCAATACATGGTAATCAGTGTAAGTTGTGAGATGTTTCCCAAGTTGAGTGCCGCCTGTTATTACAAAGAAGCCCTCTGCACTTTGGTTGTCTTTATTGTCTTTGTCTGTTGTGAAATATTCACAAAGGACAACATTGAGTCTGTCCTGTATTGTATCCACATTGCCTAGTAAGGTGCCTAGCATGGATTCAGTAGGAGATTCTCAATGAATGTATGTGTAAATGGATAGAAGTATAAGTAGATACATGGAGGAATGAATAAAGGAATGAATGAATATGTTCGGCTGAACCAGAGGTTTTATATTAAACTGCTTTACTGTCATAGCACAAGTTAAATCTAAGAAGCACAAAATCACCCAATGAGAGTTTAAAAATCTAGTTATTAGCTATACATATTATTAAATAGATAATGTGGTTTCCCCTCTATAGTTTCACAATAAATGAGCCATTTTGGTATCATACTATCTTAAGTTATAACTTAAGTTATAAATTGACAGAAATTAAAACACTCTGAGAGGAATGACGGGAAAAGGAAGAAACAAATGGCTTTAAATGCACTTAAAATATGAAAATTTGGGGAACATTTTATATAAACAGCCTCAAAATTGCTTAAAACTAAGAATGCTGGTTTAGGAAAGATAGACAGAAAAATTGTTAGCTGATTCAATCAACTGTGGCAAAATTAAATTATGTTTTCATCTTATTTAACAGCATGAGTGAATTTCTCCAGCAAGTCATCAACAATCAGCATCATTAGACTTGTGTATAAATGTATCCTACAAAGGATGGTAAGACAGAACTTCTGGTTAAGGTAGCAGCATGAGAAATCAAGGATTTATACTCTAATCTTTTTTAAAATTCTAGCTCCATCAGGTGTTACCTAATTACATTAATCTTGTTAATTTCTTTCTTCAAGTTTCAGCTTATTCATCTATATTTCATGAAATTATATGTGAAAGACACAAAAAATTGCCTAATAGTATAGAACACAAAGTATATCTTATTTCTCAGCCATTGGGTTACAAATTGGTTGTGCCATAATAGCATGTCTAGAATTCTGAGGGGCGAACTGACTTCCCATATTCACTGGTTATCAGAGGGTGCGAGACAGTAACAACGTGCCAGCAGGGTGCTGATTTCAATGTTAAATTTTCAGTTTTAAGTTGATAAACACCCCTAAAATAATTAATTTCTTCTCATTCCCTTAAAGTATAATTTGTGTTAACATGGGTTAACCTTTTCCACTCTGTCTCTAATCCATGTCCTGCGTCTCCAGTTTATTTTCTGGAATATCACTAATTACAACCTCATGTATTGAATCCTATCCATTGATCTTACCACTGACCATAACCCTGCTCATGTTCTCATTTCCCTCTTTATCCAGGTGAGTATTGCACTCCGTCTCTAGCAGTATTTCCCTATAGAGATCATTCATTCCTTGCTTCTTCACCCTACTTTTTTTTGAAAATTCTAATTCTGGTTAAATCAACTCTTTCCTCTGAGATGAACAGAACAGGAGGATTCACAATTGAGATTTCCCTTTAAATTTGAAAATACAAGTGGATTTGTATTGCACTGCCCTGCAATCTAGCTATATTCTCCCAGTAAATTAACTTTCTTCTTCTCTTAGAAAACTAATTCACACCTCCTTTCTTATACTCAAATTTTGATTATCTCCTCCTTCCTTCCTTACTCTTTATCAGTGACCTTGGCTCCTATGTTATTTAGAAAATTAGAAGCAATAGCAAAAAAACCTAACCTCCAATACCAAATCCAAACTGTTTTTGTATCTATATACTCTGCTTTCCTTCCTGCTACAATATGCATTCTTAACTTTTATTTTTGTGCCACAAGACCCTTTTGCATTCTGGTGAAATTGATGGGCTCTTTTCAGAATAATATTTAATGTCTATGATTACAAAGAAACCAGCTAGCTATCAAAATGTTTAAGAATTTGTGATGTAGGAATATGTGGTTCCTGTTAATGCATTAGATAAGATGATCTAATAGGCACCCTAAGAACTCGTTTATTTTAACGAGGTGAGGAGAAGAAATAATATTTGAAGACATTCTTAAGAGTTCATATTTAATTTAAAAATATCTGCATTGCAGTCAATTTTGATTTGTTAATTACTTTCATTATTGAAGGAAATATTAAATTTCAATTACAGTTTGGTATAAATAAATATTCAGATTTTTGCCCATTTAAGTTCACAAACTTTCTGAATTCTTAAAAGTCAATAGACACAAGATTAAAAAGTATTTTAAAATATCAGATATAGCCAACCTAGTCACTTGTATAAAAAGTGGCCATATCCTGGAACAAAAAGCAATTCTTAAATTTTGTCAAAACTTTTTTGTTTCACCATATCAAGAGACCTGTGTAGCTAAAAATCAAGGCCCCAAACCATGGCTCACTTCCCTTGAGACATTTATGGGGGGTATTATAATGTAGTTACCATCAACCAGAGATGCTATCCAACATCCCAGCATCATCTCATTATTCCTTATGGAGGAAAGAGACTATACGTTGACCCCAAAAGCCTCCTTCATCCAATTTTGGTTTACATTGCTTAAGAATGCTCATGAGAGGCCTTCTGGTGGCACAGGGGGTAAGCACTGCACCATGAAGAATCACTGCAGCACAGAGGTCTATCCCTGGGCAGGGAGGTAACCCATATGACGCAGCAGACCTCTCCTGTTTCACCCACTGCTCCCCTCAGCAGTGTATTTCATCAATCTGCCTATTCTGTTCCCCGCTCTGTCTCTGGTGACTCCTCTCACCCCCCCACCCCACCTCTGACCTGTACCTCAGTTCTTGTATGCATAAATAAATAAAATCTTTAAAAAAAAAAAAAAGAATGCACATGACTTCCTAGTTCTCAGGAAAATCTCTATCCTGGAATATTTAAGATTTGTGGCACTGCCTAACTCTTCTTAATACCAGGATCAGGTATTAGGATCATTAGCAACCAAGTATTTTTTTTTTAAGGTTTTTTTTTTTTTATTAGTTATATTTGACATCATTTGTAGTCCCCAGGGGGTACCCACCACCATTTCACCCGTGCACCATCACCTCAGTCCCTTGT
>JAGFMF010011796.1:12357373-12383477 GCA_019455555.1 Galemys pyrenaicus
TGTGTCTTTTGGGTAGATCCCTAGGAGTGGGATTGCCGGATCATATGGTAGTTCCACTTCTAGTAGACTGAGGAACCTCCATACGGCCTTCCATAATGGAGCAACCAAGTATTAATTGATATTCTGGGATAGGTTAAGATCCCTAGAGACTGCATATAAAATAAAGAGTGAGCTTATATAAGGAAGGAAAGCAATATTTAAGGGGCAGGATAAGAAAATAAGAAAGACAAAGACAAAGAACAAAGAAAATGGCAGGAGATTAACCCAGAAAGCATGTGGTTAACAGTGCCAAATGACATCAAGTCAGTGTTACAAAGAAAAACGTATAGGGTTAACAGAAATCCAACAGAGTAGGCAAGAAGGAAAAAGTTAGTTTTCAATTCATACCAAAATTCCGATGTTCATCAATCCACTATGGTCAACATTATTATCCTCAGATTTCAAATGTAGACATTAAACGTAGCAAAGTAAAATAACTTGCTAAATATCACACAGCTAGTGGATGGTGGAGGCAACATTTGTTGTTTTTTGTTTCGTTAGAATCAATTTTTTAATTCAGACACACACACTATAAAGAGAAAAGAAAATCTGCAACAACTTTGTTTAGATCCGAGTTGAAGCTGTAGTTGATTAAGAGATGAGTCTCACAATCCATTAACAAGATTTTTCCTTCCATATGTCAGTTTTTTAAATGTCTGTATGTAAGATTTTATAATTCCCTATAGTGAGGTCTTGCACATTATCTTTATAAATTTTGACATTATTATAAATAATATCTTTTTATTTTTTAAAAGATTTATTTATTTATGCATACAAACACTGGGGTACAGGCCAGAGGTGTTGGGTGGTGAGAGAATCCACCAGACAAAGCAGGGAGCAGAACAGGCAGATTGACAGAAACACATTGCTGTTGCTGAGGGGAGCAGCGGGTGAGGCAGGAGAGGTCTGTCTGCACCATGTGGGTCACCTTCCCAGCCAGCAGCAGGGATCGAACTCATGCTGCAGTGGCTATGGTTTGCTTCACAGTGCGTTGCTTAACCCACTGCACCACCAGGAAGGGCCCTAAATGATATCTTTTTAAAATTCCATTTAAATTTTTTGTTTTAATATGCAAAATAAAATTTATTTTTTATATTTTGCATTAAATGTGTCAATTGTTTACATGTCTATACAACTTTGGGGTTACATTTTTACTACTTATATGTGTGTAAACTTCACTCCCCCTCCACCAAATCTCCCTGCTAATGCCTTACCTGTTTCCTTCCCCTATACTCACCTCCCTATCCCCTGTGCCCTCTGGTAACCAGAATATATTCCACTAAGATTTGTTTTTACAGTCTTTTACCAACATATGTTCTTTGGTTATAGTCCATAGGTAAGTGAAACCATCTGCCATCTATCTTTCAATTCCTGACTTATTTCTTTCAGCATAATTCCCTCAAGGTCCATCAATTTTGTCTTTAAAAGCACTATTTCATGTTTTCTTAATAGCGGTGTAGATTTCCATTGAGCATATAATCCTCAATTTCTTTATCCAGTTGTCTATCAATGTGCATTTAGTTTGTTTCCATGACTTGGCAATTGTGGATAGTGTTGCTATGAACATAGGATGAATCTTTCATGTTAGTTTTCATATTCCTTGAGTAAATACTTAGCCAGAGTTATTGCTAGATCATATGGGATTTCTTCAAAAGAATTTTCTTTTTCCTAAATTTATTCATATATATTTTACATCATTGTTCATTTTTTTTTTTTTTACAATATTTGCTTTCATTCTCAGGTGTAGCCCCCATAGAATTTCAACCAATTCACCTGTACACACTCACCATGGTCCCTTGTGCTCTTCCCTCCTTGCCTTGGATCCCTGTCCCACTCCTCCTCTGCAGAATGTCTCTCATTTATAGTTGCCTGTTTATTTTTGTTGTTTCTTATTGTTATTTTTTTTCCTAATGCCTTATTTGGTTCCCCTGTATTCCTCCTATAAGGAAAACCATTTGATATTTTTCTTTCTCCTTCTGACTTACTTCACTAAGCATAACATTTTGAATTTCGTAAGAAATCTCCACAACATTTTGGATAAAGGCTGCACCAAACTGCATTCCCACTAACAGTGGGCAAGACTTCCCTTTTCTCCACATCTTCTTCACCATGTTGTTTCCATACTTATTGATATGGTCTTCTCACAAGAGTGAGGTGATATCTCATTGTGGTTTTAATTTGCATTTTCCTTATAATAAGTGATATTAAACAATTTTTCATGTGCCTGTAGACCAGCTGAATATTCTCTTTTTTAAGTTATTTTTTTATTTTTTAATATTTATTATGTGTACAAGAACTGGGGTACAGACCAGAGGTGCATGGGGGGAAGGAAAAGGGGAAGTGAGAGGTTTCACCAGAGACAGAGTGGGGAACAGAACAGACAAATTGACTGAAATACACTGCTGAGGGGAGCTGCAGGCAAGATAGGAGAGGTCTGCTGTGCCATGTGGATCAGCTGCCTGGCAGGAGATCGAACTTGTGCTGCAGTGGCAACAGATAGCTCCATAGTGCTGCGTCTTAACCCCTTGCCCCACCAGGGAGGCCCTAAGTCAGTTTATTTTTAAATGAAGTGCTTTTTTCTTGTATTGTTCTTAATTTTCTGGATAGTATATGTTTTCTCCCCACAGTGTGGTCAACTATAATTTTCCTACAATCAAACCACCCATAGCTCATCACATAATCCTTTTGCTCTCCCCACTCATATTTTCACCTTATCCTCTCCCCTCCTGGATGCTTCATATCTATTGTTAGCTTTCAAGGTTTGTCTTTGCCTGACCCTTTGTTCGATTCCACCTATGAGTGGAACTACCTAGTACTTATCTTTTTCCTTCTGACTTATTTCACCTAGCATAATCCCTTCTAGCTCCCTCCATGTGGCCACAAATGACATGCATTTTTTCTTTATTGATGAGTAGTATTTCTTTATGTGTGTGTGTGTGTGTGTGTATTCCACATCTTCTTGATCCAGTCATCTGTTTTAAGGCATTTTGGTTGTTTTCATATTTTGGCTATTATAAATAGTGCTGCAATAAACATAAGAATGCAGGTTTCCTTTCAAATTAGCATTTTTGTGTTCTTTGGGTAGATTATTAGCAGTGTAGTTGGGTCATATGGCAGATCCATTTTTAGTGTTTTAAGGGACCTTCCGCACAGCCTTCCATAGTGAAGCCAACATTTGATCTCTCAGTTTTCAGATCCCCAAATCATTTTGAACTCAGAACATAAATATTGAGTAAAGTTGGAAGAGTGGGTTAATAGGTCATCCCCAAGAGACATCTACATTTTAAATCTTGGAGTCTGTGTAGATGAACTTTTTGTAAAAAGTGTCGTTGCAGAAAGTAATAAATTAAGGATCTCAAAATGAGATTATCCTGGATGATCCAGGTAAACCCTAAACCCAGTGACAACTGTCCTTATAAGAGACGCACGGGAAAAATAGGAAACTCTGTGAAGATGGAACCATGTGTCAATATGCATGTTTTCATTGATAGGGCACCGAAGATAATAAAAGGTTCTTTCCCAAAACTATTTCAGAGGCATCACTGTACTCTTTTACCAGACTCATAAAGAATTAATATTACATTATATATATGACTTCATTTCCTTTCATATTTGACATTATGACACATCCTGATTTTAAACACCATAACTCACTCAAAATAATTATGCTCTATTTGATAGCTTGCTACATTACATTTGAAAAGTACATTAGTCACTGTGGTCTGAAGACATTCTTGGGATAAATGTGAATGTATTCATTTACTTACCAGTGCTTCAAGCAAAGTACACATAATATTAAAATTGATGTTTTCTTTGACTGCTAGCAACACATATATTATGGCAAATATAAAAGAAATTATTTATTTTGGAGTTAGTCATGTTATATTAGTGCCCAAAAAATAGTGAGAGAATATCAGAAATGCAATATTGTTTTTTTTAAGGTTTTCCCATTTTTTAAAGATTTATTTATTTATGCATACAAGAACTGGGATACAGGCCAGAGGTGTGGGGCGGGAGGAGGGGATGAGAGGATTCACCAGAGACAGAGTGGGGAACAGAACAAGCAGATTAACTGAAATACACTGCTGAGGGGAGCAACAGGTGAGACAGGAGAGGTCTGCTGTGCCATGTGGGACACCTCCCTGGCGGGGGATAGAACTCATGCTGCAGTGACTGGCAATAACGTCATAGTGCTGTGATCTAACCCCTTGCACCACCAGGGAGGTCCAAGAAATGCAATTTTATTTTAATGTAACATAAAGTAAAAAAGAATAAGAGACGGGGGCTTCCCTGGTGGTGCAGCAAGTTGAGCACCGCACTGTGAGGCATCTGGGCCACAGCAGCACAAGTTCGATCCCTGGCCAGGGAGGGGACCCACATGGCGTAGCAGACCTCTCCTGCCTCGCCTGCTGCTCCTCTCAGCAGTGTATTTCAGTCCATCTGCCTGTTCTTCTCCCTGCTTTGTCTCTGGTGAATCTTCTCACCTCCTGTGACTCTGGCCTCTATCCTAGCTCTTGTACACGTAAATAAATCTTTAAAAAAAAAAAAAGAAAAGAATAAGAGATGGGATTAGCACTTGAAAATTAAGTATATTTCTACCTTATTCCTTATTCTTAAGGTGATTTTAAGATAGGTTAGTGGTAAGAGTAATACGATAAACTTTATACTCAAGCAGATCTGATTTTCAGTTTCTGTTCTACTAGTAAGTAGTTGAGTGATGCAGCATATGGTAATTTGCCTCTCTGAGGCTGCTATCTGCACAATGGGAGAGTACGTATCAACCTCTGGAAATTGTGAAAATACTATTAAGTGAGCAAAACATCACATAGTGACTAGCAGTAAATAATCATTACATTCTTGATATTATTGCTATTGTTACATCTACGTTTATAATTTGAAGTATTGAAAGGATAACAAAATTTGTAAATCTTCGAGATGATATCGCTTACTGTATCAACATCTCAAATTCTGCTACGATTTATTTGTAAACTGACTCCATTGCTTATGAATCTGAACACTAATAATACCTGAAATTTCTTTCCAAATAATAGGGAAGAACATGGTGAGGGCAAAGATCAAAAATATTTGGCCATGAGTTGGTCTTTACTAAAGCTGAGTGTTGGGGGTTGCACTGTCTTTAATTTTTATCTATAAAATTCTCTGTAAAATGACTGAAAAAAAATTCTTGACCACGAAGACTTTCTTCTTGGAAGAATTTTTATGTTAAATATGTTAAAAGTTATTAAAAGAAAGTATGTTACTTTGACTCCTGCTTATCAATTTTGATATGAGGTTACAGATAACATAAAAAGTGCCTTGCAAATAATCTATAACTACTGGTTATTATTATTATAATCATCCTTATTGTTGTTTCTAGTCTTTTTGAGATGGACCACACTTATAGGTATGAAGTGGTATTTCATTATGGTTTTGATTTGTACCTTCCATTTGTCTATTCTATAGCATTGTCCAGAATCTTTTGTATCTTTTTTATTGAATTTTTTACATCTTCCATCTTCATTACTTTCTTATTTAAAGCTTCAATTTCCAATTTCTATCCATTAATTTTATTTCTCAGAACATTCATTTGTTTTTCTGAGGTTTTTTTTTTTTTTTGATAACTGATCAATTTTTGTGTTTTCTTTCATTTCTTTGAATTTCTTTATGATGGTAATTTTGAAATCTTGTATCTGACTGGGAGGAAAGATCTTCCATGTCTTTGTGGTTGGGTTATGGAGAGTTGTTCTCTGTGTGTGTGCTGTAGTATTCCTCTGCGTTCTCCTATTGCTGTTGTTTTTTTCACCACCAATATTTTCTTAATATTAAGGGTGCAGAGTCTGTATTTTTCCAGTAGGGGGTGCTGTATGTCTGGGAAAACTATAGCCAGGTCTTCAGTGGATAGGAGAGGGTCCTGGAAGGGCTCTGTTGCTGGTGGATGTGGTTAAGTGTTGACACTGTTCATTCTTGTGTTATCACTTCTAGCCTGCCTTGTGAGCTTCAGACCCTGATCTCTGAAGCTAGTTAGATGGGCTTTTAGCAGAGCATTTACAAAGAGCAGTCCCTGTGTCTGTCTATTCCTGGGGGAAATGAGTGGGGTGAGTCATGCTACTCTGAGCTTTATCTTCTGCACTGGGGACGCCCTTTTGCCTGGCTTTCCACAGCACACTCATACACATCGCCCACAGTTAGATCAACAACAAGCAGTTTCACCCTCCCAGGGTACAGAAACTCTAGAATTGCATTTTATGCCCTAGTGGAAGCTACTCACTAATCATTTCCCTTCCTCAAATTTCTTCAGTGTCTCTTTTGTCATGCACAGTCAGTTAGTCCCCGATTTTGCCCCAAGTCACAGATGCCTAAATCCATTCTCCTAGGTGCAAAGTAGTGTACTTCCTCTGAGGCTGTCTTCCCTACATCCAAGATTAGGAATTTTGTAATCCCCCAGATGAGACGATGTCTGTCCAGTTGCTGCAGAGCATTGGCTATGAATCCCCAGCAATGGAAATCATGCTGATTCTCACCAAGAAAATGGAAGGTTTAAGTAGAAATTTAATGCCATTTTCCCAGGCTATTTGTTTAATCCAAAACCAAGCACACCTGACCTTTAACTGGTTTTTCTATAACGTACTATAGACAGCAGCAAAAAAGTAACACTAATATCAAAACATAGGCATATTACAAAGGTATAAAATCTTCAAAAATTCTCAGATCATTCCCTGAATATTTTTAAATCCAATATCTAGACTCTCTAATGTTCTTTTGCCACCATATTAATTTTTATTAATAAAAATTGAATTTATCAGTCCTCCTTTTTCACTTAGTCCAAACACTCAATAGTTGAGCACTGTGACCACATGAGGACTAGACTACCTGACCTCAAATTCTAAGTTCATTACTTGCCAGCTCTAGAGTTTATACGATTTACTTGATTTCTCTGTGCCTCAGTTTCCTCATCTTTAAGTGGGAATTACAATAAAATCTACATGCTGGGGTTGACTGAGAAAATAAATATAAAATTCTTGGAACAGTGTTTGACATGTGATACATGCCATGTGAGTTTGTTAAATTAAAAATTTTAGATAGGCATAGAATGTTTGAGATGGGTCCTCCTCTGGTGGCGCAGTGGGTTAAGAAACACACAATGAAGCAAACCGCAGCCACTGCAGCACCAGTTCGATCCCTGCCACCGGCCAGAGAGGTGACCCACATGGTGCGGCAGACCTCTTCTGCTGTGCCCGCTGCTCCCCTCAGCAGTATATTTCAGTCCATCTGCCTGTTCTGCTCCCCACTCTGTCTCTGGTGGATCCTCTCACCCCTTGCACTTCTGGCCTGTACCCCAGTTCTTATATGAATAAATAAATCTTTTTTTAAAAAAAAGAATGTTTGAGATGATTGAAGGACCATTCAAGGGCCCCTTAGTATTAAGTAGGTAATTTGCATCAGGTCAACTTCATGTGCATTTCTAGGGGCTGCAGAAAACATTATAAACCCTGTAACTAGATTGCCAAGTTCTTAGCCATGGACCATGTTTATTCATCTTTATGTCCCTACTGCTAGTGCAATGTCCAGTCTCTGGAAATAACTAAATAATTGCTTGCTGAGTAACTGAATGAATGATGTATTATTCATTTGATTCATAGGTTTTTACTATATATGAAAAATAATTTCTCATGTGATATCTTGAAGGGGAAGTAAACAGTTTGGGCATGATGATTCAAGCCAAAGCACTCCTAGATAGAAGGAGAAGACAAACAGGATTACACTGCACATTTTACCTCATTCAGTTCTAGCCAGAAAAAATTGGGTAGGTCTAGACCTGGGAACTGACCTATCAGAGATGTTGGGAAAGGCAGAAACAGGAATATAAGGTTAGACTGACACTATAGTAGAAGGAGAAAAAAAGACTTAGGCATACCAGAAAGTCATTTTTGAAGCCATTTCCATTAGTTTAGCAGAGGGAAAGAAAATTTCATAATCTCAAAAATGCTGCCAATAAATAAAGCATTATTCAAGGTTTGATGGACTTCGAATCCAGGGCCAGCTCTGCCATTAGCTAGCATCCAACCCTTCAGCAAGGCGCCTAATCTCTCTGAGCCTCAGTTTTCTCCTCTCCAAAATAAGGCATTGACTGGTGATCTGAAGGGTCTTTTGCAGGCCTTTAGTTCTGTGATTCTAATAGCAGATTGAGAATTTACACTTTTCTAAGGAAAAATAAAATAACTTATTTTTAATTCATAGAGCTATGACAGGAGCCTTATATAAAGTTCAGTGTACAACAATATTGTCTATTCTTAAAATTCAACATGTGTTTTTGACTTTTATTTAAAATTATATGGACTGAGATCCAGTTTAAGATAATTACCAAAATAGAGTTTAATTCATTAAGCCAAATTTATAACTTTGTTTCATCCTCTACAACTCTGAACAGAAAAAAATGCTATAAAAACCCAGCAACCTCAAAATAATCTTTTAAAAAAGGGAACCCGAAAATATTTATTTACTTGTTTTGTTTTGAACAAGTTGTGGGTAAAACTTAAAAAGTTGTACCCATCATATAGGTTATAGTTACCTTATAGATTTGCGAAAGCAAACAAAAAACTCAACAACTAACTTAGGTGAGTCACAGTTCTAATACTTCATGTGTAGATGCAAATTGTACACAATACACCTGGGGATTTGTGTCAAATTCAGGTTTAAATGCTGGAAATGGATTTATTTATTTACTCAGTTCACAAGAGCTCAATGCCTCTAGGTGATGAATCCAACTTTTTGCAGTAAGACATCAGTTACTTGAATTTTTTACCACCAAACCTACTGTATTTCTAATATGCTATCTCTGATTTTTCTTCAGTGAAATCTCAATTGGCAGAGAAGACCACCATATTAGAACTCTTGAAAACTTCAAAGAAACACTTCATTAGACTCCAGCGTACTCAAGCCATCCCTCCAATACACAGGTAAGCCTCTAGAGTCTCCAAAAGTTACTCACAGCCTAACTGTAATGGGATTATAAAAGGCATAGACTCAGAACTAGAGCTAAGACAGAACTAGTTCTTCATTCTACTAATTCAATTAAGAAATATTTTCTGTATTATCAAGCTCTCTAAAGTCCATAAAATACCATGTTTCTGTCAACATAAACTTTAAATAAATACTCCAAACATGATAGTAGCTCCTAGGAACTAAAAATTAGTTACTTATATGACACACGATGGGACAACACAATATTTATATTACTGAGTATTTCTAAGAAATCCATAAGGTTCATACCATGTATTAATTTATCAATAATTTTGTCCAATTTGTACATGACAAATCTTTAGCATCAAGGTGAGCCACAGCTAGTGAATAACTCTAGCTGAATGTATAGCACCTCAAATTCCACAACAGTTTTGTTATATACTCATAAAAATAAAAACTTTGTTCTTTATGAAAAACAACTTCTGAAAGAAGGTCAGATGTTTATAATGGTGATTAAAATGCAAAGAATTAAAAAATAAATAAAATAAAATAAAATGCAAAGAATCATAAACTCTCCCGAAAGAAATAACTCCTGATCAGAAAACATTACATGGGGGAACTCATATACCATAGTAAATTACCTTTACTACTTACAATGAAAATTTTGAAATTCAGCTATGTAAGTATTAAAGGTCTGTTATAATATGTGAGAGTGAATACTGGTATTTACTAAACCAACTAAACTGAAATGAGTAAAGAAAAAAAATCACAAAGTAGGTGAAATTACTTAGTAAGCTGTAAATCATTTAAAGTATAAATCTTATTAAGAGTTGTATATAGAAAAATACTGAGACACATCATCAATAAGTTTTTAATAAAGGACAGACTATTTCTGTAATCATAATAAATTCTAGTTATATTTTGCCTCTATGCCATTTATGTTTTTACAAATCCCAAAAAGGAAAATTCTATGTTTAGAAGAATTACATGAGAAATAGAAAAGAGACAGAGACAGGAAAAGGGAAGAATAGAGACAGAATCTACAGAGATAGGAGATTTTTATTTTGCATGTATTTGATTATTAACAATTATAACTATAAAAGATCATTTTATAGTTTCATAGCTTGTTTATTGTCTTTTCAGTATGTTGGTTATTGGCTATGTTAGCAAGAGTGAAACTCCTGGGGACATCTTAAAGAAAAACAAGTGTATTTTATTGATTTTATTAAACAAATAGTAAACAGTCTGCAATGGTATCCCAAAGTGTTACTGGGTTAAGTTTAAAATAGGATAACTCAGAATTTCAATATTAAAAGTCTGTATTTTTATTTCTAAAGTTACATCACTTTTTTAAATGAGATCCCAGAAGTAGATTCTAGAATCATGAACCTTTAGAATCCGAAGGTGCTTTCTATGACATTCAGTCTAACCTTCAATTAAAATCATGAATTATCTCTAAAACTTCCCCGTTCCATAGAAACCCAGGTGCTCTTTGAACATTTTCCATGATAGAGAATCTTATTACTTCAGGAGATCTTCATTTGAATTTCAAAGAGTTCTGGTGGGTTCCTTTTAAAATTCATATATTCACTTTAAATTTGTCTCTTTCTAATTTCAATAATTTAGAGTTAATTTCTCCATTTGGAGAATCAAAGAATAAATCTAATCCCACTACTATTTGAAAATCTCATAAATGTTCAGAGATGGGTATCTTAAAAAGCACTTGGAAGAGACGCTAGTATGTAATACTTAATAATGCAAGCTGTTACTATAGTATCAAAACCCTAAAACAATTTCTTTCTCAGACATTTTATCCACGTTTCTTTAAGACCTTTCAGAATGTTTTAAAGACCCTCTTTATCTCAACTTCAAGTGATGTTCAGGACACTCACATTCTTTTCAGTGGGAATAGGGTATAGAAAATAAAGGGGAGGGGTGGAAATAAGAAAAATTCACTTTGTCTCAGTTTCAGATGTATTTATATAGAACTGAGCAAACCATTTTCTACTAATCATTGCACTTTTCCTGTATCTTCCTTATTTCTTTCCCTCTAAGTTTCATTCTGAATGTTTGTGTTTTGGCACTTTTCTTTCTTAATTAGGTCATAGTGAGTAATCTATTTTATTGCTTTATTCAAAGTATCATCTTCTGAGTTTATTTACCAATTTACTGTTTTTATTCTTTCAAACTCATTTATTTAAAAAATTAATTCATTTTTTAGCTTCTTGGATCACATAATTCCATTTGTTCTTATTTAGTCATATTTGCTTTGGCAGCACATATAACATTTCTTCTAATTTAGTAATGTGAATATATATACATATATGTATAATCTGAACTCTGTAATAACTGACATCTGTAGTTTATAATTTGGAGTGACAAGTATTAGTCTGTGTATGCTCAAATCAGATGGTATTTTCCAATCGTGAATATATTGCTGGCTATGGGAGAATAGTTTTGGCGTAAAGTAGCATTTTCTTTTTGGAGTTCAGATGGATTTTACTCCTTGTTTTCTTACTGTATAGATGTGTTTATTTCATCAAGTGACTGATCATCAAATTAGAACTGTATCCTACTCTCAACGACAAGTGCTGCCAAACAACAGAATTTGCTTGTTGCTTGAAAATGGGTGACTTTATGACATTGTTTTTGATTGTTTCCTTGGGTTTTCCCTGGCAATGGGAACTGCTAAAATTTTAGAATCCTCCTTGCAAAATATATTTACAATGAATGAGCAATACAGGAACAAGAAGTTTAAAGAGAAAGTAAGGATGTCATACTTCTTTCATTGTTGTTGTTTTGTTTTTTTTTTTTGAGAATGAAATAAATTTTTATTAGAATTTTAAACAAAAATTATAGCCTCCAGAGAAAGCTGTGTGTGTGTGTAGGTTTTGATTATTTTTCTACGCTCTTATGCTGTTTGTCATCTGAGCTTTTAAAGTCCTTCAGAATCAGTATTATTATCATCTTGTCTATGAAGATAGAGGAATGGAGCCACAGGTGAGATTAAGTGGTTTGTTGAATGCTTCAAAGCAAGCCCAATAGGAATTAAAAATCACCTCCATGTTGTCAGATTTTGACTTCCCACAGCAGTGACCAGAGAATCAATATCACTTTTCACCTCTGCAGGACTTATTTCTAAGCCCAGTCCACATCCTCTTTCATTGAGGATTTAAAAAATCCTTATAAATAAATAACCTTTTCATTTCAAATAGACCCCCAAACTGTGGGTTATTTCTCACTCTATAACCCAGAAACACCTCTGCCCTTGTGAACAGACAACAAATGAGGAAACAGAAAAAGGTCGATTTCATTTCCACCTCAGTCACAAGATTGCAGTATCATCCTGAACAAGTGATTTTATTTGCATGCCTAAACTTTGCAGCTGTATAGTTTGGGTGAAAGTTCATATCTCCTTAGGAAAGAAAGAGCTATATTGATAATTTCTTTAAAATCCTTGGAGTTCAACAATACTTAATGAAAAGTAAGAACAGGTGACCATCTGCACCATTTTATTACTGATTTAGGACCTCAAAAATTGGTGTTGCTCAGGAAGTTTTCTACCACAGCAATCTCCCTGGTTTATTGACACTCACAGGATGTTTGCAAAGGCAAGAAATCAAGAGAATAAGGCAGAGTAACAAAGTCCTTCCAATCCAGGCTTGAATGCCAGAGTTCTGACTCTGAATAACTTGCATTCAAATCCTAATACACATTCACTTACTAGCAGTGTAACTTTAGGTGAATTATGTACTCTTTGTATTTCAGTTCCTTTGCCTGGAAAATGGAACTAAATCTAATATTCCATCATAGGATTGTGAAATTAAATTAGTTAATATAGTAGTCTCCTTTTATCTGAGGTTTCCCTTTCTAGTTTTCAGTTTCCTGTAGTTAACCATAGTCTGAAAAACAAGTAGAACAGAATATTTTAAAAGAGAGACCACATTCACATAATTTTTATTTAGTATATTGTTGTGATTGTTCTATTTTATCATTAGTGACTGTGGTTAATCGCTTACTGTGCCTAATTTATAAATTAAACTTTATGATGGGTATTTATATATGAAAAATAAAACATATTTGTATATTTAGGATTTGCCACTAGTTACAATTTCAGGCATCTACTGAGGATACTGGAACATATCCCCTGCAGATAAGAGGAGACTGCTGTGCATCAATAACATATATTTGTTCTATAAAGATACTTTACAAAAACATATAATTATTCATGTTAGAATACATAAGTAGATGTTTCTAAATCTCATAAGTGACCCAACATTCTATAAATCAGAGATTACTTTGCATTGAAATTTCCCTCTTTTTGATAAATCAAGGATCAACAAATTTTTTTCTGTAAAGTATCAGATAATAAATATCTTTGGTGCTGTTGGTTGCACAGTCTCACAGCTACTCAGGGTTCAACTCTGTTATTGAAGCTTGAAAGCAACCATAAGCTATAAAAATATAGAAAGTACTTAAACCTAAAAATACTTAAACCAATAAAACTTTATTACAAAAACAGACAATAGTTCCCCAACCCCTGAAATAATCCAAGAAATCTTTCAGAGTCATTGTTTCCACTCAAAAACTGGAAACTCATTAATGAAATTACTCTTCCTGCCAAACACGCAAGATAAAATGTAGTTCCCATTACACATTACTATTAGTACATCATCACATATGCAACCTCAAGGAAAGATGCTGCTGTGCAGCACTGCAGAGTGCTCAGGTTAGAAAGGAAACTACACAGTGAACAGAGACAGAAGCCATGCCCAGGGTAATAGAGGCAATCATTTTGCAAAGGATTAGAAAGAGCAACTATATCTGTGAATATGGCTAGTGAAGTTTGGATACTTTAAGCAAGCCTTGAGTATTTATATATGTAGAGAATGAGAAGTTTCTGAAACTATTAAGAAAATCTATATTTAAAAAGAAAGGAAATGATGGGGGATTACATCATAATTAAGGATCAGCATTACAGGACAGAACACACCAAGAACTACTCACATAGCTACCTGTTTTCACTTATTAGAAACCAAAAACTAAAATCAGAACTCCTTTGTATATCACTTATAATATTAATCAGGATATTATTCTATTCTTGGGATACTGAGGTGTTAAACTAATTTCTTTGAATACTTAGAGCATATAGTTTTAAATTGTTACATATTATTTATATTTTTATTTTATGGAATGAGTTGTCATTCTTAATCCTTTCAATCCACAGCTTCACACAACTACCTTTACTATATGGTTAGGTGTAACTTTTTGTAGCTACCATTGCCAAGACCCTAGCCCAGGGTGAGTAAAGTTGAATAAGCAGTGATCTTAAAAATAAACCTTATTTCCCTTTGTAGCAGTTCTATATTGATGTGTATACACATATATACATACATACACACATCCAGCTTTTTGTCTCTTACCCATGGAATAGGTAAAAAATAAATATATGGAAATTTTCACTTGAGAGACCTCTGAAACAACCTCTCACAAATATTGAGGGGTGTCTTTGAGTTAACAGTTTATTTAGCAGGTTTCTAAATATTAGATACCTGGATGATAGTCTTTCTGATTTGAAGCCAAGTTAAATTATGTCCTTACTTGGAGTTACTAAACAGTATTAAATACTGTAGGTTTCCCATGAGACATTGATAAAGAAGAAAATAAATTATCACACTTGAGCTCTCCCGTTATTCTAATTGTTAGTCACTCTTTTTGAAAACCATTAGCAGAGGTAGAGTATACATGCATTTTATATAATTTAAATATTATATACATGTAGTTATACAAATGTATATAATTCTATATTTATATTTGTAAAATTTGTATATTATGTGTACTTTACATATGTGTATGTATATATTGAAAGAGTAATTTATCAGCTTTTTCACTTGCTAAATTGATAAAAGTATCAAGCAGGGTCAATATATAAATGCTTTAACTACTTAACTCTATACAATACAAAGAGAGGATATTTTACCTTCATGAATAATGTTATCTATGATGCTTTAAAATTTTTCTTTTAGAAATAAGAGAATGTTTTCAAAGGTTAATTTATTTTTGCATACAAGAACTGGGATATAGGTCAGAGAGATGCAGAGTGGTGAGAGGATTCACCAGAGACAGAGTAGGGAACAGATCAGACAGATTGACTGAAATAAGAGTAAATGTTTCCCATTTGGTCCTCTGGTTACTTTTCAATTGTCAAAATTCCACATTGCTAAGAATGATATTTTACCACATTTATGTAGGTCTTAAATTGTTTTCTAGTCTTTGAGGATTTTGAGATACAATATGAACTTTTAAAGAAATGAATTGTTTGCAGTGCTTTTCAAAGGTATAGCTACATCAAAAACTTCACAAACTATAGGCCAAATTAAATTATAGCCATGTATTTCTCTGTAGTTTGTTTTATAGCCTTCAATGTTACGTTCAGGACATGTTTTAAAGATACAATGCAGCAAAGAAACAAAAATAATCTTTAACCTAATCTTGTCTGGCATAATCATAACTTCTATTTAAATCTAAACAATTTGCAGACAAAATTTTAAATAATTGACGATGTAAAGCTTTATCATAGGTGAAACAGAAGAATGAGGCTCTCTCAAAAGAACCAAGTAAATAATTTTAAAGCACAAAGGAGCATTTTAGCTTCTTAAAAATCTTTCTTCCTGGTTTCCTAAATGTTTTCTTGGTTATTTTAAAGGTATTTAGAGTAATTCTTCATCTGTTTTTTTTTTTTTTTTTTTTTTTTTTTTTTTTTTTTTTTTTTGTTNTTTTTTTTTTTTTTTTTTTTTTTTTTTTTTTTTTTTTTTTTTTTTTTTTTTTAGCTCAGGAAGAAATTGTAAGGAAAATGAGATTACAGCTAAGTGGAAGATTTACAACTCTCAAGAAACTCATATATATATTATATGCATTCATATCACATAACGCAACAAAGTTTGGAAAGTCTGCTTATAATTTAAAATACTTAAAAATGAGACCTTTCAAGTATGCTTTCTGAAAAAAGAAAGCAGAAACAGAATTCCATGTTATCAAATTGCCACTGGAAGTGTTCCCAAGGATGAAATTACCAGAAAATGCTTGTCTATTATATTAAGACTGCAGACCCAGACTAACATTTTAAAATCTGGTTCCACCACTTACTCAATATGTGGGAGCAATATTATACCAAATGATGTAGGTTGAACTAGGTTACCACCAGTAACAATCAACTCCAAACTCAATGACACAACACATTATAAGTCCCAGAGCATCCATGATCCTTCAGCCTGTCCTGCTCCCTACTCTGGTTCTGATGAATCCTCTCACTGTGTCCCCTTCCCACCACACCTCTGGCTTATACCCCAGTTCTTGTATGCATAAATAAATAAATCTTAAAAAAAACACAAAATAATAAGCACATGCTATTTTGGATTATTTTCAGAATTTTGGGACATGCCATTCTGCCTCTTGTCTCAGGTTTTATTTTTTTCCTGCCATAAGCAAACATAGTAATTTTTTTAAAGATTTATTTATTTATGCATACAAGAGCTGGGGTACAGGCTGGAATCACAGGAGGTGAGAGGATTCACCAGACAGAGCAGGATGCAGAACAGGCAGATTGACTGAAACACACTGCTGAGGGGAGCAGTGGGCGAGGCAGGAGAGGTCTGCTACGCCATGTGGGTCCCTTCCCTGGCCGGAGGCAGGGATCGAACTCGTGCTGCAGTGGTTGCGGTTTGCTTCATAGTGCGTTGCTTAACCCGCTGCGCCACCAGGGAGGCCCCAAACATAGTAATTTTTAATAAGGTGTTTAACCCTGAATTCTAGGCTGCTTGAATCTTATACTCTCTTCCTATTGATAAGGCCTCCATGCTATAATGCAGGGAAAGAGACAGCTTGAAAAATCCAAGCATCATTTCTTATAGATTTCTGCCTTTGTTTGATGCCAATATTGATTAGTAGGCAGAAAAGAAAGTAGGTAGAAAAAAAATTAAGATGGGGGGGGCGCAGTGAGACGATTCATCAGACAGAGTGGGGATCAGGACAGGTGAATCTGCTGAAATACACTGCTGAGAAGAACAGCAGGAGAGACAGGAGAGGTCTGCTGTACCATGTGGGTCAGTTCCCTGCCTGGGGATCGAACTCATGCTTCAGTGGCTGTGGATAGCTTCATTGACCCCTTAAGCCACCGGGGAGGCCCTTATTTTGTGTTTTCTGAAGCAACACTATTTCAAAATAAATTTACCTCAGACCAGTCTTACACCATACTGCAAGTTCTTCACGGTATATTACTATCAATAGGGACAGCTGGAGTACTGAAGTAGACATCACAGGTGGGTGACGTTTTTATTTACTGAGTGAAGGGGAAACCAAACGTACTGAGATTAGCAAAGCACCTACTGTATTTACAGATTCCAGTTCAAAATGTAGCTTCAGTTATTTCTAAAATGAATGGGATGATCAGAGTTATGATCCTTCCATTATCTTAGATTATGACCGAATCAACTTTCTCCTTTCCCTTCCCCTGCTTCTGTTCGGACCCCAGCACTGTGTGGGGAAGGCAGCCTGGTCCTGTATGGACACTGAGGAGGACTGCCACCCTACAGTATAGGGAAAGTGCTGGGTCAGAACTTTCTGCTGCCTATTACTTCTTTGCTAAGCAACTCATCTTGCAAAACTGACAATTCTTAAAATGAATTCAGAGATGTGATCATTGTATACAAACTGTTATTGTGCATAACCTCTCTTTTAGGCCCCTCACGGTTTTATCTGACTTCATTAACAAGAAATATTACTTATCTAGACAGCCGTTCATTTACTTGATAGCACTGACAGAAAGTAGCTATATGCCTAAAGCTAGAATTCCATTATCCAGATTCTGCAAAATACTGTTTTATGCAATGAAGACCACAATGCCATCTTTATTATTAAGTGCAAAACATGTTTTTTTACAATGAAGCTGGTACATCCTTACTTTTATAAAAGGGATTGATAACATCCTTCATCCAATGGATTATGAATCAAAGAAGTCTAGATAAGAACAAAAGCAGCTTCCTAGTGAAGTAACGTGGACCTCTCAGAGATATTTGACATTCACAGCAAGCCTCAGTAAGTATATGGGCTAGTTTTTAATGCTAAAACCATAGGGGAAGGCTGTGCAAAGACATTGTTCTTGCTTTGAATGAGGAAAGCTGCAAAGATGTGCATCATTTCACTCTACACTGAACCCTCCCTTTTGTTCCTGCTTCTCTCTTGCTTGGAGCTGACTCCTCCTTCCTGCAGTTGGGAGGATCACAGCTGATAGAACACAGTGTATCCAAAGAGAGCCTGTGTTCTGCCTCTCTGCCTCTCTCTCTGCCTCTCTCTCTCCCTCTCTCTCATTCCCTCTCTCTCTCTCTCTGCTCGCAAAGCTGAAACCTACCTGACAAAAAGATCTCTCCTTTTGAATTCATTTCTGGAAGCAAATGCATCATTTTTACTGCACTTAAAAAGTGAATAGAGTTTGATTATCTCCAGGTACAAGCTTCTTTGCTCCAAAAGAAGAACCCAGGAATCCTTGTTTATCAATCTACCTGAGAAGCTTTTTTTGCTTTTGTGCCTGAAACTTGACAGTTTCAGGAGGGAGTTTTTGGTTTGTTTTTAATTCGAATGTTGAAAAGTTTCTTACTGATGCTTTGAATGGAACCTAATTTTTAAAAATGGGTTGAGCTGAATCTCACGGAGAAGTGCCTGTTTTCTTCAAATCGATGGGGCATCATCTGTCACAGGGCAACTTGGTAGGAGCAAATGGGATTTGATTTGCATACTTTATTTTGAGACTATTTACAGACTCGTTGAAAGAAAAATTAAAGACTGCCCAAGGACAATGTCTGTACTTCCCAGTAACTTATCAACAAATGACTCTACCCTGTGGAAAGAAAATTACAATTCGACGGACCTTTTTAACCCGCCAGGAACTTTGAATATTTATCTTTTTTGCTTGACAGGCTTAATGACTTTGGCAACCCTGGCAGGCAGCATTTATTCACTAGTTTCCCTGCTGAGAATGCGGAACAGAACTGTCGTGTCCCTGCTCGTGGCTTCCTGGTCTGGGGATGATCTCATGAGCGTCCTGTCTGTGACTATCTTCATGCTTTTGCAGTGGCCGGACCCAGTCCCTGTCTACTTTCAGTCGCTGTGCACCACCTCTGCCTTATTGTATTTATGCCAGGGCCTCTCGAGCAACTTGAAGGCGACTCTCCTAGTCTCATACAACTTTTACACGATGCACAGGGCTGTGGGAAGCCAGGCAGCCTCCAGAAGATCCGGCCAGGTACTCGTCGCGGCGCTGATGGTGTGGGCAGCCTGTCTGCTGCTGTCTGCGCTCCCGCTTTGCGGCTGGGGGGCCTTCGTGCGCACGCCCTGGGGCTGCCTGGCCGACTGCTCCAGCTCGTACGTGCTACTCGTCTTCGCCGTGTACGCGTCGGCCTTCGGACTCCTCGCGGGTCTCTCGGTCCCGCTTATTCACCAGTTGCTGTGTTCGGAGCAGCCGCCGAGACTCCACACCAACTACCAGGAAATATCTCGCGGAGCTTCCACTCCCGGGACCCCTCCAACTGCCGGGAGAGTGCTTTCCCTGTCTCCAGGTGAAGCCCCGAGCCCCGCCCCGCGGTGCTCGGCGAGATGCTCGCCGAGCTCCGACCCAGGGTTTGGGCCGGGTCTGCCGGCTCTGGCTGGGCGAGGGTCGGGGAGCGGCGCTGCTGTTGGAACTGGAGCCTGCGGGCGTGAGAACCCGAGGACTCTCTTTGGCACCAGGAGCCTCGCGGCGAGCATAGCGCAGAAGCGCTTCTCCTTCATCCTAGCACTGACAAAAGTCATCCTCTGGCTGCCTATGATGGTAAAAGTGCAGTTCCTCGCAGCGCGCGGGTGTGTGTGCCAGAACGTGTGCATGCGTGTTGGGACAAAAGTCCCTGGCTTGAGTCACTGGAGATGCGCCGTTAAGTGCGTCTCTAAAACTCAGCCAGATAACATCTGGAAGCGGACTAAGCGGCGCATCTCCTGGTGATGGGGCAGAATATTTCGGAGATGGTGGGGGAGGAAGGAGGGGAGGGAAATAGTGAAAAGATTAAAGGATTTTCTTTCCCTTAACTTGTTGGAGAGAAGGGGAGAAAGGGTGATAGCGACCCGAGGCAGAGAGAAAAGAAAGGACAGAACAAGCTTTTCGTTCAGTCCAATGGAGAGGTGGCTGGGTGGCACTTTGCTATGACAAGTAGGCCTGGGCGGAGGTGAGGGCCAAGAGATGTGACAAAGGTCATTGCTTTCCCGGGCACCATCGACACCTGTGGTCTGCGCTTTCCTGTTGCAAACTTGGGTGATAAGCCCTCACAGATCTGGTACTCAAAAGCCAACCTTGCCTTGCCTCCCCACCCCCACCCAAGTCCAGAGTCTTTCCAGTTCCCTCCAGTAGCTCCAGCAGTACACCATCCAAGCCAAAGACTCTGTAGCCTCCGGCAGGAGTTTTTGGCTGTCCAGTAGGAAAGGCCCTGGAGAAGGGGCTGGGGCAGGATGCTTTGGGAAGAACTGGGGGAAGTGAAAAATGTGAGCCTGGATAGGTCTGAAGTTCTCTGCCTTTGCAGATCCACATGTTAGTAAAGCACATGGTGGGGCTTCAGAGTCTTCCCTTCGAGACATTCAGCTTTCTACTAACCCTGCTGGCCACGACTGTAACCCCGGTATTTGTCTTGTCCAAACACTGGACCCACTTGCCCTGTGGCTGCATCATCAACTGCAAGCAGAACGCCTACACAGTGGCATCTGATGGGGAAAAAAGTAAGTCCTAGATATTGCAACAGTTGGAAACAATAAGCAGGCAGTCAAATAAAGAAAATAGTCTACTGAGAAAGTTGCCTGAGTAGAGGATGAAGAGTCCAAGGACAAATATAAAGTAAATAGGGGGCATTATATATCTTAACATAGTGTTGGAATAAGTTTTAAATAATGCAAATTTGAAACAATTGTGAAGTGCTTGTAAACGGAATAATTATTTTTTAGGTAACAAAGGAAGAAACAATTCAACACAAGGAAGTCAATGAAGCACCTTAGATGTTTTAGCCACCTAGCTTTTAGCAAGGAATAGGAAATCAGTGCCTCTCCCAAATTTACATGAGAAGCTGCACCTGAAAGAGTGTAACTCTTACAAGAGTTAAAATCTCTAGTTATATTATAGTCAATTACTATTTCATAAAACAGTAAGAAAAATCATTTTCATTATTTGGCTGCTTGTATTCTTACAGAATTTTGAAAATCTTTCAGAATAGACACTAGAAATACCTGGAAAAGTTTCAAGATAATATGAAGTGTCTGCTTCTGCTTTTAGAAAGCACACACATATACCACCACCCATCAGTTTCACGAAAAGAAAAAAGTAGCAAGGTTTTTCATGTAGATTGGTGCATGAATCTACTCCTGCTGTTTACTAAAAATAAAAAGAAAGCATTTTCTACAGATCACACCTACTGCAGGCATGGGTAAGTTACAAAACTCACCATAGCTCGTTTCCTTCTTCAGAAGAAAAGTTGAGAATAACCTATATATTTTGACTGCCAAGAAAGAAAGAATGTCATTCCAGACAAAAGACAGATGCTTTACCATTTAATAAATCTAAAAATGCATTAGTGCATGCTGTTCCGTTAGTTGTCCTTTGCTACAAATAAGCAGGTATGTTATATTTTTAGAGAAAATGAAAATAAAAATGATTCATCTGAGATTATTTTAGGGATATAAATATCAAAGTATATTCTGGAGAGTATGAAGGTACGTTTTGCAATTAACTTATAGCATATTATATTAGTTATGAACTGACTTTTTAATTATTGATAATATTTAAAATTTAGTATGCCTAGATAATTTTAAATGATTGAAGATATTTTAATGTTAAAGATGCCATAGAGTTTTAGTGTTAATAGATGCCAAATGTACCTGTATCCTTAAAATAAAATAACCACGGAATTTATAATTATAGTAATAAACTTTTGGAGCCATATATAACATAAAAGAAATCATTTACAAACCTGAAAGTTTGGACAGTCTAACAAATATTAATATTTTGTCACTAAATCAACCCGGTCTTATAGCAGTTAAGATTGCGAGAGGTAAGAAGAGTCTAGTGACAGTAAAACAAATTGTATTAGTGAAATAGTTTTGGGTGTCAATTTTAAGACGTGAAGGACAAACCTGTCATGGCAAATGGGCTGGGAAACATTCATCTTCTATACAGCACAAGAAAGAAGGGCCTACAAAGGCTGATTCAATAATCACATTAATATCTCAGTTTGAAATTTTAAATTTAAGTCTTTAAGATCAGAATAATATTTTCCTCTAAAATTGTTCTTACTTGTATTTCTTCCCCAAAAAGGCATTGAAATGTGGAGGTTGATAAAGAGACATGGTTTCAAAAATAAAATTGTCAGAAAAATTAGTTTAAGACATGTACAGTTCAAATGACCTCTTTTATGATTCCAGTCTCCGCTATAGGAAAACCTGAGAATAAGAATGATGTATTATCACAGTCTGAGAACTTACCATCAATTGTTTTATTGCTAGGATGATGTAAAAACTGAATTTCCAAACCCCATAAGATAGTTTATCCTCAGGTGGGCATGGTACTTGATGGGCTACAATATTTTGATTCTCTAAAATATTTTTGATGCTATGGCTCCAGTTTTACATTTAACATTTCCCCCCCTCACACCAAGTCATTTACATTCTTTTCTAGTGAAGTAAAGATGCAAAGAAAGGAAAATATTTTCCCTGAAGTTTCACTTCGCAAATATAAATGTAACTTTACACGTCAGCTTCACTGAGTGGAAACTAAAAAGATTGCAATCAGAAAATAAATGTCAATAATGAAACTTAATTTTCTGAAAAAATAGTTCTCTCTTGTTTCCAACAATCACATCACATTACTAGTGTCTTAAAATAGAAGTGTTTTATTTTGAAAGATGATTTCAACCCAGGTATCTCAGATGATACACATAAGGGTTGGCTATGACGTTCAGACTCTTTTAAGTTACATGTGATGATGTTTTGATGTCAATTAAATTAAATAGGTCAGATACTTTATATAAAAATAAAGTTTTCAGCTTTTATCTTTTGACCAAATCTGAGAATCTGGAGACATTACTCAGAATAATTATTTATCTTTATAAGCTGATATAATTTATTCTGCCTATCTTTATAGTTAGCAAAATGTGATTAAAAGCTAACAACTAGAGCTAATTCATGCTTTATCCAGGATTTTGTACCAATGAAGTTTTGCTTTTCTGAACAAATACAATATTGTATTTTTTTTTCATAATTTAATGTAGTCTTTAAAAGATCTTGGGCTTCAAAAGTTTCTTATGGTCTTTAAGTTTCCTTTAAATTATTAGTTAATGAAAGACATCTGGTTACACACAAAAAAAGTTTTTTAAAGTATTAATTGTTTTCTCAGTGGCATAAAAACAGGAATCAGGAATTCTCATGCCTTTGAGGCCCTCCTCCCATAAATATATCATTTTTAAAGTTATCACTTCTCTTGAAATCATATTCTAGTCCACTAGCATGACTCAATCTAGAATAACCTGACACCAACTTTTCCTATCAGGTATAAATCAGGCATAATTCCTACAGGTTGCTTCGTTCACATACTCACTTCCTCAACAGATATTTATTAAGGAAATGGACACTATAGTCTAGCACTGTGCCCACTATGCTCTATATGGAAAAGAAGTTCTTAACTTAGGGCTCATGAGGTGAATTTGACTCAAAATGTGGTTTTATAACACTCGTATTATTTAAATAAATTTAATTATGTACTTAAAACTTTAAGTATGGAGGCTTTATATCAAAATCTATGAATTTGGATTGTCTGAAGATATCAAGAGTTGATAACATAGCTCCCCATACTTTCTGAAACAATAGCTAATGATAAGCATCCTGCTTTAGAAAAAGGACTTTCCCATATGTTATAATATATACATAGTTTTTCTTATTATTAATATCCTAAACTGACCCTGATGGATAGGATATTCAAGTTATTTTATCTTCGGTTCATAACAAAACAAGATACAGTGTTTGTCCACAAGGAACTTAAAGGTGATCAGTTGCAAATTCTGATACTAACATTACTCTTCAACATAGTTACAATTATTACTTATATTATTTAAAAATATTGTATAAAGTTTCCCCTTATAGTCAGTCTCTAGCCAAACACTATTATTTCTGTTATGTTATTAGAAGCTATTACCTCTATTAATTAGTCAGAATTTACCTTTAGTGTTAAGGAAAGTCATTAGCAAGAAATATTTTCATTAGTTAACATTTCATAATTAATGTATTTCCCCAAAGATAAAGATAACATATCTGTCATATTCTGCTCTCATCAACATTTCTCTCATGGTTCTAATTAATAGGAAGTAATTTCACATATAATAATTCCAATGCTGGAGTAAGTTAGCTTTACATTCTAATCTCTACCAGGTAAGAAATCTTACGAAGGTTTTTTAATCAACCTCAGTTTTCTCAACTGTAAAACAAGACCAATAATCTTTTCATTATGTATGGTATTGCTGATTTAAGTTACATGACCTGTGTATGTACTTTCATCCTGGAAAGTCCTATTTCCTCATGATTCGTGTACAAATAGAAAATCAGTTCCTTGCAGATCTGAGCCACTATGTGCCTTCATCATCACTCCCTACACAGTCAGCTCTGTCTTTACATGCCTGTCTATTCTTCCTTGTTTACACAGCCACCCTCATGGTATTGGTAATGTCCACCACAACCCACTTTCTTCTCATAGTCTACTTCTGATTGCCTCTTGCATCTCATGACAAGGAGACAGATTCTCCATTGACACATCCTGCACACTCCCTCAAAACCATTACTCATTTTTACTTTACATATTTTATAGTTACAATATTCAGCTAATAAAATACAAAGCCAAAGATATCAATTTTGTGATGTTATATTCTAAAATTGGAGTCTTATGACAGTTTTTATTTAATATACCCAAATTGACAATTTCTTGATGGCAATCCATCAATAATTAAAATATTCTTCTAGTTCCTTCAGTTTTCCCACTGTTAAAAGTAAGTTGAAATCCTAATTTTATTTTAGCAGACTTTTTTACTAGAAAAAGTAAATAGAACTAAAATAAGAAATGTGTAAAATGTTAGTATCTGTTTCCACTTTTTAATTTTCTTTGAATAGAAGGTATTTTTTATGTTTTGGCTCAAACAATGAATGTTTTGACTCAAATAGTGAGATATATCTATAAATTCTATTTTTTAGTCAGCCCAATTAGCATGTAAATCTTCAGTTCTGGGTAAATTTCAGAAATAGAATCAGTGTATATATAACACTAGGATATATTAGTAAACAAATCAAATGTTTCCTGTTGTCCCTATAGAAATTTTATCATTTTTCAAAATTTTCCAGCAAGTGTACATTAGTGTGTGCTATAAAACATATACCTGTCAAAATAGAATAAAATTTCTGAAATGAGGCATGTATTGAAAGATGAAAATCCAAAGATTAAACTGTAATTTATCTACCATCTTGATATAACTTCATTCTTAATACATTTTTAAATTCTAGTGTTCATTGACATTCACAAACTAAATTTGTATCAATATCTGTCAATATCTTTGTTATTCTAGACCAGAGAGACTAGTGTTTAGATACCATCATACTTCACCTCATTTTAACCCTAAAATGTTTTGTGACTGCATGATGTAAAATGCTTCTCATCACAGAAATAGAAATCTATCACTTTTATTTACAATTTCTTTCAAATTCATATCAGAATGTACATAGCATTGTACGAGGTTTAAAAAATGCATTGCAGTACTGTCTAATTTAATGTATGCATTTATAAACATAATATCAGGTATAGCATACATCAAAATATTTAAAGCAGTTGTCTGTTGGTGGTATTGTCAGATGAATAATATAAAAGGTTACTAGTAATTAATTTATAGCAATATAAAATTTATAACAATGTGTTTTTTTTTTAAAGATTTATTTATTTATGCATACAAGCACTGGGGTACAGGCCAGAGGTGTGGGGGGTGAGAGGATTCACCACAGACAGAGCGGG
>JAGFMF010011796.1:12383527-12456637 GCA_019455555.1 Galemys pyrenaicus
GTCCCCCCCCTGGCCGGCAGCAGGGATCGAACTCGTGCTGCAGTGCGTTGCTTTGCTTCATAGTGTGTTGCTTAACCCACTGCGCCACCAGGGAGGCCCAAAATTTATAACAATGTGTTTTATTCCCAAATCAAGGTATTTGAGTAGTTGGTATAGTGAAGAAGCTAAAATAAGGAGAGTGTAGTTGAGTTTTTTTTTAATTTATAATTAAGTTTTCATCACACATAACTTCTTTAAGGACAGAAAGATTCTTGGCATTGTATTTCAAACCTCCCATTGTGCAACTGAAAAACATTAGGCCCAGATTGATAAGATGACTTGAGTTTGTGACACATAATTGTTTTGCATAATTGAAAGAAATAAATGAAGACAGCACTTAAATTCTTATCAGTTAGACTGAATGTACTCTGATCTTTTAATTCACTGTGTGTGCATGTATATATATGTGTATATATATATATAAAACTATTGTTTATGTTTACTTTCTTAATCAGGATTTTTGTTTGTTTGTTTTACTTAGCCAAGAGGAGAGGCTTTGAATTCAATCTATCATTCCAAAAAAGTTATGGAATTTATAAAATTACACATGAAGATTACTTTGATGATGATGAGAATTCTACATCCTATCACAATCTCATGAACTATGAGTGCAAAACGACAAAAAACACTCAGAGCGACACTTGTAATATCTTCAATGCCATAAAAGTGGAAATCAGCACTACACCTTCTCTGGACAGCTCCACACTAAAAGGCATCAACAAATGCACAAATACTGATATTACAGGAGCTAAACAGGATTTCCACTTTGAAAAGGGTGTTGATCCATTGCTTCCTGAAAATACAGGCAGTGACATTAACTATGAAGAAACCACCTTTTTGGAAGGACCAGAAAGAAGACTTTCTCACGAGGCAAATCAGAAACCAGACATTTCAGACTGGGAGTGGTGTAGGAGTAAATCAGAAAGAACCCCCCGTCAGGTACAGTAAAAGTTGTTATTCCTGTGAAACTTAAAGTGAGATCAAATATTATAGAAATGAAAAAATATCAGTTTCTTATTTCATTCAGTCAAGGTTAATTTCACTTGTCTCAATTTTTATAATACTAATTTTAATTTCAAGGTGTCTTTTGGAGGACTTTTCATTTTGCTTAATTATATTTTTTCAAAATATATGTAGTTAGAATTGTAAATTTATATAGATTCTTTGAAAACTGTAGAACTACTATTTTATTTATTTATTTATATAAAAATTTATTTATTTATGCATACAAGCACTGGGGTACAGGCCAGAGGTGGGGCGGTGAGAGAGACAGAGACAGAGTGGGGAACAGAATAGGCGGACTGACTGTGAAATACACTGCCAAAGGGGAGCAGCAGGCAAGGCAGGAGAGGTCTGCTGCCCCATTTTGGTCACCTCCCCAGCTGGTGGCAGGGATGGAACTCATGCTGCAGTGACTGCGGTTTGCTTCATAGTGAGTTGCTTAACCCACTGCGCCACCAGGGAGGCCCCAGAACTACTATTTTAACCTCAAGTAATCAATTTAAATTCAGACTAGACTTGTTACAAATTACATAATTTGTAGACTTTATTTTCTTTCACCCAAACAGCACTCCACAGTTCCCAAGAAATATTTTCTTTTTTACATAAAGGCAACTATTTTTACAACTAGTAGTGAGAAAGGTAGTCTGTACTTCAACTATACTAGACGGCTTGCCTATTAGTCTTGCTATAACTAGTTCTGCCATTAATTAACAGGGGGGAAAAAGGTCTAATCAAGTATACACTCAAATGAGACTTTGCAAGCCCTGCTGAATGTACCATATCTTTAAGGATATAAGAATGGTTTTATAAAATTGAAAGAATTAATTTAAACTTCTATATTCCAGTCTACTTAGAATGGTAAGGAATACTTATTTTTATGAAATTTCACTGTAATATGATGAGATACTAAACTCTCAGATTTGATGATTAATGTTGCCCTTGCTTTCCAAACTATTGATTTATTGGAAAATGGAGTCTTTTCTGTAAGATATAATGGAAATCAAAATCAACTTGCACAGTCTCTGGAATTGGAAATATTTGGGAATTCTAGGAATATCTGTTAGGTATAATGCATTCATTGACCAACTATGACCATATAACACCTACTATGAATGTAAACTGAATCATCTGATATTTCCTTTATTCTCATTAATTTAAACTACTAGATTACTCTGATATAGGATAATGCAACAAAGTATATATGATATATAATGAGAAAAGATATTTGTGCATATTATTTAACAATTAGGTATTCCAGGAAAATATCACTAAGTATTTGCCATAAATTGAATAATATAAAGTATATTATTAAAAGAACATGATACTTTAGCTAAGAGGGGAGTCCTACTACTTTGTCATCAATTAATTTCAGAATTATTGAAACCTCATGGTTTTCTTGCATTTAAAAATTTATTAATATTCATGATGAAGTTTGTGTGTGTGTGTATAACCAATAATATGTAACTACCTATGTTCTACTTCCCTATCCCATTCTCAACTATAAGACTTAGTAGGTTACAGTTATTGTGAATCTTACTCATGCACTTTCATCTTGTATTTTTCATAAATGAATGTACTTCTAATATAGTACATTGTTTAGTTTGCTTTTATTTTGAGTTTCTAAAGAGAGGATCATATTGTACATTCTTATGAGATTTGATTTTATTCCCATTCAACATTACTTTTAATTGACTCTGTTTTCTTGTATTTTCTTAAAACATTGGAAATTACCATCTAAAATGTCAGAAAACATCATAAGTAGCCTAAAGTTAAGTCTTACTTACAGTTTGGAGTGTATAATCAATCAACTATACCTACAAATATGAAAAAGTGTTAAACCTATCTATATAAGTATAGTACTCTATGAGACTAATGAAAAAAGCTTATCCAAAAAATAAATAAAATGTATATATGTTTAGAAAACATAAAACTTTGATGAATACATATATCTTTCTATTACAAAGATTTGCTCATTGAATAGTATTAATATTTTAGTATCTGTGAGGAGCGAATAGCTCAGGAAACTGAAAATAGCAGTTGTGTAAAAATGCTTGGTGGTAAAGTAACACAATATTCAGGAAATATAAAACTTCATGCTTAAAGAATAGTTGAAATTAAATGAAATTCTATCAGGAATTTAAAACAACACTAAGCAATTCTTAAACCATAGGCTTAAAGACACCAGTATGATCTTCATTTTACTACTAAATTAAAATTGTGTTTGAAAGGTCTATGAGAACTTTCCTGGACCAAAGACAGATGTCAGCTCTTATCTAATTCGTCAGCAACAGATATTTCACGGGAATAGATAGTGACTTAAAAAGAAAGCATTTTCTTTTTCACCCTTTGCTTTCAGGCAACTTTAACTTATGTTTTAATTTTCCAGTTCTAGAAAAACATTAAACTGGGGTAAACATTGCAGTTTATAACTGTCTCTTGATTTTCTGTGGCTGTACTTTTAAATATTTATCAACATAAATCTAATAGTACTACGTAGAATAATGTGTGTTCTTTGGTCTCAGGCTTTAAAGGAAAGCAGGTTCAACTTGACTGTTAAACATCATGTACTACATATATATTTAATTTGTAGGTTAATCAAGATATATATAGTTGACATATATGTATATATATCTTGATTAATATACACAATTGAAGCTATGTTATAATGCAATGTTACTTCAATTTTAAAAAGAATAAAAAATAACCTAGATATATAAATATGTATTACAATAGTAGGTCTACAGAACCAGAATCTACCAGTTGATGCAGATGCATATTAAAATTTTAGAAGTATTGCTTTAGACTCTAATCACTAGAAGATGGATGATAGTTTAAAGGTCAGGACAAAATTAACCCTTTCCACTTAAATATGTCCCATAAAGGAAAATAAGACTGAAAGGAAATATCCAAACACATATATCTCTTTCCTTTCCCTAATTTTTCTCTTTTCATTTTTAAAAATAAACTACAAAAAACTTAAATCAAAGTTAAAATACTAGACAAAGTTGGTATTTCCTGTGACATTGTTAGCTTGTTATAGATACTTCAGTTTGCTCTCTGAGTAATTTTTGACATTTTTAACTGAAGGGTCATAGGAAACAAAATTAACTTACTACCTTCTATTTGTAGCCTCCAGTCTATCATCCTAACACAAGTGACTCTCTGGAGTACAGATGCATTCCAGAGACCTGAAAAATTGCCACACTGCTTTTTTTATATGTATATATAAATACATATATATTACTTATAATAAAATATTATTTATAGGCATTAAAACAGTTATAACTTCTATTGTTTTATTACAAAATATAAAATTATTATAGAAAATTTGAAATTGCTTATAAGCAAGGAAAAAACACCCATTATCAACAACCTAAATTTAACCTCTGTTAACATTTTATCCTATAAAACTTTAGACTCTTTTCTATGTACTTATTTTTACATTGACAAAAATAAAATCATACTTCATGTACTATTTTAGAATCTGCATTCCTAGACTTTAAGAGTTATAATTTTTACCCGATTTAAATTGTTCATACCCCTGTGTGATTACCTAGTATAGAATGGTAATTTGAGTGTGTGGCTGAAAACTTTCATGAATGTAAATTTGTTAACAAGTATTTAAAGTTTTTGAAGTAGAAGTTAATGGAATTTTATTATAAACTAATTTGAGTTTTTCATTACTCATTTTGTGATCCTCACAGCATGCATTATTTGCTGAAATGAAGTAAAATCAAAA
Source organism: Galemys pyrenaicus (assembly GCA_019455555.1). NCBI lineage: Eukaryota > Metazoa > Chordata > Mammalia > Eulipotyphla > Talpidae > Galemys > Galemys pyrenaicus. The sequence goes on from JAGFMF010011796.1 coordinate 12,388,308, forward strand.
TGTTCTTTTTTTACAAATTCAAGGATTAGTATTGGATCAAAGCTAGTGTGGAATACTTTACCTCAACTTTTAAGCTAAGAATTCTATTAATGTTCTCAAAAACATTCTCATGGCTTAAGGACACCTAAAAGGCTTATATAGTAAAACCACCTAGCTAGCTATAATCTCTTACTGCGTAATTATCCTTTACTTTAAGTCAAGTAGCTGGAAACTTGCTACATTTTTTAAATGTGTTATTGTGAATTGATTTTTAATTTACAAAAAGGGTTCAAAAACAGTACAGAGTTTTTCTAATTATATCCTTCATCCAGTTTCCACTAATGTTAACATTACATAGCGATGATGCGATTAGCAGGAAATTAATAACTTATTTAGTCCTTATTTAAACCAGTTGTCCTGCTGATGTCCTCTTTCTGGTTCATGACTAAATCCTGATCCCATATTGCATTTGATGATTCTCCTCAGTCTCCTCCAATCTGTAGCAGTTTCTCAATCTTTCTTTGTTTTACAATTTTTGACATTCTGAAGGCTACTGACCTGTTTGTTTTGCTTCTGGAATATCCTTCAATTTGTAATTGCTTTATATTTTTGATTGATTAAATTGAAGTTATGCATTTTGGCAAGGCTGTCATGGAAGTAATGTTTGCCCTTCCCAGTGCCTTATAACCTTAGATACGTGATATTGATAAGTACTATAATGTTGATATAAAGTTTCATCACTTCATGTCTGCCAGAGTTCTCTGTAAAGATACTGTTTTCTTCATAATTATCTTGTGGTTAGACATTTTGTGTCACATTTTTACCCACTACTTTTAGCATTAATTGCTGAATTGTCCATACGGTTACCATGTAAAGGCTTTCTATTTTTAACATTTCTTTTATATTTATTATTTAAATTCTTTAAGGAAAAACTATCTTTTCTCCTCCACTTACCTTTATATAAGCTCATAAAGAACTTCCTCATCCTTTTTTATAGCTATATATAATTATTCATAATATGGATACCAATAATTAATGCCACCACTATTTATATAGGTCATTAAATTGTTTCTAATATTTTGATGCTAGAAAACATGTTATATGAACAATATTATGCGTATATTTTTTCATTTTTTTGGAGGTATATTTTCAGGGTAAACTCCTGGAATTAGTATTTCAGAGTTAAAAGATAAGTGTTCTTTTGGTTGGAATTGCCAAAGTCCACTACAGGTGGGTTATAACAGTTTGTAATCCTAACAATGTATAATAGATGATCCTTTCACCCTACCTCCGTAACATATTATCATGCTTTTCAGTTTTTGCCAATCTGATAAGAAGGAAATATTTCATTTATTTAAAGTCAAACAAATCGCAGAAGATGTTTTCATTTGCTTTTAGAGATAAGTAAATTGAATTGAAATTAACATTCCAGTAGTGTGAGTAAAACACACACACACACACACACACATATATACATATTTAGTTCTCAGGTAATGGCAGTTGGAGATCTGAGCTTATAGAAACTTGGAAAATTCAGACATAAGAAATGGATGCAGTGGAAAACCCGAGAACGGAAAAGCCAAGTAGAACTTCCTTGAAATTCTCCTGATACATATAGGAAAAATCAAAAGTAACATTGGATTCCAATTTAGTACTTTTCACACAAATTACAGTTGATGAGTACACATAATTTGGAATGTTGATATTACTCAACAATTTACAACTAATTTTCTGCAATTCATTTTACAGATGAGAATAACTAAATGTAAAGGTACTTTAAATGTAAAATAACAGAATCAGAAAATCCCAAACAGAAACAGAAAATCCCAAATAATTGGGATTTTCCAAGTCAGTTATTGACTAAAACATAATTTTCCAGAAGGAGCTAGAAGAGTGGTAGTATGTTTTTAAGTGCATTTTGTTAAAAATTACGTAATATTCACATATCACACTATGCTTTTCTACAACTCAATTTAGGCAAAAAATTTTTTCTTTTATTTTCAAAACCTTTATACCCGAGGTAAGTAATGAAAATCAGTGTTTCTTCACAAAAACAATACTTCGGCTTATTTTCCTCAGTGTTTCTCTTATCCTTTGCTCATTTTTCTTGAGTCTTACCATAAGGGTTGATAGGATGTGGCCTGTGTAATAATAGAAAATATTCCAGGTGACATGAGTGAAATGTTTCCAGGTTGTTCTTCCTTCTAGCATAGATTTTTTTCTGGAGAACACTGGGAGCTTGCCTCATTTGATGATAATAACTTATTCTTTATCAGAAACCTAGTTCTTCAAATGTGATCTCATTATTTCCTACCATTCCCATGAAGTAGGAGAAGGGGCAGTTTTAATATATCTAGAGATAGGAGGTGATTAAACTAGGGAAATAATCCATACTTATTGACTCCTACTCTACCCAAATTAAAAGAAACATGAGATCTGATCTGTGGTTGGATCTTGTCAGATTCAAGCTCGTTAGGTTGCTACCTTCTGACTTCTGTAATATGGGAGAATGTGAGAACCCTTTGAGAGGTATTCTCAACAAATGTTCACTTGAGTCCAGGCTTAAAAACTAACAGTTAAAGGCAGTGAGATGGAGCCCCTGCTCTCAAGTACCTCAGACTTCAGGGCAGGAGGTCCTTCTAATTACTCAAGATAATGGATTACATTGCTTTGTGCAGATGTCTGTCTGGCACAGTTAGCTATGCTGCAGGGAGGAAACTTCTCACAGCTTTCTCTGAGTCTTGAAAGGAGTAACAGTTAAACCTGTACATAGGATGGGCAGAAGAGAACACCTTTCTACACCGAAAGGAAAGAGAAGTTCAGGAGCTTTCCATATTTCATTTTACTATAAAATTTCTGTTCAAAAATTGCAGATATAGATATTGTTTATACATATTCAATTACACATTTTAAAAATTTACATAGTGATAAGCACAATCCTGAGATTCTTTAGGAGATTTAAAAGGAAAAGGAGAAAAAATATATACTGCAATCTTTCTTCCAAAAGAGAAAACAATTTATTCCAGATGAATAGAAGAAAAATATGTTGATTTTTAATAATAGTTTTTAAAATACTGACTCCTTTTAAGACATCTCTAGCTTTATTAATTAGAAATGTCTTTGCAAGGAAAAGGTACAAATTAATTTTCTTAGATCAAAGCTTAATGTTGGCTCCATAAGGACTACATCTGCAGTGACTATTCCTTTTTTGTCCTTAATCCTCTATTTTTTTCAGCTAACTTTCACATGGATTTCTTACCCATAAAAGTTCCTCTAAGTCAAGCCTTAGATAGAGTCTACCAGTAATATGTGATCTCTCCTGTGAGGGTATCAATATTGCTGTTAGGAGCTGGTTTACACTACAAAGGACTCCCTGTGGAGTCAGGGAGATGAATTCAAGCTCTACCACGCAACACTGATATTTTTACAGAAGTGCAAATAGCCCTTTCTTATGAAGATTATGAGTCTATAGGACCCCTTACCACTCTCCTCCCCTGAGGTTAGGGCTTAATATTTTTCGTGGGAACTTGTCTGGCTCAGCATACTATTGCTAACAAAGATAGGCAGGCATTCTTGGGAGTACACAAGGATATCTATGATAGGTCTTTGTAGATTTGTTAATTGTAATTGTGGGTCTCAAGTAAGGGTCAGGGGCTTCCAAACTGGCACTTTCTGATTCTGATCCACAACTACTGTTTGACCTCCTTTTGACCCTCCATTCCTACAGCTGTGAAGGGCAATAAAAATAGTTCACAGGGTATTGAGGCAAAACAAGTTGAAAGAGTGAGGCATTTGTCAAATATAAAACTTTTTTTTTGTTCATTAAATACGTATTTATTCATGTGGTCATTCAACTAATATTTGTTATGAACTGTTAGTCATTCCCCTATTTGCATCAAAGAGTCAGAAAGTTATAGCAATGTGTGAGTTATTGCACTGAAGAAGCATTAGAGTTACTTGGATTCATGCTTGTCCTTCAAGCAATCCCTAAGGAGAGTCCTTATGTGTAGACTTAATGGTAAATAGACAAAAAGAAAATAGTTCCCCTCCCCCATCACATAGATGCTAGGCAACCTTATCAAACTTCTACCTAAACTGTCAGACTCTAGGATCCATTTTTATCTCTCTTCTCACCTAACAACTGTCTGCAATTGTGAGTATGATCAGGAATAATTCACAAAGGACAATGAGATTCACTAAAAGTTTGTGCCCAAGGGTGTTTGTTATATCTATGGTAAGAGTTTCTCTTTTGAGTTTTAAAGTTCTTAGAATGTATACCCAGAAGGAAGAATACAAGTGCTTACTCTGAAATTTTCATCTTTTAGAGTCTTTCAGGGTTGGGGATAATAACCAGGCAGAATACCCTTCAAACTCACCCTTGCCCTGCCCTGTATTTGACATCTTTCATGTTTCTTTTCAGCAAATAAACTTCTTTGCCAAAACATCTAAACACCAAGTTCCCAGAGCAGCTTGACACATACACAACTCATAAGTTCAGATATCTCTACACACTCATATTAGTTAAGAAGCACAATTATCTGCTTTCTGAAATAATGTCACAAAACATAAGCATGTGTACAGTCACAATCATAAAACAAATATACATTTAAGGATGTAGTGTATTCACGTGTCCCTGAGGAGGGAAGTCTGTAGTTAGTGAAGAGCCAGTCATTATTCATACATCACCCTCTTCTGCTTAGGAGAACAACTAGTAACTATTTTAACCATACTCTAGGGTAAAATGGAGTACTAGCCTTGTAGATGGAATTCTAAACACAGATCCTAAGTTAGCTCTACCTCAACACAGAATATTGATAATTACACACGAAGGAACATAAGTCCCAGAATTTTAGATGGCTTCCTTGCCCCTGGACAGAATTTAGACTCTAGGTCTGGCTCTGAGAGTGACTGTGATATTAAGCAAACTCTCTGCCTCTCATCTGAAAATGACACTTTGGAGAAAAATGGAAAGATTGGAAATAGGTAACCAGGTTTTTTCCTTTCCTAAAAGACTATGTTCTATAATTGTAGTGTCCAAATTTTCGTGCAAAATCTTCTTTCTCCAGAGTATTAGAGTTTTCCCTATTCCAGTTATGTACACCCAACTTTTAGTCTCCATGGCAATTCTATGATTGCTTAGCAGATATTTGTAGTTTATATTGGCTTTGAGCTATGTACCATGAGGCAGTATTGATGAGGCAAACAGACTTTAGTTTTGAATAATTATTTCTTTGTGTTTGGGAAGTTCTTAGTTGCTTTGTATAATGAAAGAGTCTGAAAGTGTTTCCATATGAGAAAAGGCTAGACCTTTGGTTTCTTAGTAACAAAAATGTATAATTTAGCTTCTTTTAAGTTTAACTTCCTGGAATAAAAATCTCACCTGAGGCTTCAGGAAAATGTCTAAAGCTTTTTAATCTTCACAATTTCCTAAACCTCCTCTGAACTTTCAATGCTCATTTTAGCAGTATGCATGCAAAGAAGATGGTTTCAATCCAGTATTTTGTATGGAAATTTCTTTCCTCATCAAGGTCAAGGTATAACTATGGCACCTCTATTTTGTAAATACATGCTTATGGGACATGGAACTCTGAATATTAGGAAATTTGCCATACAAAACATAAGTCATAATTTTATTATCAGAGGCCATAAATGACAAGTTATCGAAGGTCCACGTGTAACTATGTCAAGTCAGCAAGTATTTTTTAACCTGCTTCAGTGTGCCCAGTGCTGTGCTCTATTTTCACTGCCAGAGACTAAGTAAGAATTGAGAAAACTGCTTTCTTTCAAGGAAGAAAATGCTACTTGAATTGTCTCCTATGTTAGGACCATCTGTGAATCAAAGAAGCCAACATAGCAGTGTGCAGTCTGAGAAACTTTTCAGTTCCTTGCCCATTTCTGGAGCTTCTATCTTCCTATCTTCCTCAGTTCCCCCACAGCTGGGTCAAGTAATTTCATCTTTTATATATACAGCATTACTAATTAAGAGTCATTTGGATTTTAGAAGGCTATAAATAAGTAGCATTAGTCCCAGTGTCTCAGCTCATCAGACTTACTACTGTATCCTCTTTCCAGTAGGCTGGGCTCAGCTATGGAGCCCAGACAGTGTCCTGGCTTGCTCTTACTATGAGTTAAACTAGTCATTTTCTACCCTTTCCAGATCTTAGCACTCCCATTTCAGCCCTATTCCTACCACCCCAATTCCAGTCAAAACACAAGAGAAATTCATCGAAAATCAATTTCCTATAGAAGCAATTTTCTAATGAGGAATTCACTGAACCCAGGAATATCAATATACCAAAAATCTGTTTGAGAACATTACATAAATTTAGTATTTCCCTATTGAGAATATATTCAAGAATATGTTTTCCTTGAATATGATACAATATATCTTTTGACACTATTAAATATGAATGATCTTATGAGCCTGATCTTCATATACAGATTCATAAGAAGACAATGATTCCTATGACCCTCAGGATTTAATAAACAGATCATTATTTGAAATTCAGCTAGAGTAAACAAATTAAGTATATTCAAGAGTATGATTTCTCTGTGTAAGTTCTTGACAATTGGTAAATCTGCTTGAATGGTCATTGTCAAATTAATCTTTAATAAATTGGTTTCACACAAAGTGATTTACTGTCACCTAGAGGCTGTGCCTATGCTTCTTCCATGGGCAAACCTTCTATACTGATGGCCAGGCCTCCTGGTCTGCTGAACATTTCCTGTACCACCAGTCCAATCTGATCTTTGCTACACCTGGCCCGTAGTGTTGACGGGAGAATGTCATTCTCTGAATCTCTAGGGCCTTATCGAATGACTGAAATGTCATTAAAAGTCTTTTTCTTACTCAAATGGAGTAACACAATGCTGAGATTTAACTCTCCTATATTCTCCCTACTGCTCAGTCCCACTGACAAATCTCAAGATACAGCAAAGATCTGTTCTCTACTTCTTTCAAGCACCAGCTTTCAAATGTTGTTCAGTCTCTTGTCATAATGACAACTATGAGTGCTCCCTGGTGGTGGAAGGTGGTAAGTTACAGCACTATGAAGTTATCTGCGGCCACTTCAGCATGAGTTCAACCTCTGGCAGGGACTCACATGGCACAGCAGATCTCTCCTCTCTACTGCTCCCCTCAGTAGTGTATTTCAGCCAGTCTACCTGTTCTGCTCCCCACTCTGTCTCTGATGACTCCTCTCACCTCCCACACCTCTGGCCTGCACCCCAGTTCTTGTATGCATAAATAAATAAATTTAAAAAAAATAATGCCAGCTGTACAAAAGCTTGAAAACTCATAGGGAAATATAACTCAGGAAATTGAAAAAAAAATTCCAGGTTCTAAGCAGAATAACCTCTGTTGGAAAATTTCTTATTGTTTAGAGTATGATAAAGTAGTTGGGCAGCAAAATAGGCAATTTTAGTATCTAGTCATTTCATTTGGGTGAAAATAACACTTCCCTTCTTTGTAAAGACAAACACATATTCTTAAGAAATTCATGTTAGGAAGTAATCATATCATATCTTTTAAATTGTACATACCAAAAAATTCAATTTTGAGTGCTAGTACCTAACATTAGGCTTACCTGCTCTTGCATAAATGAACTTCAAATCACTACCATTACTTCTCTCATTAGATGCTAGCAAGTTATGTTGTTTCTGTGACATATGTCTTAAAGCAGTTGCTTACTCCATCCACCACCAAATATAAAGATTTTATGTTAAATATCTTAAAACAATTAGACATTTCTGGACATTTCAAAGTAATTATTAGTTATAAGAAAGACTAAATTATAAATATTCAGAGAATAACAGAACTGAATTAATTTCTAAATATAGCAATTTAAATAGTAAAACTTTATCTCTTGGCAATAAAGAATAATGTTGGCTGAAAAAGCTCAGTTTCTGAAATCAAAGCGATGTAGCAATTATTAATCCATAATATTTGTAATAACCTGAAAAGTATATGATGATACCAATCCTTTAGATTTTTTTTCACTATATCATGGTGACATGAGTGGAATGCAAAAGTTCACCTGAATGGCAATATGTGTTGAGGTACTGTGGCTACACCTTTGATGTTCCACAGGGACCTTATCCCAGAGGCACCTAACTTGTTCCAAGTGTATTTTAACCTGAAAAATTGCTTCACTTGAACCAGTCATGGTGTCATATTTAGATACCTTTTTGAGGTTTTATTTTAAATTAGTGTTTCTTAATCCTAAAATCTAAATGTTTAAATTAAACATTAAAAATTTTAATGATGCTCAGTCTCCACTTAGACTAATTAAAACTAACTTTATGACTGTTGTAGCCTTGTATTTATATTTTTTAAAAGTTTTCCTGAAGAGATTCTGATGACTATTGAGATTTGGAATCACTGATTTAGAATATAATAACTGTCAGACTCATAAAACAAAATAGCTGTAGGAGTTTATCTTCAGCTTTTATAACTCCTGAGGCTTGTTGATAGGTTTTAATATTCCTGCTTTTAAAATGCCATATCTAACTTTGATTTAACTATGAAGATGCTGGGCTTCAGTATGCTTGGAACTTACTTGTGTATATGACTTTACAGCAGGTGGTTAAGCTAATCAGTTTTTTTTTTTAAACTCTATATGAACTCTTATAGAGTTAAATATCATCAATTCCATATTTGGATTTTATATCTAAATCTGGATTTAATTTGTGAAGGCACAACACTTTGATCTTGAGATAATTTGTGTTAAGCATTAGTTCATAATGAGTATGAAATCGCTCATTTCTAAAAAAAAGATGGGAAGAGAGAAATTGATCTGGGGAGGTATTAAAAGGCTATTTGTAGAATAAAAGCATCTATTTGCAAAAGCACCGGATGAAGGAATGAACCTTATTTTTCTCAGTCATGATAGGATCCACATGATTTTCATCAGTATAATGTTTGTTTTTACATTAAAGAGCAATCGCCTCAGTTGTTTCAAGATGATTCAGCAAATAGATTTGTCATGGTTCCTTGGACAACCCGGTATTAATAATAAAGACAGGTTTCTAGATAATAAAATCCTACATTATGAGTTATCTTGAGGGGTGGGGGGCCAATATTTCCATTCTGTGAGAGTAGCACTATGCTCATGTTCGATCCCTTAAAACTGAACTGAGCGTAGAATATTGTAGATGAATCTTTGAGGTGAGAGGAGTACAGCACAATAATTAAGTAAAAAAACTACAAAAATGTTTATAGCAGTATCACTCATAATAACATAAAACTTTTTAATAAAACTGTTTGTAAAAGTTAAAAATAATTGCAGAGTAGGGCAAGGAAGATGTTTTAACTTATTTATTAAAAAGCATACCTGCACACTGCCTGTATTGGCATACAGATATGCTTTATAGCATTTATTTATTTGTTTTATAATTTAAAATTGACATACTTTATCTAAAATTTCTTTTATTTAATACTTTGCTTTTATTCTGTGGCCATACTATCAAATATTCATTAAGTAATAATACAACATATTTTCTTCACACTCACTTTTAAGTTATGTTCTACTTCCTATTAACAGCTTTCTAAATGCCTACCACAATTATTACTCACCACTACCCCATGCATTGTTACTGTTTGTTAGAGTTTTAGAAATTCAGAAAAGTACTAGTACTTAAAATAATAGTTAATATTTCTTTAAGTATAGATTCTTTTAAATTAAATACTTTATACATATTTATTTACTTCTTACCTTATTTTAATTCTCAAAATTAAATAATCTTGTCTATACATTATGTTAAAGGAAACTGAGACATAGAAAAATTGCCCAAGATCACCCATATCTAAAATGGCAAAGGGCCCACCCTGGTGGCGCAGTGGGTTAAGCAATGCACTATGAGGCAAACTGCAGCCACTGCAGCACAAGTTCGATCCCTGCCACCAGCCAGGGAGGGGACCCACATGGCGCAGCAGACCTCTCCTGCCTCGCCTGCTGCTGCCCTCGGCAGTGTGTTTCTGTCAATCTGCCTGTTCTGCGTCCTGCTCCTGTCTGGTGGATTCTCTCACCACCCCCACACCTCTGGCCTGTACCCCAGTGCTTGTATGCATAAATAAATAAATCTTTAAAATAAATAAATTTTAAAAAAATGGCAGAGTCAAGGTATGACTCACTAGCCTAACTTCTTAACCACTGAACTGAAAGGCCTCTCAGGGGCACTGCAAGTGTATTACATATCTACCATTTTATTTCAAAAGCCTTATTCTCTTTGATACTTTTATATAAAGCTCTTAAATGGCAATACTCTGCGAAGTGTATAGAGCTCCTTCCCTCTGGCTTCTCTAAACCAGCAATGAAATATGGAGACATATTATATGTATTTATTATCTGTATATCTCCAAAATAACAATTTTTGGTATCAGTCATTGGGGAAAATACATATGCACATACACATACACAAATATGAAGATGTACATTTTTTATTAAACTTTTGGTAAAACTTTGAATTTAACATAAATAAAGTATTCTTTTTATACATATTACTTTATTCAGGCATGTAATACAGTAACAAAGGACTTGTCTCTCCCTCTCTCTGTCCCACCAGACAAGTATTTGTCTCTCTTTCTGTCCCAACAGGTGATAGTGAAAGTAAGCTGGTACCAATCTAAATTTCTGCCCCACCAAAATCTCCCCAACACTATGTCACAAGGATGGGATGCAGGCCCGTGCCCACTCTCATTTCCTTACTCTCTTGTAACTCAGGATAAATACCCCTGCATTCCGCAAAAAAACAAGATCAAGGTCTGTCAGACACGAGTCTGCTGCCCTCCTCAATTTGTCAACGAATCAAACTACTTTCTTTTTCCTCAAACTCTGTTTCCCTTTATTGGCTAAGGGAAGTCAGATCAGCATTGGGTATCATATGTATCATCTACTGAAGGAGGAGCAACCTGAATAAGACAAATTAATTTATAAAAGCACAAAGTAACTGTATCATATGTATCATCTACTGAAGGAGGAGCAACCTGAATAAGACAAATTAATTTATAAAAGCACAAAGTAACTGCAGATGCATTTTAGAAACTTTAATTAGAGTGGAATAAATGAGCCTTATGCTTAGTGAAGTAAGTCAGAAAGAGAAAGACAAATATCATAAGATCTCACTCATGAAGAAACCAACCGAACAAATGAACTAAAGAAAACAATATATAAACTCTTAGACTTTAAGACCAACTAGTGGTTATCAGAAGAGAAGAGGGAAGAAGAGTGGGTAAAAAAGCAAAAAACAACACATGACAATGTGATTTCTTTTAAAAAAATTAGATAGGTATTGTTAAGAAATTCTTTTTCTTGCAAATAAAGGCTGAATAATTAAAAAGCAAATGATAAAACCTGAACAATGTTTAATACTTTTCATAATCAGGGCTATGAACATAAATCAATTTCAACATAACTCACCTTTTATGATTTTTTTAAAAGTGACTGCTACTATAGATTGTGACTATGAGAAAATGTTACTTGAATTGTATGACTTTCAGTATTAGGCTCTGTTCAACATATTAAAAATTAAAGTTCTAGTACATCTAGTCTCTGGAGGAAATAATGTCCTACTTTCAAGTTCACAAAATTGCCTAAAGGTATTTTGAACAGAAATTCACATAGACTGGACCCTACAAAGATATCCCGTGCTGAGCTTTGATAACGGTATTGAAGAGAGTTCTATGGGAGAAAAAACTTTAAAAGATGAAAGTCACTTGAAAAAGTACAGTATTTACACATGTAATATTTTGGCATGAGACAACTGAGGATCAAATGTTCTCAAATCATGTGTTAAATTTTTTAAAGTAAATTTTCCAACTTAGTACACATAAAATTGCTTATCAACATGGATAATATACCATCACTAGGAAAAGAAAAAGAAGAAAATTTTAAAAATTGGCTACTGAATGAACATTTGGATTAAAGTTTTATATTAAATATCTCCTTAGGAGCACAGCATATTAGAGTTCCCACAGACTTCTAACAAAAGCTAATAAATATTTCTCTTTGCTGAAACTATAATACATCGTGTAAGACTAGCTGGAGAGAACAGGCTGTCAAGCAACTCTGCAATAAATAGCATTCTGTTAGAAAGGGCAGACAGTAAGTATGCTCTGTCCTTCCCAAGTGTTTCTCTGAGGACCAAACCTTCATTTCTAAAGATGGTATGTAGCACAAAAGCAAGACACAGACCAATAGTAAACTATGGTTAACTGCTTTACGACCTTTCCTTCCTAAGAATTGCTAAGAGGGCTTTTTTCCTACTAAAGCACGATTTGTTAGTTTGTCTCCTTTGCTATTAAAAATATTAAGATATTCATTTTTGTGCATTTTGACCAAGATTGATTTGAGCCTGGAACACCAAATCCAATATTCTGTACCCATCTCTCTCCATAGGCACTGTTGCTCCCCTAAATTAAATCACCATTCTCTCTCAGGGCCTCTTTACTAATCCTTCTACTTTAGGTTTGAACCTCTCCAATCTATTTTACCGATCACATCCAGAACAACTTTACAAAATGTAATTTTCAATAGGTTGACTTCTTGTTTAGAACACTTTCCTAGTCCTATTTCACTCAGGAGAAGGTTGAATATCTTTATGGTGGCACAAATGATTGCTGCCTGTGACTTCATGTCTCCTCAACTACTCCTTTTGAACCCTTAGCTCCAATCCTTGTAACTATTAATTATTTTGCTTCCTTGAATATGTCATGCTTTTTATTTTTATCATCCAAGTTCCAATTTGAGGATTTTTAAAAAAAACCATTGTCACTCTTTCTTATCAAGTAATTTTTACGTTTAATATTTCTCCAATGGTATGTTTTCAAATAAGAATTTCTTACTATGATTTCTCACTACATCTTGAGACATATGTACCAACTTTATCTGCGACTTAAATATTATATAGTTTTTAAAGTATAAAAATTATGAATACAAAATTAGGAATGAAAGTGATTAGAACAAGAAAAGAAATCACAATAAATGCATTGGTGCCTTGGAAATTCAGGCATCTTCCTTCTGAGATCTTCTTGGGTTATTTTCCAGAGACAATTACCTAGAAATGCTTTCTTACTGCAACCTGGCTTATCATCCCAGCTCAAGACACTACAACTTTCAATCATAATTAGCACTTAAAGTAGCCCATGCATGTGAGTGGCTCTAACAGTTTAGCTCCATGACAAATTTATCTTCTCCTAAGTTTCTGATATTTTAAAATAATTTTTAAGTATCCCTGCTAATACAAATGCCCATTTGCTATTCTTTAGTTGTAATTCTGACTAAAGCTTGTATGGACAAGTAGCAAGCCATTTCTTGATCATTTTTTGAGTTGTTTACTACATTAACTGAAATTATTTAGTTCCTGACAAAACAGTTCTTTCACATTTTAGTGTCTCCAAAGTTAGTGATCCCCAAATCATCTATAATAAGAATCATCTATAGAGTTCTTTACAAATAAATTTTAGTTCTAATTTTAAACCTACTTAGAATCTCCCATAGTGAGCCCTAAAATCCATATTTTTAAAAGCTCTGTTGTTGATTCTTATGTCAGTTTAGCACAATCTAAGACTGGTGTTCACCAATAACTCACCCAAAGAATTCAAGAAATTATAGTATAGGCCTAACTCATTGAAGGAGAAGTAGTCTCAAAGAGTAGAATTAGTTTTCTTGGAATACTCTTATAATACAAAGAATTCTGTTTTCAAGAAAATATGCCCTATTGCAGATTCCCAGTCACTATGGACAGCTAACTTATTCTGAAACCTTAATTAATACTGAGAGGGGGAAAAAAAAACCCAAAAACTACTACTTACTGGCCCAAATTTAAAGAGGAAAGACTTTGGCGCATCACCAGTTTTCTTCCTGTGAAGTCAAAATTTGCATTTGTGCATAGAACTGTCCTGTCCACTTCACAAACAACTGAATTAAAACCAAAATCCAGAAAAAATTAAATATAAATATTTTAGTAATTCTGTCAACTAAAATCATGACCAGGCATGTTATAGAACATTTTATTAGGACAAGTACTTATATTTACTGCAGATTTTATATATGTTATTTTCACCCCAAGAATAAGATATGCAATTTCACTTTCACAGGACTCTTTTTCTCTAAAGGTAAGTGCTTAATTTCTGGAGTGTGCAAATTAGTGATGTTCTATGTATAATTGCATCATTCGCATTCTCCTTTTTTTGATATCCAATAATATCACTAAGATTTTTAATTAATTTTTTTCTTAAGAACCTTTGTAATAATGTTCTTAAAAAGAACTGCTTTAGTATTTTCTGTGTGGGATGGGAAGACTTTGGAGATCATGCCTTCTAAATCAGTCTTAGAAAACAATTTCCACACATCATGTTCTATTGCTTTGTAAGTACTGAGAAGAGGGAAAATTTAAGTGTATGAAGAAAGAACAGAGCAGTCTTTTCATACTCCTTTAAGATTTGAAATTTTACTTTGCATTTTCTTCAAAAGAGAAATGCAATTCATTTCTTGTTTTAAGAATAATGACTTTATTGCTTTTGCAAAAATAACATATACTTGCTATTTCTGAAATTTAAGCAATACCAAGTACAAAGAAGAAAAACAGCTAACCTAGTATCATACCCAGAAAGAAACACAGCTTTCTAATATGCAGTAGGGCATTTTTTCTTGAAAACAGTCATTCTCTGTATTATAAGAGTATTCAAAGAAATTCTAATTGTAGAAAGAGAAGATGGATAGATGGATGGGAAATCATTTTATATACCCAGCTTTTGTAAGAGTATCTAGCTTATATTTGGTGCTAAATAAAAGTATAGTGAATGAATAAACTGGGTTGTAAAAATCCTTTTCTGTAGTAGTATCACCCACATTAAGATCTTAGTTCTACCACATAGCATATGTTTGACCTTGAACAGAACCGAAGATGTCTGTGTCTCAGTTAACTCTTCTACAAAAAGGGGATAATAATAATTCTTACCTACACCAAAGACATTCTTAACTGAAAATGGATTATGTGTGGTATGGGCATGCATACAGTAGTGAAACATACAATGCCTACTACTAGAGTTTGGTGCCACTGGAATTTGGTGGCACTGGCTTACTTCACATTAAAGTATCTATAGTTTTATTCATCACTGTTTCTAGATCATCAGTGAACATGTCACCGCAGCGAAGATGGCAAAGTTTTAGTATTGTTATGAAATTAGGTTCTACTATACCAACCCGTTCACTTTTAGAACGATTGTTTCAGACTACTTCTTGCCAAAACAAAGTCTATAGCCAGAATTATCAGGACTCTTTCAAGTCATTGTCGTTCTGTACAACTGCTCATGGAAGTGGGTGAATTGTTTGTTTCTTTTTATGGCCCTTACATTTAGAATCTCACACATGAGGTTAAGCCCTTTCTTTGCCTGCTGCTTGAATCCATGGCTCTTTTTATTTTTTCCTTCTTCAGTTTATTTCTGAATGAGAAAGATTCTCTGACTGGATAACATTTTACCACCTTCATTCCTAAGTATTTTGGGTTACTGAATTAATTAAAAGCTAATGCTTTTTCACTATTAAGACTGGGGGTTCTCTTCCATTGAATATAATCTTGGTATCAGTCAAGGTTTAAATAGGTAGCAGTAGTACTGTGAGTATTATGGGATAAGAAACTTATTTGTAATTATGTTTAGTCACCGAAGTGGAAACATGAAGGAGGAATTTATAGAGTGGTCTATTAAAATTGTTGCCCCTAAATAATCCACAATAGATGTAGGTTCATAGAAAGCAGGGGGATGGATCTGAGACTGCTGTTAATTAACATTACCAGCAGTTGGGAAGAAAAGGGAGACGTAGAGCAGGAGGGGGAGGTAACAAACTGGTACCGGCCAGGAGGTCTCTCTTTTATCTGTCTCTGTACCTGCTTGTGAAAGGAGTTTCAGTCAGTTATAGAGAATTCTGAACAAAAAAAAAAATTTGCAAAAAATCAGAGGAATCTACTATTATAGGTAACTCACAATACCTATATAGACTATAGAATTAAATGATTATTTTTTTCAAAAGGATTAAAATGACTAAGATGACAGTCACATGAAAGTCATCCTTAATTGGCTATAACCTAAGGTTTTCTTACTGTATATTCTTTATATATTTTGTTAATTGCAAAAACTAAGGAGTAATTAAAAAGTTATTTAGGGGCCTCCCTGGTGGCGCAGTGGGTTAAGCAACGCACTATGAAGCAAACTGCAGCCACTGCAGCACGAGTTCGATCCCTGCCACCAGCCAGGGAGGGGACCCACATGGCGTGGCAGATCTCTCTTGCTGTGCCCGCTGCTCCCCTCAGCAGTGTACTTCCATTGATCTGCCCGCTCTCTGTGGTGAATCCTCTCACCACCACCCCACACACCTCTGGCCTGTACCCCAGTGCTTGTGTGCATAAATAAATAAATCTTAAAAAAAAGTTATTTATAAATTGTTATATATCCATACATAATATACACAGGTATGACTATGTATACTTAAATATATAGCATTCTACATGGTTTCTACATCTAGTGTTCAGTAAATGTTCCTTATGTTTGAAAATTTCAATTAGAACTATATAAGCATCTTTTACATTTCTTACAAGTTTTTTTTTTTTTCCCAAACAATGGCTTTATTTGCTTCACTTTCTTTCTTGTGATTTTATCTTTCTAACAGACATTTTTATTGTATAGAATGCATGGGGGCTTAGACTTCATACATTTTGAAAGCATAAAAATGTCCCATCAGCAATAATACTTTAATGATAAAAGGAGGAATTTTAATTCATAATATCTTTTATCAAGTTTTTAAAGAATATTCTGTAATTTTAATTTCTTTCAGAAAAACATCTCTAATTAGCTATTTTTCCAGAAGCAAAAATGCTTGGTTTGAGGTTCACCAGGAGAGAATCATAGAATATTGAAATGGGAGGAAACAAGGATTTGCCTACTAACTTCCTTCTATAGGTAATGAAATCAAGGCCTATAGTGAGTATACTACTTGTCTAGAGTAGTATAGATACTACACGGTAGTGTCACTGTGTAGTGATGCATTGAGTATTGTATTGTAGGCTCTCCTGAATATTTGTGAAATGCTAGAGTTTTTTGGGGGGAAACAATCGAAGAACTTCTACAAATCATATAATTCTCATATTTTAAGTGTACATTTCAATGACTCCTAGTAAGTTCACCAGGTTGTATAAAATTTTCATCATAAATCAGATTTAGGTCCTTTTCATATCAAACCATCACTAGACCCTGTACAAGGCTACCTCTACATCCACTATGTATCTCCAGAGATTTGTTTTTCTGTTTTGAGGGTCTTTATATTCAATTTTGCTACCTGTTAAGTATTTGTCTTATACACTTTCATTAATTCCATCAACATGAATTTTAATACCTTTTCTGGAAAATAGTGGTCTTACCAAAAACATTGTATTTATCCATTGGAAAGTCATACAAATGAAACTATACTTTCATTACTCACATAATTCTGAGTGAGGAAGTATGAAAAACATGTTATTTCTTGTGAGCCTTAGTAGGATATTTCTAATTGATATACTACCCAATTGAATGAGTGTTTGACATAAGAGAAAAATTAATTCATTTCAGAGTTCCTTTATTCTTATAAAATCTTATTTCTTTTCTAAATAGAATTAATGCAACTTCTTTTCAAGATATAATTTATTCTCTATTTTTCTAGAAAAGCAGGAAGAATTGGTAATACATAGACATAAATTTGGATACCTGAGATGTACTTGAGATGTTATTTCAGTATTAAGAGCTTTAGTTTCTATTAGACCAGAAAATAGAAAAACCTATCCAGTTATCCCAAGAGCAACAACACATTTAAATTCAAATTCCCACAAGATTTCATTAACCTGTGATGATCATGCGCATGGGGTCAGAAAAAGCTAAAAAGAACTGAAAATATAAGAATACCAATTTCCATAAAATAAAAATAATTTTAATGCATGTTATATTTATTTCAGAAGCTCATTTTGGCCATAGATGAATGTAATTTGAAGATTCATGCTGAAACTTGATCACTTTTCATCAGAATGGTTCATCATTTGTAATATGTGTCATTTGAATAAAGCATTAGAATATATTAAAGGCATATAACAAGATAATGTGTTTTTCATTCTGTTTCATTTCATTTTTGTAAATTATTCCTTCAACTGAAATTGAAATCTCTCCTTTACTTTTCTAAATTGCTAACACTATAAAACAACAATATGTATTTATCCACAACATCATGTAATTTCAGGACTGTAAGTAGCATTACAAATTGTATATCCTTTGCTAATTCAAGTGTGATCCATGAACAAGCCACCTCAGCATTAGATGAGAGCATTTAGTAGATACAGTATTTATTTGCCTTGGCCCTGATCTTCAATAAAAGCCCTTAAGAAAAGTTAAGTATAACATTAATTTTAAGGTTTTTAAAAATAACTCTCAACAAATTAAGTAATTTCTTTTCTATTGCAACTTTTATCAAGAATGGATATTGATTTGTGATTTTTCTTCTTTAGCTTGTTAATATGGTAGATCACATCATGTGACTTAGGAATATAAGCTATAGTTGATTTTCTGGAATAAATCCCACTTGGTTATGGTGTGTAATTCTTTTTAGAGATTGCTGATTTCCATTTAATAATGCCCATTAAGATGGCTGTGTGCATATTAATACTCATCAATCTGCAGTTTTTATTTTTGTATTGTCTCTGATTTTTATCAGGTCAGGGCAAAACTAGCTTCATAATATGAAGTCTTTTAACTTCTTGTATTTTTAGGAATTGGTTGTGTAGAACTTATTGATATATTCATTCTTCTTTAAATGCCTGGTGGGTTTCTCCAGTGAAACTATCTGGGCCTGGAGATTCATTTTGGGGAGTTTTAAAATTATGAGTTGTATTTACCCAATAGTTATAGGGCTATTCAAATTACCTGTTTTATATTGGGCTCATTGTTGTAGGGTTTGTTTTTTTTTTTCCTTCAAGGAATTGCCTCATTTCACCTAATATGTTGAATTTAAATGAGTAAAGTTGTTTGTAGTGTTCCATTATTAACCTTTTGATCTCTATACAGCCTACAGTGTTATCCCTGTTTCGTTCTTAATACTGGTTACTTGTATCTTCTTTTTTTCTTTATAAATTTTGCTAGAGGTGTGTCAATTTTATTGATATGTTCAAAAGTCATCTCTTTTTTTCAGTGATTTTCTATATTGGCTTATTTTCAATTTTATTTGGCTACTTCTTTAATCTTTTTTTATTCATTCTCTTATACAAATTTGGAATTTATATTGCTCTTCTTTTTTTATATTAATGAGGTAAGAGCTGATATTGTTGACTTGCCAATATATGAATTTACTGCTTTAAGTTTTTTAACTGTTTTACCTGCATCCCACATATTTGATATGTTCTATTTTCATGTTCACTCAGTTCAATATATTTTATATTTTCCTTGAGACATCCTCTTGGACTCAGATTATTTTAAAGTGTTTTGCTTTGTTTAAAAGAGTTTGGAGATATTCCTGATGCCTTTCTATTATTTATTTTTATCTTGACTCCTTGTGACTTGAGACTTAAATTTATTGAGATTTGTTTCAGGGCCAAGATTTGATCTGTCTTGGTATATGTTCCATAAACATTTGAAAACAATATGTATTCTGTTGTTATTGAATAGAGCTTCAAATATATATAATATGTATAATATATATATATGTTTTTGTTTTATTTTTATTCATACTGATTGGATCCTATTGGTTGAAACCGTTCTTCTATACCTTTGCTGGTTGTCTAATGGTCCTAACAATTTTTCAGAGAAGAGTGTTGAAATCTCTGACTGTAACTGTGATTTTTGACTAGTTCTTCTTGAAATTCTATCAGTTTGCTTTACATATTTTGCAGCTCTGTTGTTTGTGTATATACAGTTAGGAATGTTATGTCTTCTTGGTGGATTGATGATATTTTTATCATCATATAATAATGCTCCCTGTCTCTGGTTGTTTTCTGTGCTCTAAAGTCTACTTAATCTGATAGTAATATAGAAAAGTTTGCTTTCCTTTAACTGTTGTTTGTATACATCTTTTTCCATTCTTTTACTTTCAGCGTATCATTATATTTAAAGTGAATTTCTTGTAGACAAAATGAATGAGTCATGCTTTTAATCCACTCTGGTAATAACTGGCTTTTATCTAACATGTTTAGACCTTTATAATAAAATACTGTAGGGAATGTGCTGCCTGATTAGGAGGTGAATTTGGCAGAGAGCTCAGTAAATTAGTTACTCTTAAGCTCCTTATTTCAACTACTGTTTCCACATAGTAGGACTAAAAATCTCTAAAACATGTTGGATTCTTTCGCTTACTTCTGGGACAGTTATATGCGAAGTATTTTGCATGAGTTAAACTCAAAATTCATATTTTACAAATGAGATAACCAAGGATGAAGAATTATATACAATCACTAAAAGATCAAAACCAGTAACACTACACTATGACCATCCATCGCAAGAGTTTTACACCTACAATATATCTACAGTCCATTCCACATTTGCAATTCCTATTACCAGTATGGAAGTTCAGTTCCTTTTTTCTTTTGAACACATTAACTTTAAAACCTCCTAATCGGTGTTCCAGCCACCACATTCCACTCCATCTTTCATAGAATCCCCAAATTACTTCTTACACCTTATGCAATATAGTGAAAATACTTGGAAACTTCACAGAGTTTGGATCACAGACAGTTCAAAACTTAACTTCTATGTAACCTAAATGGGTTAGTTAATTTTACATCTCAATTTACTTATCTATACAATGGAAGTAATATACCTCACCTATGGATTATCATATTAAATTATCATATTTAATTTTACATACGAAGTGCGAAATATATTGTCTATCCATAGTAGAAACTCCATATATCTAATTACCTTCTATTCCATAAATGGAAACCAAAATTCAGTGGTTCTCATTTGCTATCAAAACTTATCTTGGTGTACAAAGTTCTTAGCCATTGGGCTCAACCTCTGTTTCCATATTTATATCCTTCTACTATATCATTTTCCCCAAATTCCATTTGTCCTTTTGTTCACTCATCCTGATATACATTTTTTTCACTTTTTGTTCTACTGCAATTATCTTTTAAGTCCCTATTAGAAGCCATTTTTATAATACTTTCTCTAGCTACTCCCTTCACTTTCTATAAAAAATACCTTCTCTCCTTGTTCCCATGGAATAGTGGACAGTTCTAGCTGGATAGGGAGAGTGAATGATATGTTGTTCATACTTCATATATAAACAGTCATATGTTGTTCATATAACATCTTACCTTGAAATAGCAGAATGGCTAAAAACAGGGTTTGAGACAGATAATACTGGATTTGGATTTCAATTTGTATGTCATTTATTAATTTGAGTTACATCCCAATGACTCAATTGTCCCATTTATAAAGAAGGGGTAGTGTGTCTATTTTTACAAAATGATATAAAAATTGTATGTGAAATGTATATAGAACACTAAGCAATAAGTATGAAATATAACTGATCTTCACCAGGATCAACAAATATTTTTTATGATGACTATCTATTAATTAGTAAATTGTAAGACTTTTCATCATTAAAATCAAAAGGCTTACTTTATAGCTTAAATGTTTGTTAATAAATGGGAAATGTGTTAAAATACCTAATAATGCTCAGTCCATATAAAATCTTTTATTTTATTGTCCCTACCTACTTTCCCTTAAGCAATTCATGTCCCTCTTATTTTGGTTTACGTTTGAAGGTGACTGTATGACACAAGGGATATTTTGGGAATTGAATATATGAATATAGTAATCACATAATTTTAAAAGCTCCAAAAATTATTAAAAATCACTTAATGATTTTCTCAGTAAGCTTTCTTTATCCCCTCTGTTTTTATCCAGGTTTCTGTCAGTTCCCCAAAACATTTTAGGTAGCTTGCTTGATTTAATTTCTCAATGCCTATACTTTAAGATGCCTAGAAGTCACCTAAATCACCTAAAGCCATTGTCTGCTTTTAATTTAGATAAAAATTTTAGTTACTTGGGTTATTTATGAACTAGTGACTAGAATTCTAACCCCCAGGGCAAAAAATCCTATGAGCCACTCCTGGCTAGAGCAGAGTTAAAGTAACAACATAGCATAGTAAAAAGAGTACTTAACAGGAAGTAAGAAACCTAAGTTTTAGTGCTAGTTCTACTACTATTACCTGTGTGACCTTGGAGAGTAGTTTCACCTCTCTCATTGTCAGTCCTCCTTTCATAAAGTAAGAAATTAGAACTCTATGACCTTTGGCAAGTGCTATGATCCTGTGTGCTGTAACATGTCTTTCTTAAGTGAATGGTTCAGCTAATCAACAAAATGCTTTATCTTGAGAGAAGTTTGAAGCAACTGTTTTTTCATTATAATTTCACCCTGAATTCACCTAGAGACTTATGGTGAAAAAATAAAAAGTTCAACATGCCCAAGGTCAGTAAGTCTAAATCAATTATCACAGCAGATTATTTGTGCTAATGTGTTTACGTAGCATGCTCTCTTCTTTGCAGCAATTGTGAGGTTTAGAGACTGCTTTTCATTTCCAAATAAAAAAGCTCCCAGCCACCTACGCTCAGGAATATAGCAATAATGGATTATCATTATTCCTGACAGCATATGCTAATTCATAGACTTTTAAATGGAAAGAAAGCAGAGACTACAAAATGAGTAGTTTTATGTGCTCTCAATCTATCATTTTTTATCATGCAATAAGCTTTCACATTCCATTTAGTCCCACAATATTCTATTTTATTTTTATGAAAAGAATATGTTCTAATATGACCTTCTGATATCACTTGTAACTATTATTTATTATGTAGAGTTGTTAAAATAGACATTTAAAAAAGTAGTCTTTTAAAAAGATGATCTTATATTTTATGCTTTAGAAAGTTAAAGTATGGAATCTAAGATGCCTATAAGGTAATACTACAGATATTTTCATCAGTGCACACATTTCTTTATTCAACAAATATTTTTTGAGGGCCTTTCATGTTCCAGACACGGTTAAAGATGGCAGAAAAATGAAAGCCAACAAGGAAATGTTTCCTTTCCTTGAGAGCCCACATTTTATGTGGATCTGACAGAAATGCCTTATAATTCCAGCCTTCAGTAGAAAATGGGCACTTACAGGAATTTGCAAAATGTTTACATATATATGTATTTTTGTACTGTTAGCATAAATCACTCTTTTCAGTTTCCAAGGGCTACTGTAATGAATTACCACAGACTCGGATAACCTAAGACAACAAAATCTATTGACTCACATTTCTGGAGGTCACAGGTTCAAAATCAAGGTGTCAGCAAAGCCATGCTCCTCTAGGCAAACATCTTTTCTTCTTTGCTTAGGACAGTATACCTCCAATTGCTGCCTCCTTCACATGGCCATCTTTCTTCTGTGTGAATCTTTGTTCAATTTTATGTTTTCTTAAAAGAACAACAGTTATTATATTGAGGCCTAGCCTAATCCAGCATGACCTTACCTTAACTTGATTACACCTGCAAAAATCCTACTTTAAAAAAAGACCACATTCACAGGTTACCAGCAGATATGAATTTTGGAGAGTACACTATTCAACTCAGGACAAAGATGAAGATAAAGTAAACCAAAACAGCCTATTCTCTCCTTAAGATTAATTCTTATTTTCTCTTCTTTCTACTGTAGTCTCATTTTGAAATTGTTCGTGAACTTTTTCAATGGTCTGCTGGTTTATGGGCTACTCAAGTTTCATAGATTTTTTTTTTGTTTGTTTTTCCCTTAAGGAGGATTCTGCTTATTTCAACTTTACATTTATGGTGACAGCTTATTGAAAGCAAATATTTATAACAGCTTTTCCAGAAAAATTAGGAGGAAGATAAGACTCATTACAGTGATCAAACCTTTGACCTCCTAATAACTACAAATTTTTGCTTTTCTTACAGTCAGTGCCATTCTCTATCCTTTTAAAATGTGAATGGAAAACAAACTTCCAACTAGGACTCACATTCTATTTAACCCAATTATTAAGGGCCAATCAAAATTTTTATATAATGCACTCTATCCAGCTTGTCTCCTCTCCTAAATAAAAAAATAGCAGAAACCCCAAATGCAACACAGACTCCAAATGTAGCATGCACCAAATGCGGCACAAACCTAATACACAACACAGTTTCCAAACTGCCAACCAAACTGAACTCGAAGACTGGTTACTACCAGACAACCCATACTCAGTACCCAACCCCAACATCCTAAATACACATCTAATATTCTGCACTCTGTGCATCCTATATTAGCAAATAAACTTCATGAGCAAAGTCATCAAACCACTTAGAAACAAAAACCATGAAAGTTAAAATCTTCCATTCATTCCCAGAGAAAACCATTTGTACAAACATTTTTCTATGCCTACAATATAATGTGTGCTTGTGTGTCTATGTATCTATGTTTTTTTTTTAAATTCTTTAATGTGTAATTTGCTGGATTGATTTCTGGTGGGTGTTTTTCTATAAGAAAACAGAACTACATTATATATGTTGTTTACAACTTGCCTTCATAATTTAAAATGTTTTGAAACTACTCTACACAGACAGAACTCAAAAACTTTACCTTACTCACTCAAGATAGCTGTCTAGTACAACAGTTTTGTGAATAACATTAGTTCATTCCATGTATTTTCATAACATTGTTGAGTTAAAAAAGAATGCCAGTGAATATTGAATTAAACCATGGCGATTCAAGGACTAGGTTTCGTTATGTCAGTTTGGTCAAGGCAAAGTTTCCAAGAATCTATCAACAACATCAATTTATTCAACTATTTTCCTAATGCTGGGTATTTAGGTTATTTTTAATTTAAAGTTTTATGAGAATGCTGAATTAAACAATGCTATGTGTCACTATTTGGTGGTGGAACTGACTTGCAGAAATAGGATTGCTCGCAAGTATAGGTAGTTTTTATTTTACAACAAGAATCAAAATGCTCTTTAAACCTGGCACCTCTCTTTTTATTTCTTCATTATCTTTTTGAGTTGGTGTGGCATTCTAAGATACTATGATCCACTGTTTTTACTTACATTTTTTTGACTATGGGTAGGGGTATCTTTTCATGTGTTTATTTTCCATTTGTATGTCTTTCTTTAATTGCCTTGTCTACTTCCCTTTTCCAACTTTTGTAAAATGTTTACTTCTTTGATTTGGAGAAACTCACTACATTATGTATATTAAGCTGAATATATTAATTTTGTATATACTGCAAAATTTTTCTTGTAGACTGCCTTTTGTCTTTTCCCTTTACTTTTAACATATATTCTATACAGATATTTTCTATTTTTTGGTAATCAAGAATATATTATCAGGAGATAATATATCTGTCTATCTTTTACTTTGTCATATCTGACTTTCATTCTAAATTTGAAAAGTTCTCCTTTACCCAGGATTTTAAAGGAATTGTTAAGAATTAAGAAGTTTTTTGCATATAAACATAAAAGGAATTACTGGTATATTAGATAGCCAATAATATGTAAAAGTTCATTTGAATCTGTATTTTGAAATGCTATCTTGGTGATATAACTGGTTTCTTGACTCTGCTTTTTCAAATATTATAATTAACAATATAAATTAATGCAGTTTCATATTATATATGGAAATCCACCTTATCAGTCTACAGAATTTCTTGGTTGGTTACCTATCAGCATTTACTCCGAAAATAAGTCTTGGAGGAAGTTTTCAAGTTCCAAAATGAAATTCCATTGTGATTTCTTTGGGATTTTTTACTAAAATTATGCTAAATCAAAAGGGTAAAATAAAATTCATACTTATAAAGTTTCCCATGAAGAAACAACTTCTTTTGTGTCCTATTTATTCAGGACTTCTTCTGTTATTACAGTTTTCCTCATATAGCTCTCACATATTTTTATAATCTTCTTGCTATTCTAAATGGAACCTTTATAAAATACATTTTGACTGGTGTCTGCTATTGATGTTTTTAAAGATTTATTTTCACTTACTTATGCATATGAGAACTGGGGTGTAGGCCAGAGGTGCAGGTGGTGAAAGAATTCACTAGAGACAGAGTGGGGAGCAGACCAGGCAGAGCTACTGAAATACACTGCTGAGGGGAGCAGCAGGCTAGAGAGGAGAGGCATGTTGAGCTCTGGCTAGAGATCGAACTCATGCCACAGTGGCTGTGGATAGCTTGATAGTGCTGTGTCTTTAACCCCTGTACCAACAGGGAGGCCTCTGCTATTGATTTCTTCATGTTTATCTAGAATTCAGTCACATTACTAAATCCACAAATTCATTTTTTAAAATATGCTTCCCTAAAACTTCCAAGTAAACAGTATTTGCATTTGTAAATTATGACAATTTTGTGTCTTCTTACTCAATATTTATATTTCTTATTCTCTTTTCTTGATATTTGATAGCTAGGAACTAAAGAACAATGCTAAACAATGCCATTAGCATTATCTGTAAAATTTAAGCCCTGTTCTGGGAACAATTCACAGGTCACCTTTGCCCTCACTCCACCTAGATTAGGTGCTGCTATTCCATATTCTCGTAATACCCCAATCTGGGTCTGTTGTAGCATGAATATTGACATGAAATTGTTTATGAGCTTCAGTAGTCTATGCGTTCTTAAGATATGTCTTTTCATTCTACTCTTTATAAGTAAATGTACCAGCTAACCAAGTCCAACCATTTCATAATGGTTCAGTTAGTCTGTTTGCCTCATGTCCAGTCTCTAGTCCTTCCTCCATGTCCAAAAGAGGTAGAAAATTATGCTAATTTTACTCAATTTTAATCAGCCTCCTCCCTGATTTTCTATCCATATTACTAATTCCTTAGTTCAAATTCCCATTTTTCCCCAATAAGAGCAATGTTATTCTAACTTAAAAAAGAGTCCCCCCTTTTAAGAAAAAAAAATTTCTTGAAATCTTGCCGTCAAATAAAATATTTATGAGTTTGCTTAAAGATGTACAAGCAAAATTTGATATAAACTCCATATATTTAAAGTTTGTACATAAATCTAAAACCAAAACAACTTATGCATTAAATATTTTCACGGTTTAGCAACAGTTTAGTAACTAAAGTGACAGTACCATTTGCTGAAGCTAATATGCCAATTTTGTATTAATAGTATGCAAAGATAAACACTTAAATCTGTTTTTATATAATTTATCGCTGCTTTTACATCTATGACCTCAAATGGAAGCTATCCTTTTGAATAAGGATGCTTCACAAAGTAATTCTGATAACTTGAGATGTGTGCAGAATAATCAGACTTCATACTTAGCTAAACTCTGGAACTGTGTAATTTTCAAATGCCAATTTTAATGAGCTGTCACTTGATAATTCAGCAAAGCCTGTTTTTTTTTTTTAAAGATAAGGTTAGCATGGGGGAATTATTGAAATCTGTGTTATTTGGATGTATAAGATCCAATGCAAAAACATTCTTTATCACATTTGCTTTTATATTAACTGCTTCTTGGTGATGTAAATTGGTACATATTAAGACATGGTTATGTAAATGATGCTCTGTGAAGGTTCTTTTAAAATAGATATGCCATACTTCTGGGCACTGTCTCATAACTGCTTTTATCCATCATATTTTTCTTTTAAAACTAGTGTCAAAAAGAAAAGTTGTAAATAATTTGTTTAGCATGGATGTAAGGATTTTTTTCTTCTTGCAATATAATATAAGGAAGTTTAGTTTTCGATTAACTAGTTATTAAAATAAAAATTGAAAGTTTCTGGCTCTTTACAAAGCAAGGCAATAAAGTCAGGTCTATCCATAATTTACGTTATTAAATGACAGTCAAATTTTCTAATTAAATAACATTTCAATTTTGACTGTAAAAAGAAACACATTTCTGATTTTGATAACAAATACAATTTCTCAAGATGGAAAGGTTCTAGATTGGCACTTTAACTCTTTACTCAGAAAGCAAGGTTTTTAATACTCTAAATCTCCTCTTTATTCTTTTTTTTAAAAAAGATTTATTTATTTATGCATACAAGCACTGGGGTACAGGCCAGAGTTGCGGGGAGGTGAGAGAATCCACCAGACAGAGTAGGGAACAGCACAGGCAGATCAATCGAAACACACTGCTGAAGGGAGCAGCGGGCAAGTCAGGAGAGGTCTGCCTGCGCCATATGGGTCACACCCCTAGCCGGGGGCAGGGATCAAACTTCTGCTGCAGTGGCTGCGGTTTGCTTCATAGTGCGTTGCTTAACCCAATGCGCCACCAGGGAGGGCCCTCCTCCTTATTCTTAAACTCAACTTCAAGTGCCATAATATCATATGATTGTTATTATTGTTCTTATTCCTTTCCTTGATCCTCCTTTGGTTCCCTTATGTTCCTCCTAAGGGAGGAACCATCTGGTATTTTTCTTTTGCCTTCTGACTTGCTTAATTCTAATAGAAGTGGTCATTTCTTGGTTCCTGTATCTATCACTACAGGTAGAGTTGGAATTTTTATTTTGTTTCTTTACACTCACCAAATGCAAAATAAATTCTTTATCTGTGTAACTTTTTCACTCATTTATCCGTGTGAATATATTTGCACATTCCACACAAATTTGAGAGTCTTGCACCATAGTAGGTAATCAATTAGTGTTTAATGAATGGATGAATAAGGCCATTCTCTTCTCCCAAAATGGCCATTACTCAAAACAGTACTAGAGTACAGAAATGAGCCTAAATATTATCCTCTGTCTTTCCCGCTTCTGTCAACATGACACACATGATGTTGATGAAGTTCTTTGCTTTGGCAAGAGGGCAAACTGGCCTTTATTGTATAGTGAAGTTTTCAAAGTTTCTGGCTCTTTAGGATACAATGTCCTAAAATCAGGTCTACATATTCCCTTAAGGATAAACAGAACTCAAGACTCCCCCATAGGAACAACAGGGGAAAGACTGGTGTCATGTCTCACATATCTTAGATCAAATTCAAGGAGTGGGGCATAAAGGCACCTTGAATGAAACTCATGATGTATCCTCCCTTGCAAATGTCTCTAAACAGAAGACAGTCCAAAGTGTTATCCAACAGTGGGAACTTCATCCTGGGCTTCCTCTTGCCTCGCAGGCCCAAATATTTAATGCCCATCCCAATTTCCCTGGACTTAAGAGATTTCTGGAGAGGCAAAATTTCAGCAATAACTGGAAAAGTCACAGGCAAACTGGAAAGGTCCATCACCCAAAATTAGCAAAATTCCATGAACCCTCACCCCAAGTCTCTTGGAGGAAAGAAATATTTAAGCTAGCTCGTTACTCCAGGTACATGGTATGTACATGTATAAAATGTTGTTAACCCTCCCTCCTTCCTTTTCTGGGCTGCATTTCTTAACTTTCGGCAGTGGGTCTCAAATCTTATCAAGCAATGGAATCACGTGGAAGGTTTGTTAAAATACAGATTGCTGGAACTCAACCAAAGAGTATCTAAGTCAGAATCTAAGTCTAAATCAGTAAAGCTGGGGCCCAAAAATCTTTATTTTTAAGAAGTTACCAGATGATGATGGTGATGATGGTCTGGCCATCTAATTTTAAGAACAACTGCTCTTCTGAGACTAACATATAATCAACAAAGGAGTCAACTGCAAGTATGAAGGTATGCATCAACAATATACAGTGCAGGTTGTCAGAAGATTCAATGTTTTTTCCTTCATTTCTTAAACACTTCTCAGTGGTGACTATGTATAGATTTTAAAAAAAAATCTTAATATATAGTTTTAATATATATGGTTTAAACTTTAGAAAAGTTTTCACAGAGATATGATGAGTTCTCCATTATTGGGTTTCCATTAATGCCTGTGATTTCTCTATGGAAAAGTAAGCACAGTGTAGCACAGTTTTGGTGACATTTGGTTCCTCTTCTATGTGCGCAAACCTAACTGTTCAAATATCCTTTATACCTAATCTGAATCATAGTTTCTCAATTAACATTTTCTCTGGCATACTAAACTCGAAAAGTATACATTTTTACAACACAGTCTACATTTCTTTCAATCTATGGAAACTTTTTAATGTAACAAACTATAAAGATTTATTTATTTATGCACACAAGCACTGGGGTACAGGCCAGAGTTGCGGGAGGTGAGAGGATTCACCACAGACAGAGCGGGGAGCAGAACAGGCTGCTGAGAGGAGCAGTTGAGTGAGGCAGGAGAGGTCTGCTATGCCATGTGGGTCCCTTCCCTGGCTGGCAGCAGGGATCGAACTCATGCTGCAGTGGCTGCGGTTTGCTTCATAGTGCGTTGCTTAACCCACTGTGCCACCAGGGAGGCCCATGTAACAAACTATAAACGCAACACAATATTATAAATATGCATTCAATTTTATGCCAAAGCTACTGTTGCCAATCAGTCACAAATTGTCTTTATCTCCAAGGAAAGACTGCCTGCATTGAGATGTTGTATTTAACCTCCAAGAAACTAAGCTTAGAGTACTTTGATGACAGGTATTCAATCCCATAGCTGTAAAAAGGTTTCTGGGAAAATGGGTCTGAAATAGAAATGCTTTACCACTTTGAAGAAGAAAATGAATTTCTAAATGGTCCAATCTCAAAAGCTAGTTTACAATAACCATTTGTTTCTGTCCCCAGCGTTCCGGTGGTGGCCTGGCCATTCCCTTGTGTGCATTCCAGGGGACGGTGTCTCTCCATGCACCTACGGGGAAAACCCTATCTCTTTCTACCTATGAAGTAAGTGCAGAAGGGCAAAAAATAACCCCCGCCTCTAAGAAAATAGAAGTCTATCGATCTAAAAGTGTTGGCCATGAGCCAAATCCAGAGGAATCTCCCTCCACATTTGTGGACACCAATGTGAAAATACACTTGGAAGTTCTTGAAATTTGTGACAATGAAGAGGCCTTGGACACTGTGTCAATCATTAGCAACATCAGTCAATCCTCCACACAGGTTAGATCTCCATCCCTACGCTACTCAAGGAAGGAAAACAGATTTGTTTCATGTGATTTAGGGGAAACAGCTTCATACTCTCTCTTTTTACCCACGAGCAATCCTGATGGTGATATCAATATCTCCATCCCGGACACAGTTGAAGCACACAGGCAGAACAGTAAAAGGCAGCATGAAGAGAGAGATGGATACCAGGAGGAAATCCAGTTATTAAATAAAGCTTACAGGAAAAGAGAGGAAGAAAACAAGGGTAACTAGTCATCATTTAAATAATCTAATGAGGCAAGAATGGCTCTGTAACTCCAAACTGTTAACACCTTTGTTCTATTTTGTGAGATGCATCCAACTTGAGTGCGGAACATTTGGGTAAAGGAGAAGCTACTTGATTTCCTTTTCTATTAGTTGGTTTACATAA
Source organism: Galemys pyrenaicus (assembly GCA_019455555.1). NCBI lineage: Eukaryota > Metazoa > Chordata > Mammalia > Eulipotyphla > Talpidae > Galemys > Galemys pyrenaicus. Next base: position 12,419,637 of record JAGFMF010011796.1, read on the forward strand.
ACTTTACAGATTTGCTAGTTTATTACATGTAGTGCTAACTTTTAGTGCTAACAGTTGGAACTAGAGCAAACACTTAAGTGCTTCTGATGTGTTATCTATAGATCACACACTGTGGTAATTTAAAGATATGTTTCTTACTCGATTTCTAAAAATCTTTTCTAAATGAGATCTTGACTTAGTTTACAAATGTTTTGTCTATGTTTATCAACCATAGAGTAAACAGAAAATTGCATAAATTCAATGAATATACTATTCACATACACGTTTCCATATATAATGTTGGCATTTACTACAAAGTGAAAAAAGACATTTTGGGAATGGAGGAAATGTAACAAAATTCCAAGTTGTATTTGAAGAGTTTTGCCTACATGGGGCCAGCAAAACAAGATTGTTACAGTACTGCTTTAACTTTACACCTGTGTCTCGGAACTCTGTTTTTGTGTAAAATGACAAATTAGACTCCAATTTCAAAACAAGCATGTCCTTAGTCTGTAAATAGTTATTTCTTTAATTTCTATTAAATACAAATGCCTTTTTTCCCTCTTAAATGTAAGCATTTTATCTTTCATCTTTTCTTCAGTATGTTGATTGCTTTTAAAACAATTATGTTTTGTATTACGAGTGGAATTAGAAGTAGTCCTTAATTCAACTAGTACTGGTAAAGACTGTAAATGTACATGTCACCATTTCTAGAATTATATTTATCTGAATGGAAATTGGGGAAAACACTGCCGATAAGTTTTGTGAGATGCATCCAATTTGTGTGAGGAACATTTGGGTAAAAAGAGGAAAACCTCTAAGTCCAAAACTAAGCTTTGTTTTCTACTGTTGCAGATTTGGTAATTTTTCTTAGCCGTTCTTGAAGCATAGAATAGTTCAAATATTACTCCAAGTTTAGGTGCTTCTTGGTCTTTTTCCCAAAGACATGAGTATCTCAAGCAAAGAAATAACTCAATGTGTTTTATTAAATGATTATTAGGTATGCGTTTCAAGATTAATTTTAAATGTGTTACGCCAAAAAAAAGTAGGAATCATGTTGTCAGAATGTTTGTTATGTATATTTCAAAAAAATGATAAAGTGATTTTCTTCAAATTGTTTTTTTCTTATCTTTCTGTAAACATACATTAAACAAATTACTTAAATGTTTATTTTTCCAAAGTTATTAGGGTTGACATTTTACTGGTTTTAAACTTTGTACACTCTCATTTCACTGGATATTTACAGAGTGAGTAAATTTTTAAAATGGTTTACTTTTGGTTTTATTTCATTATATTAAATCAGAATTCTAAATTACTTGCCACAAGCTTTCAAATTGAGAACTTTGTTTTGCTTAGCCAGATGTCATTTTCTTTCTTAATTTTTATTTATTCCATAGAAGAACTGGGGTGTAGTCAGAGGTGCGGGGGTTGGGGGTAAGAAGATTCACTAGAAACAGAGTGGGGAGCAGAACAAGCAGATTTATTGCACTACACTGCTAAGAGGAGCAGCGGACAATCTTGGAGATCTGCTGTGCCATGTGTGGGTTAGATGTGCCATATACGGGCAGATCTAGATCTGCTGCGCCATATGTCGGTTAGCTCCCTGGTCAGGGGTTGAATTCAGGCCATGGCAGTGTTACCACTGAGACTTAATCCTAGGTCACCAAGGGGGCCCCCAGATGTCACTTTCAAAATAATTCACAATGGACTTTTCCCATCGTTCATTTAACTTTCAGTATCTCATTATCTTAACTTGGGAAACAAGTGCAACATTATTATCAATGTCTGTAAAGGAAGCCTCAAATAATGCATGACATATAAATTCAAATTTAAATGTAGTCTCATAAAAATATATTTTATAATACTTTAGAGACTTCTTAGTCCCAAAATTGAGGGCTCTTTCAAGATACATAAATGATCAAAATTAATCCCCTATAAACCAATAGCATTAAATGCCCATTATAAAGCAAAAGTTGAACTGAATATTCTTAATAAAAAACAGGCTTTGATATGTATAAATTTAGATATATAATTTTATGAATGAAAAAGATGATTTTGCTGCTTTCACGTATCATTTCTGGCATCAAGGAAATTTAAAACAATAATAAAACTGAAAAACTAATAAATGCAAACAAACCCATCACAAGTACACAGCACTTTGAATAAGAAGATGTTGAAAAAAATCATAATTTAAAAACCACAAGAGCTGGGTTGGAACACAATAACACCACTTTTCTTTTCATCAGATTTGCTCTATCACACTTGCACAGAAACTTAGGTGAGCCTATACAGAGGCTGAAACTAGGCCACATATGAAGCCAAATGGAGATACAACATGTAGATCTTCTAACCCATAACCGCTCAAAGTTCTAGTACAAATCCAGCATCAATTACCAAATATTTGAGTGAAAATGCCTCCATATGATTCCAATCCCCTACTATCAAGTCTTCCCATAAAAGAGGAAAGAGAGAAAAATGCCTACAAAATAAAACTTCCTAATTATCCTAAACAAGAAAATTTAGCTGGAAATTTTAAGATATCCCCACTATTTTCTTGTTGCCTAACAAGAAAGTAATTTAGAAATAATGTCAATAATAAGTAATCATAAAAACCCCTACATTTTCTTTGTCCATCTGAATGGCATTTTAAGTGAAGTTGTGCTTTTACTGTAAGTTACATATCAAATGTCATTCTCTACACATTCATTCTGCATTTAACTAAATTTAATTAAATTGAATTCCACAATTTTATCTGATAAGTTACTCTACAGATTTATTTAACAAATTCTTTCACATTCTTCCTGATACAAGAGAAATATTCATACTGTCTCCATTTTCTTTCTTTTTTATCCTTTATAGGATTAAGATACATTTATCAGTATTATCCCCTTTCCCCAACCCAAGAGGACACAAGAGTCTTAAATTAAGGTTTCATTTTCCAAGGAAAACAAACACACACATGCCACACCACCTGCATTCAAGACTTCAACGAATGTTAGACCCACAAAGTTATGCAAAAGTTGTTTCACAGGGATAGGGTGAAAGAAGATGGAGAGTGTGAGATCCCTGATAGTGGATATGTAACAGTTTTCCACAGTAGTGTGGTTCAGCCTGGCTGCCTCCTGAGGTGGCTGACCTGAGAGGTGGATACCTGTGGAAGTTAGATACCAATGTGTTTGGGAGCAGTGGATCTAATCCATGATATGGAAAAGACTTAAGAGACACATATTTTAATCTGCCTAAAGCACAGCACGCAGCACAGTAGTGAATCAGGAACTCCTGGTTCCTGACGTTAGGTAACCTAACCATTTGTATGGTTCCAGAAGGCAGAAAATAAAAACCTGAATAACAACTGACATTTTTATTCCCACCAATATTTCGCTGGTCTTTTCTTGAAACAAATCTTCCTTTTGTGCAGGTTTTTAATACAGTGACATTTCTTTTAAAGTGTCTACCTAAATCAATAGTCTCAACCATGCAGAAGGAATTGGAAAAAATTAGTAACTTTAAGTTTATAATTAAGGCTCTGGTTAAGACAAACAAACATGAGGTAAAAAGACATACTACAACTTAATCAAAAAATAGAGGTAATACTACCTCTCTCTCTGATTGTCATGAGGATTGTATGGAATACAGAATGTCATATTATTTTTCTATTGTGGCCATAATAAGTTACCACAAACTCAGTCTCAATTAAGACTAACTTATTACAATTCTGTAGAAAAGACATTTCAGAAAGGACTCTTGCTGAAACTAAGAGGTTGGCAGAATACATTCCATTCTAGAAGTTATAGGGGAAAATTTATTTCGTATTCCAGTTCTAGAGGTTCTCTGCATTCCTCGGCTTAAGCCCCACTTCCTCCATCTTCAAAGTCAGCAGTTGCTATAGTTCCCAAATCACATCTCAAATCACATGTGAACTCTCTTCTGCCTCCTCTTGTACTTTGACAAACCTGTATACTTACATAAGGCAAGGAGAATACCCCCCATTTTAAGGCAACGTAGAGAAATTTTAACTACCCTTGGTCATGGAATGTTAAATATTCAAAGGTTAGGGTGTGGACATCTTTGAGGTCTCTATTCTTCTGAACATAAATGTCAATTTAGGTTTATCTAATATACCCAGCAAATGCTAAAAGACAAATAAATGCTAGTTCACGTCCGCAATTATTCTCTGTTACTCAGCTCAGGTGGCCATAACAAAATGTAAGAGATTTAAGTGTCCATGATATAAAAAAAGCAAAAAATTTATTTTTATGGTTATGGAAACTGGGAAGTTCAAGATCAAGGTGTTTGCTGATTGGATTGATGGCATGAATTCTCTTCCTAGCTTGGAGTTCATCCTCTTTCTTCTTACATAGCTTTTCTTATGAGGAAAGATAAAATATTGGTGTCTTATAAGAATACTTCTTATAAAGATGCTAATTATTTCAGATTAGCGCCCCATGTTTGTGACCTCACACTCAATTCAATTCAATATATGAATTTGGAGGAAACATATTTAGTCCCGATCTACTATCAAATAATTCATATACTTGTATCAGGTGTAGCCACTGGCTGCATTTATTGGTAGTATTCATTCCTATGGTCTTAATCATATTGCCATAGGACTATATAATTCGTATACTCTGTGTTTTTAACTCATATGATGAACTGCTTTCTAGACATTTCAATTTGTTTCATAGCCTCAAACTGAACATGGATAAATGCATTAACTCAATATTCCCTCCAACTCCCCCCAGTACCCAAACAAATCTGAACAGGGCTGATTTTGAACAATAAGCAGCAGCAAAACACTGCACTAGGGGTCTGTACCTCTCCTGTGTGATGCTACTGAGCAGGGTGACTCCTGGGGCTGAATCGTCTTCCTTGAAATTCATCCTCATCTATTTCTTCCTGGGGTTGTGCTGAAATGTTTTGATTTGTGAGAAATGTATTCCTTATTCCTTAATAATAGTATATTTAGTATATTTCACAAGTATTGTAAATCACCAAAATCACAATATAAAGTATTAAACCTCTAAAAATTTCTCCTTATTATATATTCTTCATCTCAGGATATGGTTGGCACCTTAGTAGCAATTCAATTTTAAACTTGGGCATTACCTGACCCTTATCTTTAATTGTCCAAATCCAATGCATCACCAAATTTTAAACTTTATCACCCAATAATGACAATCCTTTAAAAGAGGCTGGACCATTTTTATGTTTAATTACATATTCCAAACAGGTGCCAAAATGTTCTCAAAAGCAGCTATTGTAAACTAAATAAAACATTAAGTAGTACTCTATCCCTTTATTAAAGGGACAAGCTAAAGAGCCAAGGGGTAGCTGGACTGGCCTGGGGAAAGCTGTGTGAGCAACAACATAAAGTTGTCTCCTTGCCAATCAGTAACTTCAAAAAATGGCACTGCTAAAACTCAGTGCTCAAAAGATGAGCCAGCCTCTAAACAGAGTAAAATAACAATACTCAATACACAGACACAAATAAATTCATTAACCGTCCTTCTCCATGAAACTTCTTAGTAAAAATCCTTGAAAATGCAAAAAGATTTCTGTGAAGACTGTAAGTTTCTCATTGTGAGGCTCACAATTTAGACAGCTTTCCCAGAGCTACCTAGCGGCTGTACTCCGACTTGAGTCCTCAGTCTTAATTCATCAATAAACTCATTTACTTTTTCTTGACTCAATTTATATGTCAATACTACTGAAAACGAAAACGATATGAACTCATTTCTTGAGAGACCACTAGAAGGCAGTGCATCGTCCCTAGGTTTTCTAATTTGTGTCAACCCATGTTTACTACCCAGGGTGTAAGGAACGCAAACTCCCGATTTTACTACAAAGACTAAAACCCCGGACCCACTTCCTCACTTGCTAGGTTGAAGGATAGAAAACCTGCGAGCCTTTTGCTCTCTGTCTCTCCAGAAGCAGAAAAGCCGACATTAGCTGGCCCACCCAACAAGACTCCACTTGAGCCTCCCTCCGCACATGCGCGGTCGCGGGCCCCTGGCGTCACGGGAAGCCGCCGCTTGTGACGCTCAGCCGCCTTCCCTCTTGCCCTGGGCGCCGGAAGCAAAACGGAAGTGGACCTGCACCCGCTTCCGGCCCGGACGCCATTTCCAGCGGTTGCAGGTTCTCACGGGTAGGAATCGCCCGGGACCATGAGCTATGACTACCATCAGAACTGGGGCCGCGATGGGGCACCCCGCGGCTCTGGCGGGGGCTATGGTGGAGGTTATGGTGGGAGTCATGGCGGAGGCCGTGGAGGAAACCGAGGCTCCGGCGGCGGCGGCGGCGGCGGCGGCGGCGGGGGTGGTGGTCGCGGCGGTCGGGGCCGACATCCTGGGCACCTGAAAGGCCGCGAAATCGGCTTGTGGTACGCGAAGAAACAGGGGCAGAAGAACAAGGACGCCGAAAGACAGGAGGTAATGCGAGACTCGTGATGCAGGGGTCGGGGAGATGAGGCAGGGCAAGTTTTCTTTTCCCTCCCGCAGCCCCGAACCTTTTCTTTGCTCGTATGTTTCATATCTTGGTTCCTTAACTGGTGCATTTGACTTATAAAGTGTAAATGAAATACACAGGTATTATGCTAACGCTTGCAGAGGCGGATGTGGCATCGCTTAAATCAGACATGTGCATCTGACTCGGAGCAGTTAAATTGTTGACTGAATGTGCACTTTGCCTAAAAAACATGAGAGCTGGACAAAACATTAAATTAAGGTTCCAACTGAAATGAACTTTACTGTGGTGTCACTGCCATGGTGTTTCTGGTTCTCCCTCCCTTTCCTTTAGAATAATTATGGTCACTTTTATTGACGTTTTTGCCAGGTGAACTCGAAAATACAGGTTTTCGGGGAACAAAAGCTATCAGGAACTGTTTTAAATTTAGGCTCTTTAGAATCACAGTCCAACTTTTATTTTCACTATTAAAATCGCCACAAACCTTTCTTTACTTTAATTTTTATGTTCAGCTGGAGACGTTTCTGTTAATTAGCAACTCCTCTGAGAAGGAAACTTAAGATACGTAGAAGTGGAAGAAATTTTAAGGGATAATTTGATTTGGTTTAGTTGCTTCAGGTTGGTGATTGTGCTTTGATTTGTATTATAAAAATCTGTAGTGAAGAAAACAGTAAAGTTATCTGAGTGGCCTCTTCTGATTTTTAAAAGTATTATAATGAAACAGAAACTTAATAGAAACCTTGAAACAGATGTTTAGAGACTTCTTTTTTTTAATTATATATTTTAAATTTATATATATTTGACATCATTTGTAATCCCCATGTATTCCCCATCACCATATCACCAGTGCACCATCACCTCAGACCCCCGTGCTCCCTTCTGCCCTCAACCCTCTCCCTCGCCCCTCCCCACCAAGTGTCCCCAATTTGTCCTTGTCTTTTCATTTTTGGCTTTGTGTCTTTATTGATAAAACTGTATTCTTATCAATTGTATACTAAATTATTCTGGTGCTCATATTGCCTCAGATTTGGCAATCAGAGCCATTTTAAGTATCTTTTTTAAGCATTGTAGAGACTTCTTAAACAGCATACTTCATAGAAACAGTTAATTATTGGTAGAGTGCAATTAAGTCATCTTTTAAGCTGTTTTTCAATATCCATTTATTTTTTTATTGGTGTCATGTTCATTGAAACTTGGGTTGTTATCGGTTTATCTTCACAATATAATCACATTTTTCTCTTTAAAAACAGTGACTGACATAGTTCTTTGGTCCCAAGATTAACTTTTTCATTGAGCAAGTTTTTTGTTTTTAATTCAGGAAAGCACATCTAAGTCCCCTTGAAATTGAAGGATAATTACTGTAAAAGAATGTGCACAGTAACTTTCTAAGAATTCTTCATCAAGTTTAACTTACCTCCTGTTTCATACAAGGTTTTATGCATGTTATTAAGAGAATTCGAAGAAACAATTTAAAAAGCTCCAGTCTCCTTGGCGAAAATGAGATATAAATGTGAAAAGTTAAATAAGAAAAAATTGTTCATTTTTGTTTCCATTTCAAACCACTTGTGCCATGGATCATTATGAATGGAACTCTTGCTTTCTACCACTTTTCCAAATCTTTTAGTTAATGTCACTACTCTTTACTCATTTGCCAAAGCCAAAATGAGATTTGTGAATCTTCTCTTTCATTTCACCAAATCTGTCTTCTATGCCTTTTCATTATATCCCAAAATCAGTCCCTGATGTCCATAACAGTTACTATATATCAGTTATAGAAACTATTGGTTTTGTTGGTGGCCTCCCAACTGATCTTCTAGCTTGCAAACCAGCCCCTACAAAGTCTGTCCTTTCTTAGAGCCACTAACAGATCATCGCATTCTGTAGATTACAACTTGAGATTGTATTGGAAGCCAGGTGGCTTTTTGTCATAGTCTAATATATTTCAGTTGCACCCTAACGTGTTTTCCAGGAATCTTGGTGGTGTAGCTTCAACCTTCATATTTTCCTGCAGGTGGATTCTATTCTCTAAAATACATCTCTCCATTTTTTCTATCTACATATGAACATTTTGCAGTAATTGGCTTATCCTACCTGTTTGTTTAATCACCTTTCATCCATAGGTGATTGCTTATTCTCAGTCAGAATTTTCAAGTTTGCCTTTTATTTTGTTTTTTTTTTTTTAAAGATTTATTTATCTATGCATAGAAGAGCTGGGGTACAGGCCAGAGTAGCAGGAAGTGAGAAGATTCACCAGAGACAGTGGGGAACAGAACAGGCAGATCTACTGAAATACACTGCTGAGGGGAAACAGCAGGCAAGGGAGGTGAGGTCTCCTGTGCCTTGTGGGTCCCCTCCCTGGCCCGGGGTCTCATTAACTGGCTTCACAGTGCAGTGCTCAACCTGTTGCAGGGCCAGGGAGGCCTGGCTTTTGCTTTTTAAATAGCCATATTTACAAAATATTAACATTCTAATGATACAACTGTTTTCAAAAATTTATTGAGGATTGAGGTGTGTTAGGGGCTGTAGAGAGAATACAATGTTAAAGTTTTATAGTAAGGAGAGTTGTGCACTGTCTCCTAACAAAGTAGAGATTCCGGAGGATTTCACAAAGGAAATAACCCTTAAACTGAAACTTGAGATAGCAAAGGAAATTGGGGATTTGGGGATTTGGAGAGGGATTTCAGACTAAGGCAGCAGCCTGTACCACAACTTGTGGTCAGAAAGAACATGAAAAGCAATAGACTGGGTGTGCGTTTTATTGACATGAAAGTGAAGTAGTGGCTTTCAAACTTGTTCACCACTTCCCACAAAAGGAATATATTTTTATTTGTCACTCAGTACACACATATGTGTAATTGAAAAAGTTTCATAAAATAGTATTTAATTACCTGTCCACTGCTCTGAGGTTTTTATACCCTTCTCTCTTTTTTAATAATACTGATTATGATCTTCTACTACAAGCAAAACTTTGAAGTCTTGGGTTGGAAAAATAAGCAGGGCCTTGACATTCAGTGACTTTCCCTTGAGAAATTTAGAAAGCCATTTAAGTACTTTAAGGGGAAAAAAATGAAATGGTTGTATTTGTGGTAAAATTCACTATGGTAGCAGTGTAGATAATGGATTGAAAAGAGGCACTCCAAGGACAGGGAGGCTGCTTGTGGTAATTAAAGAGAGAAATGAGGACTTGAATTAGAACACTAGCAGTTCGACAGATGGACAGGAATTCAGAACATAATTTAGAAGGTAGACTCAAACTGATTTAATATGGAGGGGGAAAGAAAGCAAGTATTGATGGAGTACACTTAAGACTGTAAGGAGCAGGCTTGATGAAGATGATAAATTCAGCTAAGATGATAAATTCACACTGTGAATTTAGTATAGGGCACGTGAGCGAGGATTTTAAGAAAGTAGAGAGTCATAGAGATCTGATACCTAGAGAAATGTAGACTGCAGGTGAACACTGGGCAATTTGTGGGCTCATGGATAGTAGTTAAGAGTATGGAAGTGACTGGAAGACTGGGTGCAAGCCTGAATCTTCCAGGGCATTGCTTCTCAAACTTGCAAACTTAAATGTGTATAGGATTCACCTGGCATCATGTTAAAATGGTGAGGCCAGAACTTTTCTAACACTCAAATGATGTAGTGCTCTGACTTGCAGGTTACTCAGGCTATACATTAGAGAGATATGAACATTTGTAAAATAATCTAGGAAGGGCTTCCCTGGTGGCATAGCGGGTTGAGCGCTAAGCTATGAAGCATCTGTGGCACAGCATGCCCATTTGATCCCCTGCAGGGAGGGGACCCACATGGCGCAGCAGACTTCTCCTCCCTTGCCTGTTCTGTTCCCCACTCTGTCTCTGGTGAATCCGCTCGTCTCCCGCAACTCTGGCATGTGCCCCAGCTCTTGTATGCATAAATAAATAAATCTTGGGGAAAAAATGGAAAAGAAAAGAATCTAGGAAGAAGCAGCCAGTAAATGAAAATGAAAATAGGTAGCTATTTAAGGGAAAAAAGAATATATAAAAATGAGAAAGTAATGATTAATGACAAATACTGCATATGTTAAGACTCAACATCCTCTTGGATTAAAATCAATATTATAACCTCAATGAAAACTCTTTCTATGGACTGGTGAAAATAAAAACCAGAGTGGGGTGACTAGTGAAGAAAAGATAAAGAAATGGACTATTTTCATCTAGTTTTACTGTGAAGAAGGTGGGCAATGGACCAGTAACTGATGGGAGTGGAAGAATTCAAAGATCATTTTTTACTTGTTTTTATACTGTGAAAAATAAAGAGATTGACTCTGTTCATCTTCATGTACTGATGGTTAGGAGCAATGGAGAAGAAAGATATATCACAATAGACTGAATTATGCCTCAGTAGTAAAGGGCACCTGATTTTCAATGATGTATAACAACAAAGACTTGTTTTTCTACTGACATTATTTGACTATTGGAGTTCTGTTGAGAGGTCTCATTTTGAACAGTCTCCACCCATCTAAAGCATATGTAGTCTCAGTGAGAGCAGGGAAGGAGTACAATAAGCCATCCCTGATTCTTAGAGAGTCTCATTTCCATTTCTCTAGGCAGTAAATCATATACCCATGCTGAACTTAGAGGAGGGGATATGCACTTCTACATGTATGCAAAGGAGCAAACCAGAGTATTGGTCAATATATAATGACTACTAGAAGAAAGAGAGATTTAGGAAAGGGAGATAAATCTCATTAAGAGGTAGTCCTGAGGAGGTTGAGCAACAAGAGTTTAACCATAAGCAAGAAAATAGACTCCTTCTATTTTAATAGAAAAGAAAAGAACAAAAATGTTTAATGTGATATAACTGGGTTTAGGTTTGGGGGCAAGTAGTGGAGGACCTTTTCCTTACAATTTTATTTTCATTGTGAAATAATATATGCGAAATGTTGAGTGTGACCACAAAGACATACTGATTTATTAAAGAGGATGGAAAAAGCTTGAAATAGTTGCTAATAAGAAACTGATAAAATAGGTTAAAAAAAAAATAACCAACATTGAGGGTCTCCTTTACCAGGAATTTATAAATAGAAACAAGAACTACTTGAGGCTATCCAAAAGGGGAGAAATGATCAAAACTAAATACTGTAAAGTAATATAGCCATGAAGCATAAAATGTGTCTGAGATTCTCTGTGCAGGTGGTGAGGTAAAGTGAAGGGTGATAGAATTGAAAGGTTAGGAGGGAAGTAATCTACAAAAAAGGCAGGGTCCAGGTTTGGCATTTTGTCATTAAATTCACCACTTGGGCCTCATTGTGGGGAGAACCTCATTTTAAATATGAGGCTAAAATTTTATAGATACTGTAGATTGTGTTTTTATTAAAAAGTATAAAATTATGTTTTCAGGGGCTGTTTCATTTTTCAATCATCCCACCTTTTTGTGGATATCTAAAATCCATATAACAAGGTGAGGAAGAGAACCTTTGTTCTGCTAGTAGCAGTAAAAACTTCAAAATGTAAAGTTCTGGTTGGGTGAAGAAATGCTTTAATGTGAATGAGTTTCAGTTGGAAATAAATCATTGTACAGGTAAAAATTACTTAATTTTGTCTTTGCCATTTTGAAGTGTGAATGAGAGAAACAGTGGTTTTGAACCCTTGAGTGGGTTGGAAAGGATGCAAAAATTAAGGAAACACTACTTGAGAATGACTTTTTATACTGAAGCTACCTTTCCAGAGGTATTTTTAATCAAAGTATAAATTACTAACTACCAAGAAAAAGCAGAGTAATTGATTTCTAGGTAAGCAGAAAGAGCAATAAATTTTAATGCTTGCTTAGGACATTACAGATTTAAAGCATAGGGCAAGCATGGTTTAGTAATGATCTTCTGTGCCTGGCTCCTCAAGAATACTCTGGGTTCCTTGATTCAGTAGGAGGAATAACAGAGCTCTGAACACTCTGCTGTACTCACAGTGACAGTTTTTTACAGTCAGTTATTACAGATTAAAATCAGCAAAATAAAATATGCATAGGGCAGAGTTCAGGAAATCCAGGTTGAAGATTTCCAGTTCTAGAGTAGAGGATATATTATATAAAAGGGTATATTACTGTAATATATAAGCCATTTAAAAAAGATTCTTTGTAGTATGGTTAAAAAACATAATTCCTGCAATTCCTAGCAAAGTTTTGCTGTATTGTGCTTTTAAATTGTATTAACCTAATGAAACCCTTGAATAAATTAACAGCAAAAGTCTTTTAGATTCCACCAAAGATCTCATTGTATTCTTTTTTGTGTTTTTATTTCTTTAAGAAGAAAACTGGTTTAACACAGAAGTGTCACACATACTCATTGTAAAAGATAGATTCAATTATTTGTCCAGTCACTTAACAGACTTCTGAAAAATCTAGTATGTATAAGAAATACATCTGGAAGAAACTGCAAAAACTTCAGGATGTGAAAAGTAGGCAATCGTTTTAAAAAACATAATAATGGAAATGAGATCCTACAGCATCTTTTCTGGCTTTTTTTGTTTAATTCCTTGGCCATCTTTCCTGTCTGCATAATTGAAAAAAAACTACCCACTCTTTATTTATAATTTAATAAATATTAATTATAAATATATAATTCAACTTAATTTACATTTATAAAATAATTTTATTTTCAAGTTCTCCTTACTGATTCATTGTGATTCCTCTAATAATCTGTTTTCTTTTAATGCTTTCAATTTTGTGAGGCAACTGTGTCATTTACCAGTCTTCATAAATGCTGATCAAATCTATATACTCTGAACTCAACCTTCTAACTTCTAAACTTATTCTTCATTTTAGTATAAGGACCTAAAAATTCCATTGCAACCAAAATAGTACTTGCAAATTTTAATTTAGCTTCTCTTTTTTTTAACTGATCTTTGGGGTTTTAGTAACTCAGTTTATGGGTAGCTTTGAAATGCTAAGATGGGAAAATTTCATAATGATTAGTCTGTGAGGGCAGGAGGTAAGGAAAGTAAAGATGGAGTAAGACATAAATTTGCTCCCTACTTCAGCTTCTTAAAGTTAACTTTATAATATAATAGAAAAAAGTCAAGAAGACCTTATGTAAAAAATGTTGACATTAATTGGGTCTAGGAAGTAGAATTAGCCTAAAACAAGTGTGGAATTAATTTAACTTTCTTTAATGTTTGTCTGTTGAAAATACATTTCTTTGCCTGCTTTTTAAAAATAGCACATACTTTCTCATGTTGATATGGATGCTTTTTCCCTTTGCACAAATAGAGAGCTGTAGTACACATGGATGAACGCCGAGAAGAGCAGATTGTGCAGCTCCTCCATTCTGTCCAAGCTAAGAATGATGAAGATTCAGAGGCACAGATATCCTGGTTTGCTCCTGAAGATCATGGGTAAAACAGAAGTATTCTTCTAAAAAAAATGGGCAGGCAGAGTGACACTTCTTTCATAGCATTGGCATGGCATCTTTAGACTTTTGAATAAGTTTTTTAACCTTGAAATAAAATTTTGCTTATGTAGATTGAGCAGGGAAAAGTAAGGAAAAAAGATTAGGTAGCATATTCATTTCCACAGAAAAGTAAAATGGTGTAGGATATGAGATTTATTAAGTTACTCTTCTTTCTACTGTTATCATTGTATTTCAGATTAAGTGTATTTCAGATTAAGTGGAAACTACAAGAATTAAGTTGCTATTACTGTAGGAAAATCACAGGAGCTGTGTCATTTAGAAAAAAATAGTGAAAATTTTTCTGATACTGTGATAATAGCTTCCCATTTATAACTTAGAAACAAAATGAAGTTGTGAAACAAAGCAAGGCTCAGACAATCAAAATAAGAAAAACACTTAAATCATTGCAGTGGAGGAATGACTATTTCGTGGGCTTTTGATTTTTTTTTTTTCTTTTTAACAAGGGATAATTTAACTGGCAGTATTTATTTAGAGGGAGGAAAAAGCATGACTTCATTAGAAGAATGTTGATATTTTTAAAATTGCTCTACTCTGAAAAAATAATAAAAGTTTTTGATTTTGGTAATTTTGAAATAAACATAAAATTTTGTCCCAGGACTCCAGTGACGCTTCATTTAATGTTTTCTCATTTTTCCATCTTGTCAAAATAGGTATGGTACAGAAGCGCCTGCTAAGAACAAGCCAAACTCAGAGAAGAAACTTGAGGACCATGAAAAAAAAATGATAAATCAAGAAAAAAGGACATTTAGAATCAGGGACAAATATATTGACCGCGATTCAGACTATCTATTACAAGAAAATGAACCAGATGTAACCTTAGACCAACAATTATTAGAAGATTTACAGAAGAAAAAAACTGACCTTCGGTATATTGAAATGCAGGTAATAGAATGCAAGATGTAGGAAAAATTTTGTTATCATTTCCCACACTTAAAAATCTATTTAAACTTATGTTTAGAGGTAGCACATGGTATAAATCATTATTACCTCAATAGACCATCATTTGTGGAGAATTCACCCCACCACCACCATAGTAGAGAAAAGCAGTGGGAATGGAATCCCATATAACCCATAGTAGCCCATCTCATCTACAGCAGCTTCTATGATGAGGGGAAGAAAAATTTGGAAAATGGTGGTACAAATGGGAAAAAAAAAAATCACTCAAGTTTTAATTTTTTAAAATGATTTAGTGAGATATTATGAGATAGGTGGTTAGAATTAATAGTTTTTCCCAGACCGTTTAATTTAACTCTTTTATAGATAATGAAATTAAGTTATCCAAAAGTTTATGATGTGTTTGTCAGCAACATTTTTTTTTTTAAAAGATTATTTTTGTGTAGAACTGGGGTATAGACCAGAGGTGTGGGGGGTGAGAAGAGGATTCACCAGAGACAGATCAAGGGAGCAGAACAGGTGGATTTACTGAAATACACTGATAAGGGGAGGAGTGGCTAAGACAGGGAGGTCTACTGTGCCAGGAGGGTTCAGCTCCCTGGCTGGGGATTGAACTCAAGCCTAGAGGTAATAGTGCTGAGACTTACCCTAGGTCACCAGGGAGGCCTATGAAGCATTTTTTGTTACTATATGTACTTAATTCCATGTAAGCTGTAGTATGGCTTTCAGTGTATGTCATTTGTATATAGCATATGAATATGGGATTCCATAAAAGTTTTCAAAATTAGAACTTAACTCCAAAATAAAAGATACAGAAAATAGTTTCTCCCCTTTTACTGGTTCAGTTGCAGTTCACCAAAAATTTGTTGCTTCTATGTGTCAGAAACTCTCACTTGTTTTATATGTAAAGGTTTTTTATTCAGATTTTGTGGCAGCCCATTGAGATGAAACCTTTGAGGGATCCACCTCTAAATTTGATGTAACTGAAAATCAGTTACTAAATGGCCATGCTAGAGTTCCTGACACCAAATATTTACTGTTTTAAGTTTTCCTTTATACCCAAAGGTAAGCACCTAGAAATAATCCGCTCTAGTACTTAATGAATTAATAAATTTTGAATCAATGGATAAGAAAAAGAATATGTTGTAGAAATCAAATCTAAGATGAGTATACAAAACTGGACTAGAAGAAATGGTAAAGACAACTTAAGGCTTGTTAGGATGAAATTTAATAAATTTCATTTTACTGTCAAGTCTATTTGGGGTGAAATATTTTATCATTCAAGTTTTCAAAAATAAAGTTGCTAACTAAGTTCATCAGTTTTTTTTATATAAAATTTTGAATCTTGCTATTTCATGTAAGCTGTGATGCCTGAATTATAGCATTATGATATCACCATGATTATAATTTGATTACATTTCTTTGTTATGTGAATTTTTTTTTTTAAATTTCAGCACTTCAGGGAAAAGCTGCCTTCATATGGAATGCAAAAGGTAAAATGAATCACTTGATTAATTTGCAAAATAGGCATATTTCCTTTTTATATTAGAAAGATATAAATTCATGAACCTTCCCTTAAAGGTTATTAATGGAAGTTCATTGAATTGTTGAAGGACAAAAAAATGGTCGACAGTTTTCCTTAAAGTTTTCTCATAATTTCTCATATTTCTAATCAAAATCTTTGGGAAATACAACGCTTTAATTTACTGTGCTTTATCACACAATTATCCTAGATAGAAATGAATAGTTTCCCATCCTTCTTAGGTCACTGAACCTTTTTTGTTTTACTTTGCTTTCCGTCACACTCACTACCTCCTGCTGTCTGTGTCTCCCCCTCCTAGGCCAGTCTGTTTTTGAGGACAGGGTCTGTTTTGTTTGCATTATGCATATCTTGAATTAATCTTTTCTGACTTTGTATAGGCCCTCAGTAAATAGTTTGTCCAGTGAATGAATGTCATTTTACTATTCAGTATTTACCAGCTGTAAATTTCAGTCTTCAAACTTGAAAGTTGTTCTGATAAATATAGTATATTAGATGGTAAATGTCTAAAATATATCAGTTTTCAAGTTAGTTTGTAGATAACATTCCTTTGAAGTAGTAAGGTGGTAGGATGGTTTTGTTAATAAAGTGACTACTGATACTAAAAATACTAGTTTTTATAGAAAATTATTGGTTATCTAAAGCTTTAAGAAAGTAGGTTTTCCATATATATGTAGTTTGCTTATTTTATCTAGGTATTAAAAATTTATCTTTGTTTTAATTAGATTGAATTAACTTTAAAATAATTATACTCTTCCTTGTTTTAAAACAATGAAAATTTGGATATGTTTATGAATTGTGATTAAAAATCCCGAAGGTCCGTAATAGTTGTTCAGCTATCAGGGGATTTGCCTCTGTACTCAATATCCCCAGATGTCAACATTCTTTTTCATGAATGTTCATTCTTATGTATGGAACTTAAAAACTCCTTCTTGTTGCCAGTGTATTTATTTTTCTTTAACCAGTACCTGTGTTCCCTTTATAAATTGGTGCTACTTTTCTCTTGAAATTGGTAGATTCAGACATCCAAGGGCAAGCATTGCATATTAAAAAAAAATTACTACGTTTGTTAAAAGAAAATAGTAAATTTAGAATTGGCTGCTGTTAACATGATCTTATTTACTTATTTTTCCACCTTGAAATAGGAATTGGTTAATATGATTGATAACCATCAGGTAACAGTAATAAGTGGTGAAACTGGTTGTGGAAAAACCACTCAAGTTACTCAGTTCATTTTGGATAACTACATTGAAAGAGGGAAAGGATCTACATGTCGGATAGTTTGTACTCAGCCAAGAAGAATCAGTGCCATTTCAGTAAGTAGCCTCTCACTTTTAAGACATCCCACTTAAGGTAGTCTTGCTAGAATTTATTAGTTTTGAAGGTTTGAAGTGATTTCTTAGGTTTTTGATTGTGCTGGCATGAAAGCAAGGTTTGACTAGACAATATTTGATAGCAAAGACTAAAAGATTAAGTTCCCTCTGTTTTACTGAGAGTAGATGTTAATAAATTCAAGATAAATGATAATCCCACACAAATTTCAAAATAGAACTTAATGAATGGAAAACTGATAAATTTTTATAGAATTACTTATAAGACTTGAATAATTGCCATCATTAGATGGTTTAAATTTACTTGATTTATTCAGTATTGTTTTCAGGTTTTTTTTCCTTTTCATTATATAACATGTTGAATGGTGGCAGAACTCAGGAAACCTTGTATATTTTAAGGTATATTTCTATTTTTGAGTACATTAGTAAGGAAATTTATCATGAAAAGACGATTTTCAGTTAATGTACATGCTTTTGTTACAAATAACATTTAGATGACTTAGATGTGTGTGTTATATAATCTTTAGGTGTTTCTTGTAACAGTCAATGTGTATAATACATTTATTTTCATCTTGCATAATTCTTTGAGTGAATTTAAATTACATATATTTAGTAATAGTTTGGTTTTGTGATAGTGCTTTTTATTACACGCTTTTTTATTAATAGAGTCTGTAGTCAAAAACTGCTTTAATTATGATGCTGATTCCTTAAAAATAAAAGTGGGGCATCAGTCTCTTGGTGAGATAACCATATTCCCAGAAATTGTATAAGATCAAATAATGGAGAAAAATAATTTGCTTTCATTATAGTATGATGATTGCTGTTCTGTGACAAGGTGATTACTAGTCAGTTTTGAATTATAACATTTCCTCTTCAGAGCTTATCTTTGGTAGTCATAGCTTTCAGAGCATAACCAAAATCTAGGATTAAGCAGCAGCATAAGCTACTAAAAAGAAACAAAATATGCGTTTACCCAAGTTTTGTAAAACAATTACACAAGTTTCACAAGTTTAAACCATGACTTACAACTCTTCTGGGAAAGTAAAAATAAATGAGAAAATGACAGTATTTGGCCTGGAAGAACTATATAAGAGGAACTCAAAGTAAACCTAAAAAGCAAGTCATCTGCAACTCTTAAGACACACAGTTTTAAATAGATACCTCAGGTTTTAATGTATATCACTCTCTTAAAATCCTTTGAAAATCTGATGAACAGTTTTTTAATAATCCCTGATTTTCATGAGCATTCAGGATATTTGTCTTAAAAGAATGTATTTTCTTTGTAACTACTTTGTTCTAATTAAAGGTTGCAGAGAGAGTAGCTGCTGAAAGGGCAGAATCTTGTGGTAATGGAAATAGCACCGGATACCAAATTCGTCTCCAAAGGTAAAAAAAAAAAAGTTCATTTAATTTCCTGTTCACAGGTAGATTTCAGTGAAATTTTTAAACTGGAGATTCAAAAGACAAGAATTTTTCCCATTTATATTGTTATTATAATTAACATTTAACTGTACTTCGGAGGCTTGGAACCCACAAACACACTTTTAACCCAAATTCAGATTTGAATTGCCTTTATAAAATACTCTTATATTTTGGAATGGTTAGAAATATAACTACTTATCCTGGATATCCATTACATTAGTAAGCCATCACTCTTGTGAAGGGGGTTGGTGTCCTGTATCTTAGTCTCTTTAGTCCTCCTCTATCCCACGCTACTGTATTTCTTAGTCCTTTGCTGGATCTTTGGATTCCATTTACCTTTTTAAATGAACTGATTTTACTGTCACTGAACAAATGTAGGACCCCAAGTCTTCAGTGGTTTTTCCAGATGTTACTGTTTATACCTTTAAAACAAAATGAATATTGTGTCATAACAATGAAAATAATGTACTTGACTATAGTAATTCCCATTCTTTTGTGGTAGAGATTCCTAAGAAATTAAGTGTGAAGATTTTCATTAAAACTGAAATGATTTTTTAAATTAAGATTTTTTTTTAACTTACGGTATTTTTTAAAAATAAATTGTTAAGTCATGTCTTTCATTCACAGTCGGTTGCCAAGGAAACAGGGTTCGATCTTATATTGTACCACAGGAATAATCCTTCAGTGGCTTCAGTCAGACCCGTGAGTATGTTTCAATTTAGGATATTTAATTAAATAGTCAAAAGATGTAGTTATTAAATTGTATCTTAACTTGTTTTTGTTTTTTGAATTTTACTGACATAAAATTCTTCTGTTTAAATTTTTTACTGAATTATGTACTTTGTGCTTCTGCTTTAGGCATTTGTCTAGTGTTAGTCATATTGTGCTTGATGAAATCCATGAGCGAAATCTACAGTCAGATGTTTTAATGACTGTAATTAAAGATCTGCTCAATTCCCGACCTGACCTGAAAGTAATATTGATGAGTGCAACCTTGAATGCTGAGAAATTTTCAGAATATTTTGGTGAGTAAAATTTCATGTATTTTTAGAAAGTTATCACAGAACCATTGAATTTATAATTAAGTTTTATAAACTTAAATGGTAATTGATACAGAGCAGTCAAAATGAATCTTTAGCATTTCGTTTTATTTTAATGTTTTCCTACTGTCTAGCCTTTCAGATTAAATAATTGGGCCTATTCTTAGAGGGTAGTATGGTCTCTGCTTTTGTAGTGAAGTGTAGCTTCCTGGTGGGACCCCCAAATAATTAAGGTGGCTTAATGAAGTCTCATCACATTTGGATAGTTTCATACTTTTTTGTGATTTTTTTTTTTTTAATGTGCTATCACAAGGTAGGGTGGTGGTTTGCTAATAATAAATGTAACAATAGTTTATAGAACCTCTTTGGTGTGCCAGTGGCGTATCTGACCTCTTATCTTCATTCTCATGATACCTTGTGAAGTAGGTGCTGTTATTCCCATTTTTATGAATGAGAAAGTAACTACAGAACCATTAAGTAGTTTACTCAACAGTGCATGATAAACAGGGTAGAGAGGGTTTGAAACTGTATCACATTAGCTGTGAAATACATTCTTTTAAAATTATTCTTTGTCTCCTGCTTATAGGTGTGTAGTAAAGAAAGAAAAATGGGAGAGTTAAAGTGGAATACAGCTATGTTTAAGTGTTCTTGGGCCTCCTGGTGGCATAGGTATTAAGTCTTGGTGCTATCACCACTGTGGCCCGAGTTCGATCCCTAAACAGTGAGGTGACAACATATGGTGCAGCAGACCTCTCCTGTCTTGCTCGCTGCTCCCCTTAGCAGTGTATTTCAGTAAATTCACCTGCTCTGCTCCTACTCTGTCTCTGGTAAATCCTCTCACCCACTGCACCTCTGGCTTATACCCCAGTTTTTCCACACATAAAGAGTTCTTGTATTTAGTGCAGTTGACCCTCAAAGCTTTTAGATCTATTGTCTTTTTTTGGATGAGATATCTAGATCTAACATTGAGTTGATTTGTTCAAACTTAATGCAAGTTAGTGGCAGAGCTGTAATACCAGTTCAGATTTTGACCTCTGGTGTAGTGTTGCTTTTTTCCCAGCATACTGCTTGTTTTACTTAGTCACAGTTTGAATAGAATTTAAATTATAGTGTTAAGTAGTATTAAGTATTAAGAAACTATTTTTTAAAATAGTACAAAAAGATTTCTAGGTAGTGAATTTTCAATCATTTAAAATGCTCCTTTGATATTCTAGGTTACTTTGTAAAACTGAGATGTGTGTAGTTTGATAGCAGTAAAATGATAATGTACGAAATCCAACTATTGCTGTTTTTAAATTAGATATGGAAATATAAGGTAAACTATAAAAGTTATAGGACTATTTTGTGAAGTCAAGTAGTAGTTAGCTTATTGACTTGTTGATATTTACAATAATTTTTAAGTCTCTTTAAGTCTATTGATTTTTTAAACACTGAGTCCAGATATGTATCTTGTTTACCATAATAGGTAATTGTCCAATGATACATATACCTGGTTTTACTTTTCCTGTTGTGGATTATCTTTTGGAAGATATAATTGAAAAAATAAGGTAAGTAAAACTAGGAAATAAAAGAAACTAAAAACTATTAATATGTCATTTTCTGTCAAATGTGGATCTCAGAAATTCACTATTAACTTCCTTTTAAGACACTTTTCATACATCAGGAATTCCTAATCTTGCTTTCACATTAAAATCACTTGGAGTCTTTTAAAACTGATTTTCCCCCTTTACAGTTCTTAACTAAATACAATACAAAGTCTGGGTGATAGCCAGGAATCAATAGATTTTAAAGATTCCTAGAAAGCAAAATTTCAGAACCTTTGTCTTTAGTACTTGAACTTCATTTCTGATTATCCAATGTGGTTTCTCTTTTCTTGTTATCGTCCACTGCCTGCTGTAATATGAATATGTAATATGTAATACTCATATGTAATATGAATTCCCTCTTGTCAGGATCCTTTCCTCAGTTTATTATCGTTTCACTCTATAGTACATGACAACTCTTAGACTGAGAGCATCAGAACTGAAGCTCCTCCTAAATCTAAGCTTGTTCTCTACCATATAGTATTTTAGTGCAACAGATAACCATGAACCTCATATTTTTGAAACCAAAATCATAACTTACATTCAGTCCCCATTATGATTCCATCAGAATATTAAAGCAAAACATGGTGTCTTGCCCCAAAAGCCTTATAATGGTTACTGGTGGTATTTTCACCCAGTTACCTAAGCTAGAAATCAAAAGAACGTATATATACAAGGACAATTTAACCGTTTTACTTAGTGGGTAACCACATTACTCTCAATCATTCTGTATTCCTCTATCCTCAACACCCATCTTGCCTCTTCATTTTAGCTAGACTTATACTTGCCACTTTCTCTATCCTTTCATCTATAAAATGTTGATAATTTAAGAAAAAAATACCAGTTTCATTGCTTGTTAGCCTTCTTTAATACCTCTCACAGCATGAGTTGCTTTCTTATCTGGACCCCATAGCGTTTTTTTTTTTTTTAATCAACACTTAGCTTATTGACATGTAATATATTTTTATTTGCTTCTTGCATTCGATTTCAGGTTTTTCAAAAGTCAAGGATTTTGTCCTATTCATCTTTTAAGTAGGGCATAGCACAGTGCCTGGCCTATAGTAAACATCTGAATCTGTATAGGAACAGATGTGGACACATTTGTGATGAAAATTTTCAGTATTCCACAAATTTGTTAAATAGAAAATTAGGATGTAATAGTGGGAATGTGAGAATAAAAATCTTAGAATATATATTACATAGAGAAAATTCAGCTGAATTTTGGGTGGACATTTATTTTTAAAAAGTTTATTAAACTTCACTCCTTGCACTATATACTAGGGTTTGAACAAATTGAAAAACTCATGGTGTGCATCCTCAGCACTTCCCCTGTATAGACAGAAACATTAATATGAAGTTTGATATAGCTGTTCTGGGGAAGTAAAGAGTGTTTTGGGAATAAGATTGTATAGAAATGTTCACTTGGGCAAATCAATAAAACAGTGAAGTCAGTAGGAAGAGGAGATGTGTATGTCAGAGAGGATAGAACATGCTAAAAGTGAGAAAGACTGTATTTATCTTTCGTGCTCTGCTTTTATTATCAATTCGCTGCCTCCTACCATTACTTCTTACTATGACATATTTACCTGTTATTTTCTAAGCGAATGAAAGGCAACATCTTGACAGAATGAAAGGGAAATTTGGGGGATCAGTAATCTAAAGTTACATAATGGTTACTTGCTCCCTGGAAGGCTGGGAGTATATAAGGAACTGTAACTTAAGGGTCTCTTGAAGCAAAAGGATGGTATCTGTGCCCTTATCATCCCCTAGCCAGCTCTAAAGGGCAAGTTAGAGGAAGGGCGCATGGGATGGAATACTCAACAGAAGCCTACAATTACCCCTTCTCAGAAGTGCTGTACTACAGGGAATTAGGAGAGAAGAAAGTAGGGTGAGATGATATGGTGGGCCATCACTGGGTACTTGGGGTGAAGGGTTGAAGTTACCTCTGTTTTGGGGAATTCTGGGAAGGGATCCAACTGTGGGTTCATCCTGCTGACAAGGACTAATCTCTCTCCCAGGTTGCTCTACTTACCTCTAGTTGGTGCTTCTATATGTATCGAAGACTTAGGGGAATCCTGGGTCACAGGTACTGAATAGGGAGGGGGTAAACACCTTTCGGTCTACTATGTGTCAGGCACTATGCTCCATCACATTTTTTTTTTTTAATTCTCATGTCAATACTGTTATAATAATATTAGTTTTTTAGGTAAGAAAACCAATGGTCAGAGGATTTTTACCTTGTCCAAGGTCATACAGCCAGTCAATGGCAGAGCAAGAATATGAGTCCCATTCTGACTGACAAAGCCTGTACTCCATTTCCTCCATTCCTTCTATATGAGCTCACCTTGGTGAACTCTTAGGAAGCGTGGGATTAAAATACATATTTACTTTTCTTTGTATCTTCTTACCCCTTAACCTCTTAGAAACCCTTAGCCCCTCGACGGCTGGTAGCATTCTTGGATGTGCCCTGTTTTTCTAGCAGTCTTTGAAGCATAGTGGAATCACTTAGAGTGATCAACAGAACTTTGAGAATTTGTATTCTGATTCTGGCTTTTTCTTTAGCTCTTTCTGCAGGTCTTAGCAGAATTAATAGTTCTCAAGCATAGGTCTGCAGGTCTCAGTACATTATCTGAAAATCTTTTGGGTCACTAATTACAATTCCTAGATTAAAAAACTCCACTTAAACATCCTGATTCCAGAGCACAAGGGATAGGCATTAAGATTTTTTATAGCTTACATTTTATAAACTCTCCAGGAGATTTTTACATTCTAGATTTGGAAATCTCCTTTATTCGAAATCATCTTTTACTAGACTATCAACTATTACTTTGGATTTGTGTTCATGTTAACTTTTATCTTAGAACCGACTTAAAATTGAGGGTGAAATTTAGTGTTTTTAAATTTTGATTGCTAAAGATGAGTTAGCTGTTTAGGTTCTTGGAGAAAAATGATCTTTGTTTCACCTAAATGTCAGGTTTTGTGTTAAACATTTACAAATTAATAATTATCATTCACTATAAAAATGTTTTTAATTCTTTTAAAATCTTAAGATAAAAGCTTACAGGTTAGCTAAAACCAGAAGACAATGGAACTTATTAAAATGTTCTTGTTTTAGATATGTTCCAGAACAAAAAGAACACAGATCCCAGTTTAAGAGAGGTTTCATGCAAGGGCATGTAAATAGACAAGAAAAAGAAGAAAAAGAAGCAATGTATAAAGAACGTTGGCCCAATTATGTAAGAGAACTGCGAAAAAAGTACGTTTATTTTGTTTGAAAGAATTACAGGCTCATTGACTAAAACAAAATGCAGGGATTGTCTTCTAGAATTTGCATATATTTAAGGAGAGTATTGCAAGTCTCATTCTAGCTAGAAACTGTACTGATACGACTTGTAAACATTATTATTGTTCCAGTAATTCTGTCTATTGATTATATACTTCCACTTGCAGATCAAGTTAATTTTTAAAGGTTTTACATCGTGTTGAGCCTCAGGAGACTGTACCACATATTTCATGACTTTCTATTTAATTTTGGTAGATATTCTACAAGTACTGTAGATGTTATAGAAATGATGGATGATGATAAAGTTGATCTGAATTTGATTGCGGCCCTTATTCGACACATTGTTTTGGAAGAAGAGGTTAGTTTCTTTTTCTTTCCTTCAAGTGACATAATTTTAGTTTTATTCTTATATCAAGGCCATGAAAAAAGAAAAATAATTTTCTAAAATATTTAAAAAAAATACCCAATGGAAGTAATTACTTTGACACCAGAAATAAGAATCTTAAATACCTAAAGGTTTAGTTACTTATTTGAAGGAGAAATTAAACAAATGAAATACCTGGGCTGTAAGTTTATGTTTTCTTAGAAATGAGCTTATTTTCTTTACCAGTAATTAAAATTATCGTAAGCTGCTATAATCTTAATGACTTAAGTATTTTACCTTAGTTCTTTTGTAATGACATCATTTGTCATGGCTATCTCCCCTTTCCCCCAGGATGGTGCAATATTGGTCTTTCTGCCAGGCTGGGACAATATCAGCACTTTACATGATCTCCTGATGTCACAAGTGATGTTTAAATCAGGTATTTTAGAAATATATCTTACTGCAAGTTAATTATTTTCAAGGAAGTAGTAATTTATACTTTGACTACCATTTCTATTCCTTTTAAAAGTAAAGCTTTCCAAATTAGCAAGAATGTTTCTTTTTTTTTTTTTAAAGATTTATTTATTTATGCATACAAGCACTGGGGTACAGGCCAGAGGTGTGGGGGTGGTGAGAGGATTCACCACAGAGAGTGGGCAGCAGAACAGGCAGATCAACAGAGGTACACTGCTGAGGGGAGCAGCGGGCACAGCAGGAGAGGTCTGCCACGCCATGTGGGTCCCCTCCCTGGCCGGCAGCAGGGATCGAACTCATGCTCAGTGGCTGCGGTTTGCTTCATAGTGCATTGCTTAACTCACTGCACCACCAGGGAGGCCCAGCAAGAATGTTTCTTTCCAAAGAAATTATTTTTTAAATTTACCATTAATAATTTATGCTGTTAACCATTCTAGAAAGTTTTGTCTTCTGTACCTACTGAAAATCTTGACGCTATCAAATGCCAACTTACTTTTTTCCCATAAAAGTGACTTAACTTCCCATGAGTAATTGTGCAACATCAACAATTTCTTAAATTCATTTTTTTCCTATAGTTTTTTAATTATACATAGGAGATTGATTCTACCAATATTTATCATGTAGGAGCAAAATAAATGATCTGCAGGCTTCTGATGTGAGGCTCTGAATACCTTACATATTTGAATTCATTTTTTAAAACCTTTTTTACTTCAACAAAATAGCTTCTATTTTTACTTTTCCTAATTGCTCTTTTTTTTTTTAAGATTTATTTGTTTATGCACGCAAGATCTGGGATACAGGCCAGAGGTGTGGGGGTGAGAGGATTCACCAGAGATAGAGTGGGGAACAGAACAGGCATACTGGCTGAAGTATGCTGCTGAGGAGGGATTGCTCTTTTTTTATATAACTTTTTGTAATGAAGCATTTATTACTTTAAACTAGAAAATCATATAATGAATATCATTTACCATTGACTTTTTGGACCTAATTTTTTTTTCTTATCTAAATTACAGCTGTTGTTTGTTATTTCTATAAATATACTAGCTTGCATATCTAAAAATAAAATTTTCTGTATAACCAAAATCCCTTTATTATTTCTAACGCTAATATCATCTAATCAGTCTACAATCATTTTATAATTCTTTTCCCAGAAATGTCTTTCACAGTTAGTTTGTTTGAATCACCGCTAGTTTGGTGGTGCAGGTGTTAAAGTCTCAGTGTTATCAAGTTTTTGCCAGCCACTGTAGTATGACTTTGACCCCTAGCTAGGGAGCTAACCCACATGGTGCAGCAGACCTCTCCTGTCAAACCCACTGCTTCCCTTAGCAGTGTATTTCAGTAGGTCCACCTGGTCTGCTCCCCATCCTGTCTCTCTGAATCCTCTCACACCCCATACCTCTGGCCTACACCCCAGCTCTTGTATATAGAAGTAAATCTTGAAGAAGAAAAAAAGTCATGCCAGATCAATTTTTTACTCTAGTCTAGAATATTATTCTTATTTCCTTATACCCACCTTATAGTTTCCATGGTAATTAATTGTGTAAGAAATATGTGTAACTTCCTAGATTTGTCTGATTCTCTGATAGCATTTCATTTAGTCCTCCCTTCCCTGTAATTACTGTGAATTAGAATTGATTCATATCTAAATTTAATTTTTGCCGTATTGATGGAGTAGTTGTATTTCATATTGTACCAAGGACAAGTAATTCAAAGCATTCTTTTTTAGCAATTCACATTGTTTGAGAGCTTTTTGCCATTTCTTTAGATAGATAAAAATTCATTTCAGGAGGATCATAGAGAGTTTATAGGCATAATCACACCTTTTTAAAATAATAGTTTGTGGGCCTCCCTGGTGGCGCAGTGGGTTAAGCAACACACTATGAAGCAAACCGCAGCCGCTGCAGCATGAGTTCGATCCCTGCCGCCGGCCAGGAGGGGGACCCACATGGTGCAGCAGACCTCTCCTGCTGTGCCCGCTGCTCCCCTCAGCAGTGTACTTCTGTTGATCTGCCTGTTCTGCTCCCCACTCTCTGTGGTGAATCCTCTCACCCCCGACACTTCTGACCTGTACCCCTGTGCTTGTATGCATAAATAAATAAATCTTTAAAAAAAAATAAATAAAATAATAGTTTGTATCTGGGGAAATACTGTTACATTGTATTATTTGGACACTAGAGATTTAAGTCAGGTTACCCTTGCTTAAAATTTAAGAAACTTACCCTTGCTTCCTTAATATTCTCCCTTGTTCCCATCATATTCTTCAATAAACTTTCTCTGTTAACTAATAATTATGAATGGACTTGAGTTGTTTCATTTTGAGACTTAAAAAGTAGGAATATGTTCTATGTTATGTAGAAAGTTTAAGATGTGAGTAACTTTTGGAATATGCTGTATTTAGCTAGTGCTATTTTATTATTTTCAAGTGGGATACAGAAATAGTGATTTGGTCTAAAAATTCAAATATTTTCTGTGTGATTAAAATAATGAGGCTCACCCAAATTCTCCTCTGTAATTTTCATATTAACAAAAGCCTGGTATAATTAAGTGGTAGAAATGGAATTAATTATGCTTTTCCAGTATTATTTGAAAGGATTGCTTCTAACTTTCAAGCATTCTTTAAGAATTTGTGAATACACTTCACCCATATGAAATGAATTAGCACAGTAAAATGTTGACAAGAACTTATTGACACACTTAGAAAACAAAAATGTAAAAAAAATGGCTGATTGTCGGAGTGTAAACTGAAAATTAAGTGGCTTAGCATTTGAATTCATTGTTCTGTATATATCTGATGGAGCTTTTCTGCAGCTATCTTAAAGTTTAATTTCTTTTTAATTTTCAGACAAGTTTCTTATTATACCTTTACATTCACTGATGCCGACAGTTAACCAGACACAGGTATGCTTTTAAATTTTTATACTGTCTTTTTAACTAAGGAGGACTGCTCATTTTGTGTGTGTGTGTTTGTGTGTGTGTGCGTGCGCGCATGCTTTTTTAAGGCACCTTTTCAAATAGTCATTCTTATAAAATGTACTTCTTTGGGAATCTTTCAAATGAGTCTTCAGGGGATGATAGCATAAAAACTTGAATAACAGAGTAATCTACATATTGTAGTTTATTCCAAATTTGGGAAAGTTTAAAGATTGGTTTTACCAGTAACTTGCTTTGGTTTCCTGAATAAAAGAAAAGGTATTTGAGTACCAGTAAAAATAGCGTAACCTAGAAATTAAGTAATCATGACGTACTGCAACCTGGTATTTAAGATTTTGATTTAACACGATTGGTCTATTTGTAAGTATGAGATTTTTTTTATCAATACTGGATTGTGTTGTTAAGTGTTTTGACACTGTTAAATCAAAGATTTACCTTATTAGAATGAATTCTGCATTCTTAAAGACAAATTAATTTTTTGGATTTAGTGCTTGCAGGCACTGGTAGAATGAGATGGATTGTGAGTTCAAGTTTTTCCACTTGTTTTGTTCCAGAATATCAAGATACATTTTTACTACTACTTTAACCCTAAGTAAGGCTTTGCCAGCTGATTTATATACAGAGTGTATACCTGAGGAAGGGAAAGGTAACAGTAGATCTCTTGATTCCAAAGAGTATGTCAGTGGAGCAGTACTTCCATCACTGATAACCTTAGTAGAAAGTTACTATTCCTTTGGTTGAGAATGTGTGCATAGCCTGGGAAAAAACTTTTCTCCACTGATTTCCTTTTTTTATAAGTGAGGGAATAAGTTTTCGCACTTTTTTTTTTTTTGGCAAGTAAGTACTTGAATTCCAAATATCAACATCATATGCTAGTGACTTTAGTAGTATAGCCAAGTGGTATGTATCTTCCTTCTACTTGGATGGTTTTTTCATAGGTGACTTTGTTTGTGGTATTCAGCATTTGAAAAGGATTTTAATTTCAAAATCATTTGATCTCAAGTGCTATATGTTGGTATAGCCAGTTGTCTTTCATTCTGATGAGTTAGGTAAGTCGTTGCCTTTACCCATATAGTTCCTGGCAATTCTTAATTCTTGTCTTTAAACTTAAGATATTTAAACTCTCCATCTTCTGTTAAAAATATTCTGTAAGTTGAAATACCATGTTTCATTTAATACTTGCTTGTAATAAAGTTTTGACATCTTTAGGGGATTTTTATTTTCATAAGTCAAAGGGAACTTTATTGTAATGAAATATGTGTATGTATAAATATCTACCTTTATAAATATATCTGTAAGTAATTAGATTTTTTTTTTATGTGTCAGTGAATGAACACAGTGCTAAAGATGAATAACATCTAAAGTAATTCCTCTAATTGAAAGAATGCTGTATGAGAAAGTAGTGTACTTTAGGAGTTTTGATGTATTTATTCTTACAGGTATTTAAAAGGACCCCTCCTGGTGTTCGGAAAATAGTAATTGCTACCAACATCGCAGAGACTAGGTAAAAATTATTATATACATATTATTATTATTATATATATATCAACTACTAGTGATTACATTAGTTTGAACCCCATAAATAGTTAATCTTTTTCTGTATAAGGTACTTAGCAATTTCTTAAAAGTAGTAATTTTAGTATAGTCCTGGCAATGAGCACAGGTTTTCTTTTTCTTTCAGTTTATACTAATGTTTTAGTCCTTTCCAGAAACAGTCTTTCTTCAAGTAGTTTTTTTTCAAAGGAAGCCTGGGAACTGAAGTTAATTTTGTTCTTTTTAACCATTTCCTGGTCGGGATTGTTTAGTAATTTGATTATTAATCATTTACAGTCTTCATATTTTTTTTATTGAAAACTATTTTCCTTCCCTCCCTCAGTTTTGTAGTTTGATAATCCTTTGGTCTGTTTTTATTTTGTCCATTCATTTGCTTTGTACCTTATATTGCATATCTAGGTGAAATAATCCAATATTTATTTGTCTTTCTTCTTTTGATTTATTTTGCTTCATATAAACACCTTAAGTTCATTCCATTTTGTTGCCAATGGCAAGGTTTCCTCTTATAATTGGACTACTATTCAGTTGTGTATATAGGCCACATCTAATCATTTATCAGTGGGCATTTAGGTTGTTTCCTTATCTTTGCTATTGTATAAAGCTGCAGTAAACATGGTCCTTCTAACTCTCTAAGGTACTTAGGTCATGTTCTTTGGCTGGGTAACCATAAGTGGAACTGCTGTATTGGTATTTTTATCTTTTTTTTATTTTGTGGACGCTCCATTTTTCCAAAATGATAGCATCAACTTTGTTCCCATACATTTTCATCTATTGTCTTATAGACATCAATATATAATACAGTCACTGTTGTTTTGGTTTTTCTTGGTTTGTTTTTGTTAAGCAGAACTCTAAAATCACTAATGTAGGTTAATGGGCTTTTGATACATTTTTAATATTTATTCATTTTCTAAACAGCATTACGATAGATGATGTAGTTTATGTGATAGACGGAGGAAAAATAAAGGAGACACACTTTGACACACAGAACAACATAAGCACAATGTCTGCTGAATGGGTTAGTAATGCTAATGCCAAACAAAGGAAAGGTCGAGCTGGAAGGTAAGATGAACACTTTTGTTTAAAACTTTTAGAATTAAAAGAAAAAAATTTTTTGTAGAAAGATGTGTTGTTGACATTGTTTACTGGATTTGCCTTTTACTGCAGCACATTTTTAATTGGAAAAGTTTGAATCAGTTTCTTTAGGAAAAAATTTTTTGACCTCTAATTCTTCAGGTCCGATCTGTAAAAGAGTTATGAAAAAGTATACTATTATATTTTATCTAGTTCTGCATGCCCATGTCCTCCCACTATGTGGAGTTTAAATGGAATACATTGTTTGAATTCAAATGGAAACATTCCCTTGAAGGGTAATACATATAAATGCCTTCAACAAAGCCTGTTAAGATTTATAATTATTTTGAAAGTCAGAGCAAACATCATAGGATTCTCAGTGGAGGTATTTATGTTTTCAGTTTCCATAGGCATGCTATATAATAAATGATAGGTTTTAATTAGTAATGGATAAGATTTTATTCCTACAGGTAAAGAGTTAATTTCTTTTAACAGCAGGAGCCCACTGAAATACTCTTTGAAAAACACTGGTACCCCCCTCACCTCTTATATCTATATGGAACATTGTGCAAAGAAATCATGCATATTACAAGTTGCAAACAATAAAAAGAATTTTCCTACACCCTCTGAGGTCACTAAAAAGCACATACCTTATAGCTCTTTAGTAACAATGTAAGTAGGGTAACATACTGCCCAGATTTACCAAGTAAAATGCTCATGAGATCGCCTAAGCAGAGTGCTGTTATAAGCATGCAGTCCATATCTATAAAGTTAAAACAGGGAACCAAAATATGGGAGTTGGAGGGTAGGAAATCTTGTATTTTTTAAACCTTGGACATGTGAAAGTGGGTTTAAGATTATTCCAAACATATGAGTAGATGACTAACAAAAAATGAAATAAGCAAATTAGTTATGACATGGCTTAAAAAATACATATTGCTATGTTTTTCTCTGAAGACCTGACATTATTGATAGCTCTTCCTTTTTTTCCTTTGTTCTTTTTTAGAGTTCAGCCTGGTCATTGCTATCATCTGTACAATGGTCTTCGAGCAAGCCTTCTAGATGACTATCAGCTGCCAGAAATTTTGAGAACTCCTTTGGAAGAACTTTGTTTACAAATCAAGGTAAAGTAGGTGGGAAAGCTAAGAAACTAAGTGGGAATGTGTTCTAGTTTTCATTATTGTTTATAAAAAAGAGTCATGTACTAATCTGGAAGAAGGAATTAATATCAGGCATTTTGTGTGTGTGTGTGTGGTGGGGAGCAAACTATGTTTTAACTTATTTCAAACAGATTTTAATCTGTTCTGCTCTTGAGCCCAGCCTCTGAATCCCATCTCCTTCCCTGACAAGCTAGTTCTGTTACATTAAGCAAATTATTTAAATTACCTCGGCAAAGTAAGTTCTCAATAAATGTTAGCTGCCATTCTTACATCTTAAGATGTTGTCTTTCATTATAAACTACTTTTCTCAGCATCTTACATACTTGATATAGTTAGCCTTCTTAATTTTGATAATTGATAATCAACTTGTTTCTTGAGATTTTCACCAGGTACTTTTCTCTTTAGACTACTGATAGGAAATAGTGTATTGTCCTCTTAACACATTTTTATGGAATCAAAATACCATTTTAACTTATTGTGGTGAAATAGCCAATCTGAAAATCATGATAGGTTTGACACTTTGAGTGATTGGTACAGACATAACTAAAGTGTAATATCAGTGTATAATATATGTTAATTATTTTTATCTCCCCCCAGATTTTAAGGCTAGGTGGAATTGCTGATTTTCTGAGTAGATTAATGGATCCACCATCAAATGAAGCAGTGTCACTCTCCATAAAACATCTGATGGAACTGGTAAATTTGATTATTTGAAAAAATTCTTACAGTGCTATAACATGTAAGCCCACTAATCATAAAATTTACTAGTGTCAGATTTGATTCACTATCTGCTTCGCATAGGAACCTTGCTTTAGAAAGTTATAAAACGATGTCTTTATGTTGTTCTTATCACACTGGGATGTTTTGATACCACTTTTCATTTTATTTCAGTTTTTTGTAGGCCTTGTTTAAAATTACATAAAATTTTGAGCTCATTTAATTTCTTTGTCTTAATTTATATTCTTGAAATGAATTTTCTTTTTCCAGTCTTTCTAATAATTTTAGTTTTTTTGTTTGTTTTTTTGGATTTTTTTTGGTCAAATTCAAGTAACAACAATTATATGGACATCTTAAAAGGCATATTGTATATTTTTGAGAGAATGCTAACAAGTGTTTTTTCTCTAAAATATCTTACTCTCATCCCCTTCCCCCTCAATCTGTCATTATACTTAGTTTTTTTTTTTCTCTTAAGACAGCATTTTCTGGTTTCTTTTGTTCTTTTAGAAAGTCAGTCTTTTGAGAAATTTGTTGCAATGTATTAGTCAAGTTGAGAGACATTTTCTACAAGACCACACTGAAAGACATGGTTTTTGAGTCTGTGCCAGAGGGTAGTGAAAGGGGATATGATAGAGTTACAGCTCTATCTGTCCAGTGTAGTAGCCACTATCCAACATGTGGCTACTTCAATTTGAATTTCGAATTAAGTTACAAATGTATCTTACACGCCACTTTTCAGATGTTCAGTAAGTACACCCCCACTTTTCAGTAGTGGCTGCCATTGTGGATAGCACAGAAATGAAACATTTACGCCAACATTCTGTTACTTGGTATTGAGTTAGAGGATGCCAAAGATGTATTTTACATATTTCAGTTTTGTTTGTACCATCCAGGCATATAAGTTTTGAGAATTTGGTCCATATAAGAACACTGTAGAGCTTTTACTGTGAGTAATAAGTTGTTTAAATGGAAAAAAAAAAGGCATTATAAATTGTTTCAGCATCTTTGGTGAGTTTGGATTAGATTTAATGAAGTTACTAGTTTTAGGGGAATAGTGCAGTTTTACCCCTCTTTCACTGCAGGTTGTTAGCTAGTAAAATATAGCTGTGAAGAGCTGGGTGATAACGAGAAAATCAATGTGATACAAATGTATGGAAAACTCTGATGAAACCCAAGTGGGATGATTACCTCACTCCAAATTAAATTAGTCAGTCTTTACCACTGTAAAGACAGGTCTGTAATGACAATGTAAAGACCTGTAAAAGACAGGCCACAAGATTGTGAAAAAAGCAGGCAAATCCTTGCCAATAGTAGAGTTGTAGAGACCCATGATTTTTTTCTTTTCCTTCATGCATGTTAATAGCAGTTAACTTTATTTCTCTTTATTGAAATAATATTGGTTTACAACACTGTACATGCTTTAGGGAAATTCATTCACATCTCCTCAGATGTAGGTTACCACACTACCCCCTAATACTTTGTTGAACAGTAGTGGTGAGAGTGGTCATCTTTGTCTCATACCTGATGTTAGAGGGGAAGCTTTCAGTTTTTCATCATTGAGTATGATAGATACTATGTGGGTTTGGCATGTGTGGTCTTCATTCTGTTGAGGTACAGTCTTTCCATCCCCATTTTGTAAAAGTGTATGTCATAAATGGATACTGAATCTTGTCAAATGCCTTCATGTTTATACTGATCTAATCATGATTATTTTCTTTTGTTGATATTATGAATTACATTGATATATATGTTGAGCCATCCTTGCATCCCAGGAATAAATCCCATTTGGTCATGATTTATGATTCTCTTACTGTATTGTTGAATTCATTTAGCTAGGATTTTGTTATTTCTGCATCAGTTATCATAAGGGATGTGTGATGTCCTTGTCTGCTTTTGGTGTTAGTATAATTTTGACCTCATAAAATATGTTTGGGAAAGCATAATAATATAAGGATAATCATGTAAGTATTAATCATCTCATGTCCACATAATAATAAAAAGTGTCAAAATTTTTTTTTAGTTGTGGATTAAAAATTTTTTTAGTTAGAATTAAAATTCCTTATGATGATATAGTTAAATACATTGGTATTTTTCTTCGTTATTACTGCTTTTTGATCTTTAGTGGTTAGTTTTTATTCTACGGTCATGAACTTCTTGTTGTTTTTTTAACTTGTTTTGTCTTTTGTCAAATTTAGACCTATAATCCATTGATTTGATTTTTTTTTTGTATGTGTGTATGGTAAGAAACACAGGTTTTACATGTGTAGATCCATCCATTTAAGCAGACATCATTGATAGAAAAGTTCATTCTTCTCTAGTCTTTGCCATAGATGAAGTGTATCTGAATTTGTATGTCTACTTTTAGACTTTGTTCAGCTCTGTTAGTCTGTATTTATATCCTGAACCTGTGCCACAATGCTTTAATTATTCTAATTTATTTTTCAGATATATTTTAGCTAGAATCTTGGATTTTGATTGAGATGTGCATTGAATCTGTAAATTGAGAGGGAAATAATTGGCATCATTATCAACAATGTTAATTAATACTACTAAACAAGAACATAGTTTTAGCCCATTATTTAGATACTTAATTCTGCTTTTGTATCTTCTCTGTAGGAGTTTTATATCTTTTTCTTCTTTTTAAAAAAGTTTTACTTTTTAATGGTATTTTAGAATTCTGCTCTTAAAAATATTTTTTTATTAATCTGATATATAGAAATGAAACTGGTTATTCTAATAATCACATGCAGATTTTCCTGCATGCAGTCAGCTCTATAAATTGTTTTATTTGTTCTTTTCCAATCATATGCAACCCCTGATATCTCTTACCTTCCTGCGTCACATGCCTCCTACTAGAATCTATACATTGTGTATTCTAAACATAGGTATCCTTCTTTGTTTTATCCAGTTTTTACTGGCCTTAAAACTTACGGTTTGATAAAGAAAACTAAAGCTGAGCACTATTAGAGCATTTTGGGCTTAAGTGACTAAGGCTTGCCTGTTTTGTTGTTTGTTTTCATTGCAAACTAAAATATATTTAATCGTGATGTTTTACAGTATACGTTCTAAACATAACTCTTTCTTTACAGAATGCTTTGGATAAACAAGAAGAATTGACGCCTCTTGGAGTCCACTTAGCACGATTACCAGTTGAACCACATATTGGGAAAATGATTCTTTTCGGAGCTCTGTTCTGTTGCTTAGATCCAGTACTCACCATTGCTGCTAGTCTCAGTTTTAAAGATCCCTTTGTTATTCCACTGGTAAGAAAGAGACAAAAAACATTTTCAAGTGTGATTTGGCTTAGAAATGATTGTGGCTTAGATATGTTTTCCATTATCTTTTTATTTGAATGATACTCTGTTATATATCATAGAGCAATTTCATTTGTCTTTATCTGTTATTTTTTAAGGGAAAAGAAAAGATCGCAGATGCAAGAAGAAAGGAATTGGCAAAGGATACTAAAAGTGACCACTTGACAGTTGTGAATGCATTTGAGGTAAGAATAACTTGTTCTAGATTGTGACAGTTTATTAAAATTGAAAGCTAGAATATATTGAAAATGGGAATGTATTTTAACCTTTTAAAATTTGTGTTATTGTAGATATGAGGAATAAATTGGTAAATGAGGATGTTTAAAGTTAGGTGCGCATTTGTTTTTTTTTTTTTAAAGATTTATTTATTTATGCATACAAGCACTGGGGTACAGGCCAGAGGTGTGGGGGGTGAGAGGATTCACCACAGAGAGC
>JAGFMF010011796.1:12456652-12633624 GCA_019455555.1 Galemys pyrenaicus
CAGATCAACGGAAGTACACTGCTGAGGGGAGCAGCGGGCACAGCAGGAGAGGTCTGCTGCGCCATGTAGGTCCCCTCCCTGGCCGGCAGCAGGGATCGAACTTGTGCTGCAGAGGCTGCGGTTTGCTTCATAGTGCATTGCTTAACCCACTGCGCCACCAGGGAGGCCCTAGGTGCGCATTTGAAAAGAATTGTACATTTTTAAATTTTATGATAGTCCATTACACTTACCCTTTTTATTTATCCTTTAGGGAAGTAAGTCTATATTTTGAGAATAGAACAAAAGAAAAAAATTTTAATTTCATTTGACATTATTCATTAGTCTTTGTTTTTACAGACATCCATGACAGGCCTCTGTTTATTAGTAAGCTATACCTGTATTCAGATTCAGTATTCTGATATTGTCAGTTACATATACTCAGATTGTATATACAGATTTAGAGAGCATACTCTTCCAAAAACCAGGATTATCTTGAGAATCAATATTTGTAACCCATCTTTGCAAAATTTAAATGTACTTTGGTTTGAAGAGACATCTTCTTAATGCAGTTGTTGACTAAGTTTTACATTACATTTTATGGGACAGTTTATTTTTCTTTGAGCTTAGTCAGTATTATTGTTCTATCACTACACCCAGCTCCCCTCCTGGCTAAAGGGAAAAAAAAGAAACGTTTGTGAAGTTGAAAGAATGAAATATAGTGAATCCTATGCAACAGCATATTCTTTTTGATTACAGTGTTTAGGACTGTAATGTCATTTTGAGTAAAATGTATATTGTTACTATGTAATTTATTTGTATAAAGGTCTGAGAATCCATGGTGGTTATTTCAACAACTTGATCATAGGAATTTTGTGGTTTTTATTTCTATATTTTTAAGTTTACAAATTTCTGAATTCCGTGAATTTTTATACAAAGAAAGTAATATCAATAGTTTGCTACAAAAATAAAGGCAAACTAGTAAGCATTTCTTGCTTTGGGTAACAACGTTAATTTCTTTTATTTGCCTGTAGGGTTGGGAAGAAGCCAGACGACGTGGTTTCAGATATGAAAAAGACTATTGCTGGGAATATTTTCTCTCTTCAAACACACTGCAGGTAAAATGGTGACTTCTTTTTTTGTAATTGTGTATTAACTTTTTTTATTTTGGTAATATTGATTTACATAGTTGGTTATATTTTAGAAATACAGGATCCCACCCTTCAGGTGTTGTATTATAGTGTATACAGCACCAGGCACAGTACCACTAGTCCATCTCCGTAACCCATTGTGTTCCCTCCCCACTGTGTACTCACCTCCCTCTGGATGTCTCAGTTCTTTAGTCAGTTTTCAAGAGTTTTTAAGTTTGACTTTATCCAACCCTTTGTTTGGTTTCTCTGTATTCCATACACGTGATACCATCTGGTACTTGTTTTTCTCCTTCTAAATTTATTTTACTTGACTGTTTTAAAGTAATTCTTATGTATGTTAGACTAGTAAATGTAATCTAGATTAGTAAATCTAATCTGTGTGTGTGTGTGTGTTGTACAGTGATATCTGTAGCAAAAAGATAAAAATACATGCATTTGTCTTAGGAAGTTGAATTATTGTCCAAGTAATACAAAAGATACTGAATCACTGCAATAAAATAAGATGTAAAATGTAATATACAGCTAACTATATACACAAGAAAGAAAATTCCAGAGGATAAAGGACCTAGTGCAGTAGGCTTTGGGTCTTGTATTTGGCATTGTGATGATTCAAACTGAAAATTTTCACTGATACTCCTGAAATCTATTTTAAAATATCAAGTAGGGTAAATGGTGATTATCTTTAAAACAGTACAGGATGTGTTATATAAGAGGAAAGTGAGCAAATAGTGCAGTTGTATTGGGTTGTCAGAAAAGTCATGACGTATTTTTCTGTTTTTCAAGCAAAAATGTCTCATGATTTTTTTGACAACCCTATATAACAAACTTTAAAGTCTACATTGGAGGTGAGCTCATCAGTGGACTAGAATATCCTCACATTTTCCTAATACGTGTCCATTTCAGCTATGTGTCACTAACCCTATTCCCTAGACATTCAGCATGTATACAAGGTGATAAAAGAATCAAGAATCCATCACATCTAAGAAAAGTGACCAAGCTAACAAAATGGCAGGGAACTGTTCAGAACTCTGAACAGTACTATAGACAAGGGGGAAAAAAATGGAACACAACATGTCTCAATAGAAAATACTTTAACTGCTTAATAAGAACAAACAGTTTGAGGAGAACATGAACTTAGTAAAGCAAAGGTAAGAAAATAAATATATATAATGAGTGAAAAGATGAGCTAAAAAAGACAACTTGAGATCAGTAGAGTTACAGGGAACAAAATGGAAATCCTTTAAAATCTTTGCCAAAGAACAAAGGTATGAGTTAGAGTTTAGAGATGCAGTTCCAAAAGGAAAAAAAAAAACAAAACCTAAAGCAGTAAGTAAAAAGCTTATAAAACAGGAAGACATTGCAGGTTCATCATCTTCAATATCTTTTAAAAAAAGATTTGTTTTTATGCATTTATTATTTATGAAGAGTTATTTATTGAAGAATAACTTGTAAGAAAAATTAGGTAGGATAACTTGTCAACAGAATTCATAAAAGGGATTTTTTTTAAGGTTTATTTATTTATGTATACAAGAACTGGGGTATGGGTCAGAGGTGCGGGGGGATAAGGGAATTCACCAGAGACAGAGTGGGGAGCAGAACAGGTGGATCTACTGAAATACACTGCTGAGGGGAGCAGTGGGCGAGGCAGGAGAGGTCTGCTGTGCCATGTGCTGTGCCTCCTAGCTGGAGATACTTCACAGGGTTTAACCCCTTGCACCACCAGGGGATATTTAAATTCACATACTTTAACTTCACTATGCCTTAAGTTTACAAGGATCCTTTAAGCATCTCTCGTGATTATGAAAATGTAAGCTTTGTCTAGTTGAGTTCATTTCTGTTTAACTTTATTCAACTTGAATAAAACTAATGTTAACACTTTAATGAAAACAGCTTCTGTACTGTGATGCCATTGTTTGAAGAGCATTTCTGTCTGATTTTGTCAGTATATATGTATAATGGTCTATGTGTATACCCTAATTAATAATTACTTCTTACTGTATTGAGTTTAGGGAACTTTTTCATTTGTACTTTTCTGTACAATTTGATTGTATTGTAATGAGTTGTGTTTTTTACCCAAATAATGACTTTTCTTTCAAAAATAAAAGGCCTTAGCCTTTCATATCAGTATGTAACAGTAGTTCTCAGTAATAAAAATATTACTTTCCTTATTTTTTTTTTTATATTTTTAGAATGTAGGATATAGATTTTAAGACTATGAATTTGAGTCTGCAAAGCTCGATTGGCTGTTCTTTAAACAGGCAGACCTTTTCTATAAAATAACAGCTAGGCTTAGAATCATGTGGTCTTTGCAGCAACCATTTACACCTGCCATTACAGGCCAAAATCACCATAAATAAATAAATGGATGTGGCTCTATTCCAGTAAAACTTATTGACAAAAAGCATGGTTTTGTAAATTTTTCAGGTTTCGACTCCTGCTTTTGAAAACATTTTTTTTTCTTTTTTTTTGCAGAAGCATTATAAAGTGAGAAGAGCTTATGGTTACATTTATTTAGGATTCTCTGCTTCATAGCCACTATAAATCTCTGTAAAAGGTGTTCTAATACAGTTTGTTGTTATTGCTCCCTAGATGCTGCATAACATGAAAGGACAGTTTGCTGAGCATCTTCTTGGTGCTGGATTTGTAAGCAGTAGAAATCCTAAAGACCCAAAGTCTAACATAAATTCAGGTAAAGCAGAATATATGGTGTAAATTACTTGGTGCTGTCATCTATTGTGTCAGTACTTCACTTTTTTTTTTCTTTGTCTTCCCGTCTCCAATAGATAATGAGAAGATAATTAAAGCCGTCATATGTGCTGGATTATATCCCAAAGTTGCCAAAATCCGTCTAAATTTGGGTAAAAAAAGAAAAATGTAAGCTTTGAAGATTAATATCAATTGGTTGTAATTCTCTCCTTAAGATTTTGACATCCTCTAATGTAACAGGAATTATAATTTTGTTCTTCATATAGGGCAGTATACTTTTCCCTAACAGTACATCCCTGAGTCACAAAGAATGTTAGTAAAATGTAATACTCTGAAAATTTTAGAAAAGCCAGCCAGCTATTAAATCTTTTGAATAAATGCTCAGAGTAAATTTTATTTAAGGGTTTGTTTTTCTTATAATTTTATAATTTAATTTTGAATAAAACTGTGATTTAACCATTTGGAGAAATAAAGCACAATTTTCATATTTCAAATAACCTTAGTAGGTGATAACCCTCTACTTCTGGCTAGTAAATGAATTCATTCTAAGTGAGAACACAGTCAGAAAAGGCTCATGGTATCTGAATTGGTGCTACCCTTTTGGAAGGCACTTGTGAATTAGAATCATGCTTCAAAAGTAAAATGGTCACTTTTCAGTGGATTCATAAGTAAATATATCATTTGAGGACTGTTTTCAATAAGTATATAGCAGTGGGAAAGTTTTGGTTTTGTGATTCTGTGTCAGAGTTTTGTGATTCAGTACTTTGCCAAATACTTTGCCAAATATTTCTCCCTGGTCTTAACAGGTAGTTTACAGAGACTCTTTGATATGCAAACATTTTGTTACATCCCTCTGTAATCTGGGAAGGCTTTCTGACAAAACTTTAGTTTTTTTAGCATCAGTGCTTTGTTTTGGTATAGACTAGGGGTCAAAAAAAATTTGTATGCTGGCCAAAAGCTTGTTTCTATACACAGTCATTTGACT
The DNA here is from genome assembly GCA_019455555.1 of Galemys pyrenaicus. Lineage (NCBI taxonomy): Eukaryota > Metazoa > Chordata > Mammalia > Eulipotyphla > Talpidae > Galemys > Galemys pyrenaicus. The sequence continues at coordinate 12,461,471 of JAGFMF010011796.1, forward strand.
ATAGCCTTGCCTATTCATTTGCATGTTATCTGTGTCTGCCAGCACTGTCAAAGTTGAGTAGGTATGTCAGAGATCATAGGACCCACAAAGTTAAAATATTTCCTCTCTGGCCTTGTTGCTCTAGTGATGTAGGGTTGCCAGATTGAATTGGTTAAACTGACTATGCAGTGAAGGAAAGAATTTTTGATATTTTTGTGAATAATGAGTCATGACAGAGATTCATGATTTTGGTATTACGGATTCCTACATCTTTGAAAAAGATACCCTTTAAAACAAATAATATTTATGCTGTTTTCTAAAACAGGTAATTACTGTTGACTTTTTAAAAATCATCTTCCTGTCGAGTAATATTAATTAATGTTGTGAAGTCTTTATGACTAATAAAGAATAGACCATAGAAATTAAGAGACTGCAGTAGATCTATATGAGTGCATCTATTTTACATGTTCCTGTTTTGAAATTGAGGGATTTGAGTGAAGTGAGTTCATTTAAAACATTTTAAAAATGGTTTTTAAAAATCATTTGTAGCTAAAATACCTTTTAAACAAAACCATTTTTTTTTCTTTATCTGGGTGTGAAATGTGAAATATTTTAATGATCATTTGATGGAATTCTCTAAATGAGGACTATTTGTATTATGATTGATAATGTATACTGTCCTCTTGATCAGAATCACTTGTAATTATTTCAGATACTCATTTCATTCTTTATGCTTTGGTGCTATATAATAAACATAACCAGAATCTTTTACAGTTGCACAAAGATCCATTGTATGATTCATTCAGTATTCACATTTTGCTAGTATTTTTCCATGTTTTATGAAAATATTTTGTTCTTTCCAAAAATATGTTTATTTTGTGGAAGTAAACTCATCCATGGAATTGTTTTATATTCTGGAATTAATTGGAATCTCCCACAATTTTTTTAACAAACTCCTTTTTTTCTTTTAAGGGTGAAAGTTTATACAAAAACCGATGGACTAGTTGCTATTCATCCTAAATCTGTTAATGTGGAACAAACAGAATTTCACTACAACTGGCTTATTTATCACCTAAAGATGAGAACAAGTAGTGTAAGTGAATATTTAATACAATCATGAATTTGGACATCAGTCTCTTATTTTTATAACTGTGTAGTTTTTACAATTAGAAACAAAATTTGTTTTTTAAAAAATCTGACATGAATTATATATATAACTATATATAATTGGAGTTTTCTTAAATAACCTATAATTTTACTTATTTTTTAAGGTTTATTTGTTTATGCTAGAAGAGTTGGGATGTAGGCCATAGGTGTGGGGGGCTGGGGGTGTGAGAGGATTCATTAGAGACAGCATGGGGAGCAGTTCAGGCAGATCAACTGAAATACATTGGTGAAGGGAGCAGCGGGCGAGGCAAGAGAGATCTGTTGCACCATATGTGGATTAGCTCCCTGGCTGGGGATGAAACTCAGGCCACAATGGTGATAGCGCTGAGACTTAGCCCCTATGCTATGAGGGAGGCCCAGTAACCTATAATTTTAATGTGTAGGTCTGTTATGATGGATCTTTGTATTTTAATTGATTGGGATAGTTAATTAATCTGCGTAATTTTCTTTCAGAGCCTCCTTTCAAGAATTACAGGTATTTTATGGTACTCAGAAGTTCACTCTGCAAAGAATTTTTTTAGCATTTCAGTATAAGTATCCGTCAGAACATTAACTAGGATTGTTTAAATATACATAATTTCTACATTAGTATTTTAGTTTAGTCATTCAAAACATATTGTAAAAGTGCTGCTGTTTTTAAAATTGAAACAAACGTAAAACTTATGTTCTCTGAATTAGTGAAGAATAATTTGAAGTGGTATTTATTCACAGTCAGTCTCTAGTTACAACAGGAATAATGCTCACTTTAGAAGGAAGTACTAATTGATACTGGTGATATTATTAATGTGGCAATAATCCCTTGAGACTCCCGAAGGTATCAGTATCTTTTAACTCTCATTACAGATATACTTATATGACTGCACAGAGGTTTCCCCATACTGCCTCTTATTCTTTGGAGGTGATATTTCTATACAGAAGGATAATGATCAGGAAACTATCGCTGTAGATGAATGGATTGTCTTTCAGTCTCCAGCAAGAATTGCTCATCTTGTTAAGGTAACTGATTGTCCATGATTGTCTTTACTCTACATGCAGGTGAGCAGGTGGTCTTGTTGTTTTGTTCCAGACACTTCGAGACATTTCAGCAGAGTAGATGGTGTTGAGAAATACATTCATAGCTTTTCCCATGTTTTTTGTTAAGGTAGTTACCGATCAATTACTCTAATGGTTTAGGGTTAATTTGAATTTTTTAGCTTTGGTTTTATTTGTAGCCACAGTTTACTTAGGTGCTTGATAAATAATTTCAGCCTTTTGTATTTCCTTTACCATCTAGAGTCACTTTTACTTACTATGTTTGACAGTACATCAACATTTTTTGAGCATGTGTAATTTCTCCAACCTTAGGAATTAAGAAAGGAACTAGATATCCTTCTGCAAGAGAAGATTGAAAGTCCCCATCCTGTAGACTGGAAGGACACTAAATCCAGAGACTGTGCAGTACTGTCTGCTATTACGGACTTGATCAAAACACAGGAAAAAGCAACTCCCAGGAACTTACCACGATTCCAGGATGGATATTACAGCTGACAACTTCTCTGTGTTGGTCTGAAAAAGCCAGTTTAACAGCCATTTTTCATCAGTTTAATTTTTGGCTGGATGCCAAACCCTGGAACATGAATAATTTTCATGTGCAAGGTAGAAACCTTCAGTAGGGTAGTAAAAACTTAATGTGCATGACTTAACAATATTATCTGTAGCTATTACAAATATATCAGAAAAGAAATATGTTCTCTGATGTGTTGTACCACTTGAGAAATTGCTTTGTTATAAAAAAATTAATTTTTTGCCCACAATAACTGATTAGCTATAAAACCAGTAAAATAGATTGGTTAGCCAAAAAGCAGTGTCAAAAACAAATTTGAACCATTTTTTATTTAAATGAAATTTCTATCAGAAGTAAATAAAGCCCAGTATCTAATCTCAGCTTTTTGGCTTGGTTTCTATATTTCTACTTATCCCTTGGTCTATTTGATGTTGTTTTGTTTTTTTTTTTATCATTTTAGAATATATTTATACTCCTTTTACATCACCTTGTGTAGCATAATGTAGCACTTTATGAGAGGATAAACAATAGCCTGATCACCTAAATTCAGATTTCAGCTCTGTTCCTTACTAGATGTCTTGGGCAAGTTACTTGGCGTCTTTTACCTTTGCTTTTCTGTAAAATACAGGAAACAATTGTGAGAATTAAATATGTGAACATGTAAAAGCACATTGACTAGTGTTTGGCAGGTAGAATGTACCTAAATCTTAAGTTGTCACTGAAATTTTTAAAATTGCAGTCCATTACTATACTGTTTTCCAGTCAGTGGTATTTTACTCAGCCAATGAAAGCTAGTGTGACATGTGCTTTATTTTTTCGGCCTTATCAGATTGTGACATATACTGTTGTTATCCAACAGCTGTTTTGTCCCTCTCCTGTTGCTTGCTCAGGTGGTCCCTTTCCTGTTCTCAGACATGTCGAACACACTTGTCTATGTATCAGTTGGAGTGTTCTAAGCCAGTCATACATGGAAGATCTTACTTCCCTTGAAGTACCTGATGAGGCATGAGTATGTGAATCTGTCCTAGCCATTGGCAACAGAAGAGATGTGCAAGAGGGCATCTTTAGAAGATGACATTTTGCTTTATTTTGTCTTTCCTGAATTGGGTACTGAGAACTGCTGCAACTATATTAGGATTACAAGGAATGCTGAAGTCAGGTCAGTAGAAAATTGGAAATCACTAGTTGTTGGTAATGTTAAGGAACTGCTGAATTATCCAATTCTAGAGTGAGCTACATAAGGGCTTACCTTGATAGTAAAAATAAAAATAAAAAAAAATATTTTGGCCACTATTAGTAGAATGTTTTGTATAAACTTGGAAGAAAACAACTGAAACACTTTCCATCATTGCCTGACCCTGTATTCCTAGCATTTATTATGTGATCTAACAATTTGACAAAAGATACAAAGGAGTAGTTCTAGATATACCGTAAAAAAAAAAACAAAACAGGAGGAATATCCTGCTGCATCCTAAGAAGTATTTTATTGTGCCTTCAAACAAATGCAAAGAAACCAAAGGAAGAGTATCATACAATGGCTGGAATTTCTTGATAAATCTGTGATCATCTGGTAGCAGCAGTGGTTCAGGTACTGCTCCAGTTTATGGGAGTATCAGTCATTCTATCAATGCCTTCCAAGGTTTGGACTGTAGTGTGTGTCTGATGTCTGTTTTCTTGACTCCCAAAAGTGATGTCTCACCGAATTCTTCCACTGAGTCATATCACATTGTAGTTTGTTAATTTTGCCCCTACAGTCAAGGGTCCTTTTTGCTCTCAAAGAGTGTTTATGCTTGAGCTCTTTTCTGACTTTTACTTTGCAGTTTAAATTCAGTCAGTTGGCCAAAATGATCTTGGAAGAAAGCATTCAAAGAATCTAAATACAAGTTACCAGTTAATTGGTTCCATATTTGCAAACCTTATAGATGGGGAAATTATTCCTGAAAAATTACTTAATATTTAAGATACTCAGAAATTGTGGTAGTTACTATTACCCCCCAGTCTGTTTTCAGCTGGTCAGAATGAAATTCTACTCACAACTGCAATTTTTGTTCTGTTCTTTTGTTTATAAAATAGTGTTACTGAGTGGAAAATATACTTCGGTCTAAGAACTGTTACTTGCCAATTTTAAAGAAATGACATTAAATTAAGAAGGAAAATCTGTTTGCCTTTCCTGAGTGATAACAGGGTAACTTTTGAAAAATCAATTCTGAAACAGAAACTTAAGGGAAAAAACAAACCACTGAATAATCCTTAAAAGCGTCATTGAGAAGTGAGTCCTATTCATGAACTTGGGCAAAAGCTTTATTATACCATTTAGTGTAAGTGGTTTTCCATTGTTACGGCTCTTTACAAAAAAACAAAAAAAACTCCACCCTGAACATTTAAAATTTATATAAAAACTTTGGAATTATTTTAGTACCCACACACCCAAAGATTTCCTTCTACTCTTTTACCACTGAGTTTATGTGTATTTATTTTTAAATAATTGTGATCATGGGGTATAATCATATACTTAAAATATGCTAATTACTGTTAAATGGTATTTTTGTTCTGATACTAAAACAATACGTCTCATTGTAGAATATTTGGAAATTGAACATATAAAAAAAGCATGTTATGTTTTGGTATATCCGTATTTTTTTAAGCTTTAAGTTATTTTATATATAATAAAATTAGCCAACTTAAGTGTATAATTCAGTGAATTTTGTCAGATGTATAAAGTCATGTAATTGCTACCACCACAATATTCACATTCCTATCTCCTAAAAATTTCCCTTATTCTCATTTGTATTCAGTCCCCTGCCCCTACTTCTACCTACTGGCAGCCATTGCTCTGCTTTGTGTCCCTAGTGTTGCCTTTTCTAGTATTTCAAATAAATGAAATCGTATGTAGCTTTTTGTGTCCAACTTATTTAATGTAATGCTTTTGATATGTTCATGTTTTTGCATGTATCAGTTTATTATTTGCTATGCACTGTATTTTTGGTTATAAGGGTTTAGTCGTTCACCAATTTATGAACTTTTCAGTTTTCCCGATTATGTGTGTGTATTCATTTCTCATGAGTAACTATGATTAGGATTGCCATGTCATGTGGTGTTTATAAGAAATCGCCAAACTTCCAAGATCGGTATGTTATTTTACGTTACCTCTGTCAATTTATGAAGGCTCCAAGTGTTTCAAATCTTCTTAGTACTTGGTATTTTTACTTATTCTTTTAACTTTAGCCTTTAGTGTATGTGGAGTCATAGCTAATTGTGGGCTTACTGTGTATTTCTATGATTGCTGATAAGCATATTTCATGTCCTTCCTTGTCAACTTCTGGACTTAAAGAGATGCAGGAAGTTAAATAGAAAATGTTCAAAATGGGCCACTGTTTAAGTTGGCTGGTGCAATGTAGAGTTAGTCACTTATCAAGTGCCAGAAGAAAATAACACCAGTTTTATGTGGTTATGATGGCACCAGTTTGTCTATTCACTATGAGGTAAAGAAGGCGTTGGACATTTCTTAGTGAAAAGAAAGGGAGCTAAGGAAGACAGCTGACATTGAAGCATTGCAGAACCAACCTTTGCTATGGATGTTAGAATCCCACAAGTCCTGCTGAAGTAGGGAATTTCTTTTACATTGTGACCATTTTTTTTCTAGTTGTTGAGTTCATGTTTTAATGACAAAAACCCATGGTTTTCTTATAACTGAAGATCAGCAAAATATCAAAGATGATTTCTACTCTTAAGTTCAGTAAGTTTTCCCAGGTATTTTCAAATACTCTGCATCAATTGATAGAATCATACAGCTTTTTCTTCAACCTGTTAAAATAGTGGGTTCTCTTTGATTTTCAAGTATTAAACTAGACTTGGTTTATTTGTAATAATAAGTACTTGATAATACTTCATTGGAGATTTTTGCCTGTTGAAGAGGGACACCAGTCTGTAAATTGTTCTCTTTTTGTGGGATAATGCTAGCTTCATAAAATGAGTTGGGAAATGTGTTGCCTTCCTCTTGTAGCTTCTCAGGAGACTGCAGAATTGATTTTAATCCTTTAAATATTTGGAAGGATTTCCCAGTGAAATTGTGCACATGGAGATTTTCAGATGTTTCTAAATTACAAATTCAATTTATTTGGTAGCTTTAAGACTAGAGTTTTGATACTTGGTAGATATTCATGAACTGTTTCATCTAAGCAAATATATGTGCCAAGTTGTTTCAGTATCCTGTCTTTTTAATATCTGTGGAATTCATAATGATATTTCCTCTTGTAATTGACATGAGTAATCTTTATCAGTCTTGTTAGGAGGTATCAGCTGTATGCATCTTTACAATGAATCAGCTATTTTCTATTTTCATTTTTACTTGTCAAATTTGTCAAGTTTATTTCATGACCCAAGTTTATTCCATTCACCTTGGGAATGTCCCTTATTTACATAAAAATAGCATATAACCTGTTATGAGAGTGTTCTGTAAATGTCATCTAGATTCCATTCCTTGATGGTGTTCTGCTTATAACTTTTAACATTATTTTATGGCTTTTTTCTTTCAGGTTAGTGTTTGATATATTCTGAAGATTATTTCATACATATACGTTATTAGACTTATGGTCTTCATAGACCTTTTTATTGCTATATAGTGTTCCTTTCTCTGGTACAATTCCTTGCTCTGAAATCTACTTTATCTGACTTTAGTACAGCATCTCCCCCATATGCTACTGCGATGGTTGTATAGTTCATTTTTCAAAGTTGTCCAATTTATTGGCACATACATGTTCAGAGTCTCTTAAGATCCTTTATATTTCTGGTCATCCGTTGTATCTTCTGTTTCTGATTTTTGAGTTTTTTTCTTTGGTATAGCCTAAAGGTTTATTATTTTATTTTCTGTCACAGGGCTGTAGTTTAACTGCAGGGGTGCTAGTAAACAATCTAGCATTTGAGAATGTTGGAGGCAAAATTCTACCATGACCCCTGATCTCATTGTGCACTCCACCAACCACTGTCACATTGTGATTATATTATTGTGTGGCAAAGGAATTTTGAAGATCAAATCCACTGATTCTGAGTTAATCCATGAGTGACACCATCCTAGGGCATAATACAATTATATGAGCTCTTAACAGTTTTCTTCACTTGATAGCATTAGATTTCAAGCATGAGAAGGATTAAACATCACAACTGCCTTAAGGATGGAAGGAGCCTCATAGCAAGAGAATATATGAACAGGCAGGAAAAGCTGTGAGCAATGATCCTCTGGCAGCCAACAAGGAAACAGGGCCACTGTCCTACAACCACAAGGAACTGAACTTTGCCAATAATAGTTATGAAAGAATAACCTAAAGAAGCCCCAGCTAAGAAACACTTTCAGTGTTGTGACGAAAGAAAACTAATACAGAAAGGATGTGCTCCAGAGGTCAAGTAGCACTTAGGGAACTGTGAACTTTGTAAGATAAGCTACCCAATGGTGCAGTTCTGTGAAAACCGAGAAGAAATAGCATGGCTCAACTCTTAAATATACTCCAGGATTCTAGGGCAGCAGATAAGAAATGAGAAAAGGTTAGAGTCCTTTAGGCTTAGCTGTAGATAGCCATGCCCCCCCCCCCCCCCCCACNACTCCAGGATTCTAGGGCAGCAGATAAGAAATGAGAAAAGGTTAGAGTCCTTTAGGCTTAGCTGTAGATAGCCATGCCCCCCCCCCCCCCAACACACACACACTCTCCCCATACCAAGCTGTTTATTTGAGATGATTTGTAGGTTAAGGAAAAGAAGGCAGTGAAAACTGAGAAGACGTGAGTGTGAAAGCAGCATTCTTAATTTTGGGTTGTCAGAAAAGTCATGACATTTTTTTCTGTGTTTTACAAGCAAAATGCATCATGGTTTTTCTGACAACCCAATAATTGTGCCAGGTCAACAGGGGCAAAGCAGACTGCAATTGGTGATAGTCTGGCTGGTCCCCTCGCCTGGAATATGACACCATGGTTATATGGCTTCATCAACCTGAAGCACTACTGTGTACAAACAAATCATTTTCAGAGAGGAAATAACAACCAAATATCTAAAAGACATTTATGTACAACACACCTGGAGCCTCAATGGCTTTATTTTTATGTCCACTCATAAAAGGAACACTGAGGATTAGGGATCTACCCACAGTCCAGAGTTGGCGAAGAGGTTTGACTTAAAGATATCTTTTGGCCAAAACTTTCAACAAACTATACACTTAAGTGAATACATCCTACAGTAAATCACACAAGCACAAAAGAATAAGTCTATACAAAATCTTTATAAATTCACATATTTCACCAAAAGTGTACAAACAGTCTCAATTCATTGGGACAAAAATGAGTATTTTTGTTCTCCACAGGTCACTGAATAGAGTCATTGTACAATTCAGAGAAACTTTATGGAAACCTAACTAGGTTTTAAAACAATCCTGTGTCATATAAAAACAATACATGGATGAAATTAAATATGAGTGTTAAACACCTACCGTAGAACACTTAGATAGCAGTACTAACCTGGTTTTGGTCTCATACGATGTACCTATTTCCAAAACTGTAATGTCTCTACTCATAAATTAATTTACAGAATTTGTATACTTGCTTTTTAGCTTCAACTGGGTATTAGTAAAAATAATACAGAATTTTCCCTTTGCAAGCAACACACTTCCCTTTCCTAAATAAAAAGATGGCATTAGATTAGATCACAACATGTTAGCCTCGCCACAAAAAATATCCTAATATTAAAGAGGTTGAGACTTCTCTTGCTCTGGCCCGCTGCTATTACTTCATTGACAGAATGACCCAGGGGCCTCAAGGAACTCAGGGCCTATTGTGTCTGCTACACCAGAAATGTACAGAGGGGGCTGGCAGGTGCAGGTACCTCATGGTGGCTCAGTGCTTCGGTGGCAGGGCGCAGGCCTGTGAGCCAAGCATAATCACCTCCCGCACTGGACTTCAGTAGCTTTGCTCACGATTTGGGGCTGTAGTAGCTAGGAATGTCTCACATAGATCCGAATCCTTGACTAATATAACCTTTGCTAGGTTTAATCCCCTTGCAGAGGAGAATGGAATGTCAAGGAAACATAAGCTGCCAGTAAAATCACTTCTTCCCTCTCAGACTTCCAAGGCCTCCTTTCCTCTTCATGAAATGTAATATCAAAATGGTGGTCAATAGAGATTGTTAAGAGGCTCCAAATCCAGCAAGCAAGACTTTAGTGCAAACAGAGTTTCCCTTTAGATCAAAATGTTTCAGTTAGGTATGTCAGCTTCTTAGTAACTGCTAGGGACTACTTTTATCTTCAGATTTTAAAGGGTCCTGCAGCCAAATGTTTGGAAATGAGAGTAGGAACAGTCAAAACCTTTCATCATTGAAGGCAGAGCAGCCTCACGTCAGTCTATCAGTTCATTTGGGAATATAAAGTATGCCTATATTTTAAGATATTTTCAAATATGTGAACCATGTCATTTAGACTAGCTGACTAGCTTAGTTTTTATTAGGCTATACTTAGATAAGACCAATATTGGGTGAGATGTATTTAAAACAAAACAAAAAAACTAAGTCTCTTTAATTTCCTTCTAATGAGGAAGGAAGTGGTAAATATTCAAGTGTCAATACCCCTTTCTTGGGACAAGGTTTAGAAAAACCAGCTCACCTTCTGAATCTACCAGTTCCTTTTGAAATCAACAAAGCATTAGAATCAGATCTAAATTTTAAGAGGGAGGAAAAATATTTACAAAACTGGGTATTCCTTCAGGACATAAACTCTCGCTAATACTGGGAGAATCAATGGCAGACATTATAAGAAGGGACAGCGAAGCTCTTGCTTGGTTAAGTAAAGACAGAGAAAGCCAAGTCACAGACAGGCATCACTGCTTATGCCAGAATATGGTGTACCAAGAGCACAGTGGTAGTCTGACCTCTGAAGTGAATGGCTTAGCTATGCTGTGAACCTGAAGGTTTCTACATGGATCACTGTTTACAAACTGAGTTTTGGGAACTGAATCTAGCAGTTGTTCTCCTGGAGAGCATAACCACCTGGCAAGCGTAAGGCAAGTGTTTTCATTCTTGTAACTAACTTGGCTGTGTTAAAAATATGACAAAACCAGCACAGAACCAACCAGTCCACCATGACGTAGTGCAAATCTCGTAGTAAGAAGAAGCCATCGGAAAGGCTACACGTTAGTCTCCAGTCCTAGCAAACGTCCCATTCTCTCCACGTTCTTATCAATTGTAGCTTGACATGTTATTTCCTTGGCACATTCCATAGGAAACCAGCCCCTTTCTCCATCTCGGAGTCGCTCCCCTTCGTACCAGCCTGCAAAAAACAAGAGTGTTCCTGAAGCAGCAAATACTGGGACAAATTTGACTGCGTGACAGCTTCTAGTAGGATATGAGCGCACCTGAGAGTGAGCAACCTGCCCGTTTGCGCATCACAATGATGAAAGGTGAGGGAGAAAGTGGAATAGAGGGAAAAGCTTCAGGGGGAGTAACTGAACCATAGAGGCAGAGCATGATCAGAGGATAGAAAGAGAGAAGGCTGAGAGAAGTTGGAGCTTGGGCTGGGCTACAGAAGGGGATGCTTCCACACAAGCAGCAGGTGAAGTGATTTCTTTTCAAGCAAGGATGGATGAACTTCTGGAGAAGAGAACTAGGCCACTGAAGGATCAGGAAGAAAGCAAATTTTGGTTGGTTCCTTTTGAACAGCAAACCCATGACTGTATCCTTGTTCAAAAACATTAAAAGCACAGAGGCGGATACATATGGCAAAGCTGAAGGGGAACAGAATACTGACATCTATTACAAAATGATAGTCCTGGGGTCTGTCACAACAGACTATAAGTTCCTCCTAAGAAGATGCCACTCACCGTCATTGACACGTTGATAGATGAGGACCACGTCTGCTACCTGCAGGGAGAGTTCGTCTGGCTGCTTGGCAGTAAAAGATCTAATGATTTCTACTTGGGTCAGTGCTGTGGAGGAAAGGTACAAATTGAGGGGAAAAATAAAATGTACGAATTAGTCATGTACACTCACTCGGTCTTTCTGTGCTGTTCACGGCCAACACTGAGAGTAGTATTGAAGGCAAACATCAAAAAAGCAGCAGAAAGTCTTTTCCAGGCACTCTTACTTGGCTAAGAATTTTAGTCAAGCTCAGAATCAAGAGGGGTCTTTTATGATGCATGAATTCCCTCAGTAAACATTGGTAAGAATCAGTAGTTATATCACACAATGGAAGAGAAAACAGCCATTGTTTTGGGGAAACTGAAGCAGGAATGATTAGATAATGGGCCTGTACCATGAACTAATGATACAACACGACTTCCACGCTCAAGTAAGGTGCTTCCCCAGCCCACCAGTAGCTGCACGTGAAATCTGTCTGAATTTAGAAATAAAAATTTTAACCAAAAGTTCAAAATATGCTTATTGCAGCACAATTTACAATAGGTAAGCTATGGAAACAACCCAAGTGCCTCAAATAGATGACGGGATCAAGAAGATGTGGTATAGTCACACAATGGAATATTATTCAGCAATCAAAAAGGATAAACCTCGTGCCATTCTCAGCAACATGGATGGAACTGGAAGGGATTATGTTCAGTTAAGTATGGATGGAACTGGAAGGGATTGTGTTCAGTGAAGTAAGCCAGAAAGAAAAGTATTGAATGGTTTCACTTATAGGAAGAATGTAGAGGAACCAAATAAGGAATCGGGGGGTAAAAAAAGTCTAATAAAGAAAAAATCAAAACCATCAGGCAAATATAGATCAGAGGCATTCTGTAGGAGAGGAAGAGGGAGAAGGATTAGGAGGGGGTGGCACAAGGGGCTATGGCGGTGGTGCATGGGCGAATTCATGGTGGGAATTTCACGGGGAAAACATACATTGTACAAATAGGAAGGATGATGTAATAAATATATATTAAAAAAAACACACAAAAAAGGTTCAGAATACATTTTAGAGGGTCCTGCCCAATGCTGACTTGTAACAAAACAGTCAACTTTGGTGAGCTGGTACTGACTGACAAGACATTTTCCTTAGAAGACCTGATTTTTAAAATAAAACCTGATTGTGGGGAAATTTCAAGCCAATCATTCATTATAGTTTTGAAAACTGTAAGCTTAAACGTATAACTCTTGAGTGCTCCAGGGTAACCATTTTTGCTGCTCTGATCTTTGCATTGGATCTTCCAGGTAGAATCACCCAGAGAAGCACACCATCAACATTAAGGCACTAATACCACAACCCTACCCTTTACTGACAATTCTCAGTTTTCTAGTTGAGTGAAATACATTGCTTGATATTATCACTTTAATAAGCAGAAAAGGAATGGGAAAGTAATCTTCTTAAAGACTAAAAATACATTTCCACGTAGGTTCAGGTTGTCAGTATAAGGCTTAATTAAAAATGCAACTGTTATATTTATAAGCAGCACTTTCGGTGTTCATCACTTAACTTTCCTAATAACCCCTTGACATTTGTAATAATGCAAGAATTTGCTGCGTTTAAACAGAGAAGAAAAGCTGCACCTGAGATTTGAATTCAGAACACATGACTTCCAAATCAAGGATAACTGAGTTCAGATGTAAAGCAGCAGGAAGGAAACCATGGAGAAAACTTAGAAAGTGTGTATTGCGGGTGATAAACCATTAATACCCAATGTCCAGCAGGGGGCAGAGTACCTCCACGTGCTAGAGTGGGCTGTCCCACCTGATACTTACAGGTTCGCTCTGGGGGCTGCTTCCCGCTGCTGTGTCCCAGGGCAGTGATCCAGCGGGCACGCTCACTCCTAAGTAAAGAGGAAAGGTGTATCCAGTTCAGAGATTTAAGGTGTTTAGACACAGAATCTAGTATGTTCTAGAAAACAGATTTTCTCCAGAGTTATGAGACTGGCCTTGAAAACAAGGACAAGAGTTATTTAAAAATAATAATCCGGGCAATCTAAAAGAGGTTGACAACTAACTAGTCACTGTCAAAAGATTCTAAACAAAGTTGGCAAGATTCTCATTAAATAGAATTTCTCACATGATCATTTAACATTTAATGAAGAGCTGATCACACTAATCCATCAAAAAAATTACATAAGGGTATTTAGTACACATAATCTGATGTTAAAAATTTCAAAGAAACAAATTTTATTTTAAAAAATCATAGTAAGTTGATTTATCTTCCTTTCCCTCTTATCCCCCCCAAACACTCAAACTATTTCAGAGAAAATGAGAAAGTCTGACATATTTTAAGTTGTGAAGTAGAAATTCTTTGACCTTTTAAAAAACTGTTTTCCGATGTATAAAATGGCTTAATGAATACCATCAAAAAGTATTTTAAGGAAGAAGAAACCCAATACAACATTAAGCTGCAGCTAGATAATAATTAACTAAAGGATTAAAAGTTCCAGATTAAGTAAGCACTACTCCATAATAGTCACCCCCAGCTTTTGACTTGTAAAGTATTAGGATTGCAATTAACTAAATAAACCACACGCACACAGCTTAAAGTCTCTTATGAAGCACTTGTTAAACCTATCTACATGTCAGATACGAACACCTGACTGACAGCTATGATTTCATGTAATCCTCCCAAAAGCCCATTTCAAGGATGAGAAGACAGGATTCCCAAGGTAAAACAATTCAAACCTAAGTCAGTTTCGACCATTTTTAGAAGCAACACTTCGAAGCACAGTATTCCATCATGTATATGTACCACAGCTTCCTGATCTACTCATGTTTCTGAGCATTTAGGTTGTTTCCAGGTCTTACCTATTGTAAAAAGTGCTGCTATAAACATAGGGGTGCAGGTATTCTTGTGAATCAGTGTATTTGTCTTTTTCTTTCATAATGGCCTGAACGGACAGCTGCTTCTCACTGTCACCTCTTCCCTTGCCAATATGTGTCCTTCCACCCAAGCAGAGTCAGCTGCCTGCAGAAATGGAAACCCTCACGTTGTTTCACCTTTCCTGCTTGCCCTTTTCACTTTCAAATATGAGCTGCCCTCTATTTGATCCATTCAATTGAACTGCTGGAACTTTTTTTAAGATTTTATTTATTTATGCATACAAGAGCTGGGGTATAGGCCAAAGGTGGGGTGAGAGGATTCACCAGAGAAAGAGTGGGGAACAGAACAGGCAGATCTACTGAAATACACTGCTGAGGGGAGCAGCAGGCAAAGGTAGGTAGCAGCACCATGTGGGTCATCCCACCCCCTGCCCCGCCCTGGCCGGAGATTGAACCCGCACTACAGTGGCTGCAGAAGCTCCACAGTGCAGTGCTCAAGCCCTTGCGCCACCAGGGAGGCCCACTATTGGAACTTTTTAAATTGAAACACAAACATAAAATAAAAGCTTCTTTAATCCTGAATGTACACAGATCTGTGAGGGTTTACTTATGTATACATGTACCGTTTCTACACGAGCTGCCAGATCAAGAGACAGCTGTGCCAAGAGGTTCCTTTCCTCCTCCCCTCCACTCCCTAACCCCTCTGGCAAAGGCTGAGCTGCTCTAATTTGCATCACCATAGACTGGTTTTGCCTGTCTTGTCCCTCAGGAACACGGGCTCCAATGGCCTGTCCACTTTGTATGCATCCAACTGTTCTGTTCAACACATTCACCCAACATTGAAAACACGAGTGAGCTTCATCTCCCCGGGGAGGTCTCCTCCAGTGTGTGAACCCCATTCCCATCCACATTCAGTCTGATAACCCCGTTCCCACGCAGCCTTCCCAAGGCTCATCACACTCCTGGAAGCTCCACTGAAGGCAGCACCACACCTGTTCGATCCTCTGCATTTCTGCAGCGCACTGCCCTGCCCAGTGCGTGTGTCGGGGCCTAAGTAAACAAGCTGACCCAGTGAATCATCGTCACTGACTGTTCACTGACCCCCATCCCTGACTGATCTGTTTCTCTCACCAGGTCACTGCTTTGGGAGAGCAGGAATCCAATCTTATTCTGATCAAAATACATACCCGCTATGAACCTTGCTAGTGTTTTCTGAGTGCCATCTAATCTAACCTCTATTAATAACATTATTTCATTATTATTTCCAATCTTTTTGAGGACAAAGCTGAAATTTGGTGCATCACACACAAGCTCAAAGTAAAATGGTTAAGTACGGAGTCAGAATCAAAACCAGACAGTCTGGGATCAGTCTGCCCCTGGCAGGTGCTTACAACGTGCTGCAGGAACAGGAGGGTGGGAGCGACGGGATGCTGAAAGACTCAGCTAAAGGAATATATGAGGCTGGGCCCTGGTGGAGCTGGTATGTCAAGTAGCGACATGTGTAATTTATCTAGAAACTTAGGACACGGCTTTGATTTTAAAAGCTTTATCTCACCCTACTCCAGGACAAAGGGATTTAGGATGTTCTTATAGAGGACAAGTAAATCACAACTTCCTTGAAAATAATCCCAAGCAAACACTTAAATCTTTGACAGCGTCTCTTTGTTGGGTAAGATCTACTTTGTTCACTCAGGCTCAACTGGAATTTCCAAAGTACCAAGGCAACTGAAAGTAAAATGTCATCTTCACGTGGGAGAGTGTTCACCAGAGAAATCTGCAATGATCCACTTAAGTCTCTGTAATCCATACCCAGGCAAGTTCGACTTCCTGGGCTTACCGCGGGTCTCCACACAGCCCTTCCTGCTGTCTGCAATCCTTACTGGATCCCAGGCACAGCCCGACTCTGGCATGGAGTGGCCACTTTCAGCAGCAGCCTCAGCCCCCAGCCAGTTTCCAGAAGTGCAGACGAAACCCTTCACTCCAGTGGCATGCTGCCTGGATGCTAATGACATCCCTTAGACACGGAGGCCCCTCACAGGGACTTTGGAGGACAGAACAACACGCTCCTTGTTGCCCTTGCTGAAAGGAGCCGCTTCTTGAAATGGCTTCAATTGAGTCAGTTCCACCCCCTCTTAGATGCTGTCAAAACCACACGACTTCCCCCGGGGCTTCCAAGAGCCCTGCCAGGGAGCGAGCTCCTCGTAAGAAGCAGAGAGCACTGCATCTCCAAAGCAGAGAGGAGACTTACTCGATGCACGAAGGAATTCCAAGAACAAGAAAACCCAGGGCAGAGACAAGCCTTTTATTAGATTTAGATATAAAGTCTGGGGCTCACGTGCAGACAGTGTTTTCTCCAGGATCACTATGAAACACTCCAGATGAATTCACAATCCATCACATGCCCCGTTCAAAGACTTCTCCCTTTGTTCAAACAGCAACATGATAAGCAACACCATGCCTTGGGACCATCAGTTCCCAAGACTCGCCTGTCCTGCCATCCACATTCTCTGAGTACCTTCCTCTGCTGGGCCCTTTGCTAGGTTGCAAAGCAAATGAAATGTGACCTCTTGCTCCTCACACTTCTCGGTGTGACAGAGTACCAGAACAGACAGGAACCCTACAAAGTCCAATCCAGTGTGCAATGTGCTGTGATAGAACAGTACATGGAAACCAGGAAGAAGTAAGACTGAGCTGAAAATACCTATCCATTCAGTCCTTTTTATCACCTGCAAATTCTCTGGATGGCAAGGAAGGACACAGCGAGTTTCCCTAACTCAGGAATTATCTGTGCAGCCCTTGCTAACACATATCATTAAGCACAGTAGGTTTTTTTTTTACTTTTGAAAAAATTTATATATATTTGACATCAATTGTAACCCCCATGTATTCCCCATCACCATATCACCAGTGCACCATCACCTCAGTCCCTCGTGCTCCCATCTTCCCTCAACCCTCCCCCTCCCCTCCCCACCAGGTGTCCCCAGTCTGTCCTTGTCTCCTCACTTTTGGTTTTTGTGTCTTTATTGCTGTTATTGTTATTATTATTGTTCTTATTCCTTTCCTTGGTCCTTATTAGGTTCCCTTATGTTCCTCCTAAGGGAGGAACCATCTGGTATTTTTCTTTTGCCTTCTGACTTACTTCACTGAGCATAATCCCTTCCAGTTCCATCCATGTTCGTATGAATGCATCTAGTTTTTGTTTTTTGATTGCTGAATAGTATTCCATCATGTATATGTAACACAGCTTCCCGATCCACTCATCTGTTTTTGGACATTTAGGTTGTATCCAGGTCTTACCTATTGTAAAGAGTGCTGCTATAGACATAGGGGTGCAGGTATTCTTTTGCATCAGTGTATTTGTGTCTTTTGGGTATATTCCTAGGAGTGGGATTGCTGGATCATAGGGAAGTTCCATTCTTAGTAGATTGAGGAACCGCCATACTGCTTTCCATAATGGTTGGACCATCTTGCATTCCCACCAGCAGTGTAAGAGAGTTCCTTTTTCTCCACATCTCGCCAACATTTGTTGTAGCACAGTAGGTTTAAACTGAATCACAGAGGCCAGAGATACAACAAAGGCAGATTCCCTGTGCATTATCAATCAGCATCTGCTAGACAGATGTACCTACTAAGAAAATGGGAAGTAGACTTTGAAAGAAAATGCAAGATGATGGAGGAGACTGACTGGAATGACCATCAAGAACTTCATCCCTGAGGAGGCTCTGACTCTTCAACAGAAGTGAAGAGACCTCAGCTTCTGTCTAACCTTTCTTTTATCCCTTTTATGACCAAATACCGATGGTGTTTCTCCTCTCTGATGACACATTTTCCTATGTTTCCTTTTCAAACTCTTATACTGTAACCTTTGGAAAAACCCTCCAACCCTTGGTAAGGAGTAGGGGTATAAAGACGGTCATTTCTGTTCATTCCCTCACATCAATTCAACTGGCTAAGTTCAGTAAACTGATCCACGAGAGAAAAGCAGTAGGGTATAAAAGTCATCCTGCAGGCAGTGAGCAAAAGTCTTATGAAGCTGAACACCAGTTCAACTTACCTAATTAAACAAATCTGACCAAAAAAAAAAAAAAAGAATTCCCGTAGCCCAATGAAAGAGCTCTAAAATTTAAATTTTGTGGACTATTATGTAGTTAACTCTATTATTTCTTAATATAATAAGTAGCTCATGAGGTCTCGAGTATGGTCCAGAATCCTGGAGCTAAATTCAAGTGACCCATCTGTTTCCTCAGTAATAAAAGTCCCAGGCTATTACCTGACCTCCTGTTTTGTTGAGGTTGCTGATGAGGAGTACGGAAAATCAAGCACTTTGCTGGGCACCGTATGAACATAAAACATTATCACACATGGACTTCAGATTCAAGATGGGAAAAAAGTGGTAATAAGTAATGAAACCAGTAATAAGTACATTTTTTTCCCGTATAAAACAACACTTCTTTAGTATGCACCTTCTTAAAGGATGAGCGTTATGTCAGACATACTATTTACAATTTTATTCTACCCCATTTACTTCCTGTTTTTAATTAAATCATTAACAGAAGCAGGAAGAGCGCAAAAGACTCCCTACAAACAATGCCCCTTTATCAGGAGGCCCCGGAATGGGTCATATGAATGGCTGACAGGACCCACTGCACTCAGTCATTTAGTTCTCTGTAATAGTGAAATTTGGGCACGAACTTTTTATTAAAATTGAAGGTGAATATACCCGATAGCGAAATACAATGGGAGAAGAAAGTCTGGGTTCATTACTGACTGTGTCCTGCGGATAAGCTTATCACTGCAGTCACTGGACTCAAAAGCTGCCCAAATTCCACTGTGAGGACAGGAACCAGGGACACCATTGTCACAGCCTGTGCTCTGTGCCAGCCTCAGCTGTCTGTGCTTCATTTTAATAAGGCAGACAAAAGGGGCTCTCCAGCTCCCACATTCTCTTGAAAGGCCCTACATGAAAAGAAATGCCGCTGGTATAGCATTCTTCCTTTGTCCTTTAAAAAGGGCGAGCTTTTGTCTTTTTCACAGACTATCCTCTCATTAAGAATATGTTGGCCTAAGATTTCGGGGCAGATGTAACACATATACAGAACTTAGATAGACATCTTTCCAAAGTTTAGCTGTATCCTTAAGAGCAAATGTTGAAAAACAAATGGGATTTAGAGAAAACTTGCTCCAATAGCAAACAAAAAAAAAAAAAAAAAAAGGACAATGAATAGAAGTTGTCAGAGAAGCAGTATTTCCTCTACATACAGAAGCACAGAAGTCTTAGCTATAGAAAGGCTGATTATATTGGTTGTTGGTCAGTCCTCCAATATTTGCTGTAACCTCATATGGACAAAGTGGGAAAAGGACAAGGCCAGAGCTGAGGGTGGGGATTAGTCATGCCAGGGGGAAACCGAGACTACAGTCACCTTGTCAGCTCCCTTCAATTCTGAAGTCCCATCCTTCTTGAGAAACATTCCCTGGTCCCTCCTTTACTTCTGCTACTGGATCCATGCCTGGCACATTCCAGATGCTCACTAAGTGTTTGCTCCATTTCCTTTGGGGAGCTTGTCTGCATTCTTCTTTTTTTTTTTTTTTTTTGAATATTGGTTTATTTATGCATACAAGAACTGGGGTACAAGCCAGAGGTGTAGGGGGCGGTGAGAGGATTCACCAGAGACAAAGTGAGGAGTAGAACAGGCAGATCTAGTGAAATACACTGCTGAGGGGAGAAGTAGGTGAGATAGGAGATGTCTGCTGCGCCTTGTGGGTCACTTCCCTGGCCAGGGATCAAACTTGTACCACAGTGGCTGATGATGCTTTATAGTGGGTGCTTAACTCCTTGCGCCACCAGGGAGGCCCCGATTTTCTGCATCCTTTATGCAAAAATCACTTTGCACGGTTTCACTGTTTCATGAGAGAGGAACTAAACTTGTGCTGAACTGCACACCTTTTACGGCAGGTTTTGCATTTTTTTATATCCTCAGGTGATTTCTATTAAGAAAAGTTTTTCAAAGAAGGTAAAAGTATCTGGCGTGAACCTTATTATTTTTCAACCAAGGATTAAAGTAGCCAAAGGCTACGTGTGATCGGTCTGAAGACCCACAATGACTCAAGGCTAGAGGCGTGGTGAAGATCTTGTTTTCTCAGTGAGGTTACTAGTGAATCATATTAATCGTATGCAACATAAGAAAAAGAAAAGCTAACAGAAAAACCACAGAATCACATGTACATTCTTCAAATCACAGACGCAAACATTCCACATAGTGATTGCTCAAAACCAGGTAGCCCAGAGCTGACCTGCAGATTTCTAAATGTGGCATAGAACAATTTGACAGTCTTGTAAATGAATAGCCAACTTTTTTTTTTTTTAAAGAACCGTGCATCTTGGACATAAATGGTGTTCTTCAACACCACTACCCTATGAGCTTAAAAGTATTTATTCATTTATTTAATTTTCAGTTGTAATTGAGTTGGTGGGGAGGGAAAGGAATGAGGGAGTCATTCACTCCTCCTGTACCCAAGGAGACATCTGCCCCTCTGCCCGCTCTGGAATGTTCTCTTAATTAAAGAACTACAAATGTGAGTCATACCCATGGGTTTATGGATGACATAACTAGATATTCTGAGAACATTTCTGACTGAGGAAATGGCATCCATTCAGTCTATGGCAAGATCAAAAGGCAAGAAAACAGAACAACTGCTGCAGACTGTCCCAGGAAAGGATCTAGTCTTGGTGTCAAAAGAAATAGACATGTCAATGCACTTCCTACTCCTTTGGATTCATCTCAGAAACAGTGGTAGAGAACACATAAATTATGAACGAGACAGTCAGGAAAAGCTCTGGTAATATACTGACAAGGCCTAAATAAAGAACAAATAGGCACTGGAACACAAAATCAGAAAACACAAGCCAAACCAATGCCACTTTCACTATTACTCATTAAAAATGATGAAAGTAAAACCTCTAGTTTCTGGGAGTTTTCTAGAACTTCTGGATGAGCACCAATCTCTAAAGTGTTTTGTTTTTTGTTCATCCCTAACTAATGTCATATAAAACCCAAAATTCAGACATGTGCAGTTCTCCTTTTAAAAGAGGCAAACAGAGGAAGGCCAGGACACTCTTTACTGACCAAAGTAGCCCAGAGTAGAAAAAATGCCTCGGCAAGCCCTGGTTTTGGATGCAGAACAGCCTGCACGACACCCACCCAAAAGTCCCCTCCTCAGGCGGACAAGGCAGGCTTGGAATGTGTCAGGGCTTCCCAGAAGTTTCAACAGAAGAACTCAGAGGCTTGAGAAAAAAACATTTCTTTGCTTTGTAAACAAACACATAGTTTGATGCTCCTTCACTTATTCATTCTTCTGTTGGAACACTATTGTAGGCTGTCTCGTATCTCAAATAGCTTACATCAACCTAAGCTTCCTAGTTTCCTCTGCCCTTTAGGAGTTACCTCTAGTGCCAAAAAATATGAAATAGCTTATAATCATTTCATGTAGCTGTTTCATAGTTTTTAACATCTTTCTTATGTCTCTCTACTAATCCAGGGAACACTGTTAAAATACTATTAAAAAGAGGACCTCGCTCTTAGAGAACCTTGGTGACAGACTAGGGTGGGTAGGGGCTCTAGGACCTCGAAAGGACAGAGAAGGAGGAGTTCCTTCGCTCACTGCTCTACCCTCTGACCCAACATAACATCTGCCCGTGAAGACCGTTCCTACAGGAAGTTTCTAAATTATCTTTGAGCACTGGTTTGAACTGTGCTGGTCTACTTATACATGGATTTCATTCCACCCATGGGTCTTGCATTTGATACTGGCTGATTTAACTGGTGGATGTGGAACCAGGAATATGGAAGGCCAGAAATTATTTGTAGATTTTTGACTGAGCCAGGGTAGAGCCACCAAACCCTGCAATATTCAAGGATCAGCTGTAACTGGTCAGCAAACTGAAAATGCATCAACTTGAAAATTGAGCTCCCGTCTTTTCATCCATTGTGATGATGGACTGTGCAGTAAGTTGTGCAACTGGAAACAAACAGGATGCCAGTTCATCCTCTGCATAAACTCTGGATGGGACAGGGGACGCATCCACACATTTCCTTCAACTGGGCATTTCTTTGACAGATATCACCTTTTTTGTTTTTTAGTTGAAGGCCAGTGATTGATTACAAAAGGACCTCAGTTCTATCATCTAAATAAACCTGCATTCTAGACTCCAATTATCTGTTACGCTTTTATTTCTAGGGCTCATATTTTAATAATGATTGAAATAAAATGATTTTTAAGTCCCTTTCTAAACATAAAAACATGTCACCATCATCAGAATTCAAAGATGAAAATAACATCTCTTGATGTTGAGGCACTGAAAGGATCTCAATGAAAAGACTAGCATTGTATAAAGGAACCAAGGCTGCGTGCTTCATAGGCATTCGAGAAGAAAATGCATGATTACTGTCTCCTACTTTAGGGAATCTATAGACCAAGGCACTAGAGAGGGAAGGTGGAGCAGATGTGCCAAAGCTGCACCTGCACATACTCACTGAGTCTCAGCCCCAAGCAGCATCTCCACTTTGTCATTCGCATGGTTACTCAGGACTGTCAGGGTGAAGAGGTGATTGGCAGAGCTCTGCCTGGAGTAAAGCATCGTGGAGCTGTTCTTCCCTGGGGAAGAAGTGAGTTCTTCATTGTCGCAAGATTCCACCAATAGCTGGTCTCTTAAGGAATAATCATTGACGTTGTAACTTTCTTCACTGTAAGGAAATAAGGGGACATGTCAGTCAGTGGATAAGACTGACACTGTCTGTGTTTAAGTCACATGTGGGGGTGGGGGGGCGGGAGGAGGAAGGGTGGACCAGGACAAAATGATTTACTTCAAAATATGAATTGGACAAAACACTAACAAAGATGTAAAACAATTGTACTTCAAATAAAAAAAAAAAGGAAGAATGATATATGAGTTAGAATTTAAATTATTTGATTAAGACTCAAAGTCTCCCTGGTGGTGCAGTGGGTTAAGCAACGCAGCATGAGGCAAACCGCAGTCACTGCAGCACGAGTTCGATCCCTGCTGCCCACATGGCGCAGCAGACCTCTCCTGCTGCACCAGCTGCTCCCCTCAGCAGTGTGTTTCAGTTGATCTGCCTGTTCTGTTCCCCAGTCTGTCTCTGGTGAATCCTCTCACCCCCTGTACCTCCGGCCTGTACCCCAGTTCTTGTATGCAGAAATAAAATAAATCTTTAAAAAAAATCAAAAGCACCCACCAATTTAAATTTATTTAGTACTATTTTCCAGTAGTAGAATAAATTGTAGT
Organism: Galemys pyrenaicus; assembly: GCA_019455555.1. Taxonomy (NCBI): domain Eukaryota; kingdom Metazoa; phylum Chordata; class Mammalia; order Eulipotyphla; family Talpidae; genus Galemys; species Galemys pyrenaicus. Next base: position 12,485,215 of record JAGFMF010011796.1, read on the forward strand.
CAGCTATAAAATCAATATTGAAAACAATGATTTAACCTGTGAGGTTTCATTTTACATTATCCTGGAACTGTGAGGACAAGTGAGACTCGCATGCCACAAGGCAGTGCTTGAACAAGCACACTGTGCCCTATCACTGCTCATGCCACATCCGGGCCCTGCACACCTTGGACTCTCACAGTACCTCAGCAGATGTAACCGGCCCCCGCCCTGACTCCCTCAGCTGGTTACTGAACGCACCTGCTGCTGCCTCCTCCTAGATGAAGTGCAAGTCATCTAGGAAACACACACATCTCCTAGATCCTCTGCCCTGAACTTTCCCCTGCCTTCGTAAGAGACACTTGACTTTCTCTAGGGAATGCTACCTCCCCTGAAGGCTCTCTGCCTACTGGCTTCTAGAAGATGATCACTTCCTCCTCCAAAAATGTCCTGAGTCTCAAGCTCGGCCATCAGTTTACCTCGTAATCACAGGCACCTACAGACACTGAGACCTTCTCCTTCCCCCCACCCCCATGATCTCACTGCTGGCTCACTGTCTCTCTCCAACATTACTTCTTTCTTGGATTCCCACACAGAGGATCCTTCCATTGCTCTGACCTCTCACATCATTGACTTCCTCTCCTGCAGTCGTCTTGTCCTCTGTCTTCCTTCAGTCATCTCTCTATGGCTATACCCCAGACCTTGTCGTTACCAACTGCTCTGTAACCCCAAAGCTAAGGGCCCAGCAGCCCGGCTCTCCCACTGACCACTTCTAATCCGCATCCCTCCGGTTCTTCATCCCACCCGTTCCTATAAGCCATTGACGCTACCACTTTCACTTTTACCCGCCATGTCCTCTCTCTCATGCTTATTAAATCAGTCCCTGCTCACAATCACTTCTTGCAGGTATGCTCATCTCCTTGGCAGACTTTAGCTCTGGGTAGATACAGCTTTACCTCTGTACTTGTATCCCTGTAATTGAACTTGAAGGGGTTCAGTAAATATAGACAAATGGACAACTATGCAGTACACTCTACTACATTCTAAGACTGACACTGAACTGTTACCTTATTTAATAAGAATGCAAACATGACTTCAGAAGAGTGGAGAGAAAAGGAAAACTTGGCACCTAGTCAGCTATATTTCAAATTTTAGAATAGGCTATTTTGCTCAAGATTTCTTTCTTTTGATGGTGGATAACTGTCTGTCAACCAGTACCATGTAACTCTCCTTAAAAAACTTTATAATCTTTTCCTAAAATTTAGCTTGACAGATTTATGCCTCAGAAGAGCAGTCATACAGTTATCTGTAAAAACAAAATGCAAGATTCTGATCAAGCCTCATGGTTGCTCACAAAGCAATCTACATCAGCTGCAAACTCATAGAGCAAGGTGGTTTCTCCTCTCTCCAGAGTCTGCCTACAGACCAGCACATCCACACTCAGGACACCGAAATTATTTCTGCTATCAAAATGAGCCTTCTCGGGCCTCCCTGGTGGCGCAGTGGGTTGAGTAACACACTGTCAAGCATCCGCAGCACAGCAGCACGAGTTCAATCCCCAGCCAGGGAGGGGACCCACATGGCGCAGCAGACCTCTCCTGCCTCACCCGCTGCTCCACTCAGCAGTGTATTTCAGTCGATCTTCCTGTTCTGCTCCCTGCTTTGTCTCTGGTGAATCCTCTCACCTATTGAGACTCTAGCCTGTACCCCAGCTCTTGTGTGCATAAATAATCTTTAAAAAAAAAACAACAAAAAACAAAATGAGCCTTCTTAAAGATGACATGATTGTTATAAAAGAAGGATGCAGAACAATACATTTTATAAACATATCAGGTTATATATTGACAAGAAACAAAGAAAGCAATCTTGAGCAGCATAGAACAAAACCCGTCATGCTGTCCACTTATCTCAGACATGGTTATAGAACTACAACGAAACCAGAAACCACTGAAGACAAAGGAGACAAAGCAGAACTTAAGACAAAAGCAACACCTCAAGAACAGTATCAAAAACAACAGAAAAAAACTCAGCAAATGGGGGCTTCCTGGTTGACTGTCCTCTCTCTGCATCTTCTAGCTCTTTTTGATCCAACTCACAAGTTAAAAAAAGATGACACACCAATCTGCCTGTTCTGTTCCCCATCCCATCTCTGGTGGGTCCTCTCACCCCCGCTCCTCTGGCCTGCACCCCAGTTCTTGTATGCAGAAATAAATCTTAAAAAAAAAGATGACTTGTTACTCAGACACCTACCTCTAGTTAAAAATAGTTCTGCAAGACTCCAACTACTAGATTGCCGGGCACACTGGGAACACTGCATAGGTGTTCTTTGTATTTCCAAACAAATCCAAGACAAAGAAATGGACATGTTCTAAAGCCATCATTCAAGGTGATTTAAATACCCAGATGTTTTCAGCAGAGTTCTACAAAGCCACTTTATGGGTGTCCCCATAGAATTCAAGACTGGGTAGTTCCGAAAGAATCCAAGAGCAGGAGTTCACAGCAAAGGAAGCCAACCTGCATGGTTCACGGCACAGATGCGCCAGGTTCTGAGTAGACGTCCTGAGTGAGGTCCTCTCTGTAGGTACGTCACCGGCTGCAACTGCACTAACCCACCACGCACAGCCCGCCGCGCACCTGGGCGAGGTGGGACAGCCTGCTGGGACCAGTGCTGACGTGCAGACGTCATGAGGCAACGCACAGTTTCTAAACTAATATGAATAAATTAGTTCAGTTTCTCTGTCCCTCTTATTTTTCAGAGTTTGTCATTTCCCCAGTGTGCGTCTCAGTCCAAACAGTACCAGCTAGCGTGTTCCATCAATGCTTACAATCTTTACCTTTGCAGAGTGATGAGAGACAAACGAAGTGAATAAATTAATAGAATGTTTTTCTGATTGTTCTCTTTACCGAGGAAGCTACCGGCCATGAAGGACTGCAGTGACGTTGGGCCCAGTATACGACTGTTGTGCTCTCAAATGCTAGTTTGGATAATAAGTCACAGCCACCTTGGCTTAGTCATAGCTATGTGAGTTCACAGAGCTCACATCCCTCCAACACATCTGCATGTCACTAAGCGTAGTGACATGTAACCTGAATGGGGATTTATTTCTACCATGTTCACGTCTGAATCCAATGTCAGATGCAAGAAACAGGTTTGCTTTTTTTTTTTAAAGCTGATTCAGTAGCAATTGTCTGTTATCACTACTCTATCAAGACCTGTGAATGTCTTCATTACTTAATAAATCCTGTTTACAACTTCACTACTCTTTGCATGAATTTAATCTATAAAAACTTGATTTCATTTAACTGTAGTGAAGTGAATTGATTTCTTTGTCAAATCCAGTGGAATAAAAACTGAAAAGCGTTTGCTCTCGCTAATTTGCACACGCACTTTCTCTTTCTTGCTCTTTCACACACACACAGTCTCATAAAGAGTCAAAGTACTAGTATTTCCCTCTCTGAATCTCTTAAATACCAAATGAACTGCACTCTCCTAATGCCAGCCAGCAACTACTCTCTCACAGTAAAAAGAAGGGTAACTGTGTTAAAATAAATGCTGCAGCAGAAGGAAGAGGGGAGAATCTAGAGCAGATGCAGTCGCTTAACCCCAAGGCGTGAGCTCCTCCGCTTACTCACCACGTCCAGCAAGCATAAAGCTGGCGCACTGGATTGGGAAAGGAACCCCTTTCCTGTGGGAAGTCGATGCTAATCAGATTTCCCTATGTTTGTCCTATCATTTAACAAGCATATGGTTTACATAGTCTCTGAACAATTTGGATCATGTAATTAGGAAGTTAAATTGCTCAGAAAAAGGCAAATGGAAAAACCATCTTTCCCGCATGGAGTTTATATGTAGACTTCCTCTGATTGTCTCCTACGGGTTCCAAGTTCACCAGCTGCGCTCCAAGGCTGTCCGCTTTGTGTCACAGGCTCCAATCAGGTGCAGCAATCAGATCCCTATAAGCCATCGTTGCTCTGCGGTGTAAACAGGCATGGGTCTTCCCATTAAAACCCACTTGAAGTCCTAGGAGCCTTTGCTCAGATTCCTTTCTTTTCTCTTTTCAACAAGGGAAAGAACTTCAGCAGGGAACAGTGGTAAACACACACTTCCCATAGTTCTCCCTGGGCAAGAGGCACTCAGACAGTGTTTGGCTTCACTGTCTGCAGTGCATCAGCAAAGGGAGAAAATGATACACCTTAATGCCGAATGGCTTTCCTACAGAGATTATTGTGGAGCCCTTTGAAATTTTTTCTTGCATAAATTCCTATAAAGGTTGGAAATTTCATAATGAGCACATATTTATGACTTACAAATCAGGTCACTTGGCAACTGCATGCAACGTGTACACATTTTTGAAATACCAAACAACGCACATATATATGCCCTAGTGAGTGCGGGATGAAAGACACCAGGAGTTAGCTCGGGAAGGAGGAGGAGGAAGGGTGAAAGAGGAGAGACTTTGCTTCTTCACATGGGTTTTCTGTTTATGAAGGAGAGCTCTGACATGAAAGTGCAATAAGTCATTATCCAACCAGTCTGAAATGCTAGTATTTCATAATTTCCTACACATTTGAAATATTTCACAATTTATGGGAAAAAATAACAAACACATGTTTACTATTAAAATAATGCACAGATGTGAAGCCTACCATCATCCCAGGTACCTGCAGACACCTAAGGGTGCTAATGAAGTGACTGCTGGACAAAGGAATATTTTCTGCCCTACAAACAGCTGATTACTTACAGATGATCACTGACTACAAATAAACTACAAAATGAAAGTTCACTAACATGGTTGGGTTAAAAAAAAGACCTTCCTGTGTATGAACATGAGTGACCCTGTTGGGAAATATAAAAGGGTAGTAGTAATCCATGTTATTTATACTAGCCATATAACTCATTTAATATAGAGGCAAACTTCAAATACTTCAGAATGCTTCAGAAGGCTTGAATGGATGGGAAAGTTTGCTATTACAGAGGTATCAACTCTTCCTAAATTTGTATAGAATTTGAATAGTCTCAAAACACAAATCTGGTTTTTCAGGGAGCAACAAGGAGATTGAATGGTCAATCTGATTCAAAACATGCTGAAAAATAAACATGTAGTAACAGTCAGATTGTGAAAAAAAGAATGAACTGGCTTTATGCCATATTAAAACACAAAGCTACAAAGATTCAAAGACGGGCACCGTAGCATGGGTGGACAGGTGGATCACCCAAACTAAACAACAGGTTCTCAAATAGGCTCCCCAAAATCTGGGGCTTTAAAACATAATACAAGGTAACATTTTAAATTTGTGGGGACTGGATGGGTCAGTCAACAGATAATATTGGGCAATGGGAAATATACGAAAAATTCAAAATTGTTAAGATTCCAACCTCACTCCTTAAGCTGGAAGTGAGAGTGGAATTCTTGGTTCCAAGCTCTGGGCAAGCAAGAGTCATGAAGAGATTAGTGACAAGACAGGGCTTTTGGGGGGGGGGGGGCACAGACACATCTGAACTGCCTGCAGGTCAGGGGGTACTTTTTTCTTTTTAAATAATGTTTAATTTTTTTAAGATTTTTAAAAAATTTATGCATACAAGAACTGGGGTACAGGCAGGCCAGAGGTGTGGGGTGAAAGGATTCACCAGAGACAGAGTTGGGAACAGAACAGGCAGATTTACTGAAGTGCACTGCTGAGGGGAGCAGCGGGTAAGGCACGAGAGGTCTGCTGAGCTATGTGGGTTCCCCCCTGGCTGGGGATCTAACTCGTGCTGCAGCAGCTGCAGACAGCTTCATAGTGCTGCGTCTTAACCCCTTGTGCCACCAAGGAGGCCTCCAGGGGGTGCTTTTTAATGTACAAAATACCTGAGGAAGATTCACACTATGATCCTTATTAGCAAACATCTTAGGTACATAACAAATACGAGCAAGGAGATGAAAGATTTTGCTGACCAAGGTGGACATTGGTGTATGACAGGAAAGAAGGCCAGGGCTGGGTACAATGACCCGTTTTTTCATCATCCTAACTGTGTGCTGTCTCACACTGTACCTTGGTATTGTTCTGGAACTTCATTTACAGCAGAAATCTGACAGATGGAAACACAATCAGCATTTCCAATTCTTCCTTATGCACAAGAACGAAATTGAATTTAAAATAAAAGGTGCTATAAAGAATCATGCAAAACAAAACATCACAGTTTCCTACATGATCTATTCAGTAGCTTCCTTCCTATAGGCTTCTTGAAAATAGTCACAGAGCTTCCCTGTCTTGGCAAAACCTTTCTTGATATGCTGGTGCCAAGACAAATGCCTCCTAAGCTAGCAGCTGCCTGCACTTTCTCACTATGCCAGGGAAATTGTTCCCCAACCTCATCATGACCCAACTTCCTCACAACTCCGGTGACCTGGACCTCACCATGGTCTTCCCTGCTGTGACACAATCTGACGATGCTGACCACCTGTGACATCCTCAGATACTATCTTCTTCCAGTGCCTTCTGTAACATCTCTTAGTTCCCCTTTTTTAGAGTCTTTCTCTAGGATCTAGGATGTAGAACTTCTTGTTTTCTCCCAGGGATTTGTAATGGTCTGCCATGCTGTTGGTGAGCCATTTCACACAGTCCAGGGCTTTTCACCAGATCAGAGGAGATTTTTCCTATTTTCCTTCAGTACACGTGTGAGAATTTTCCTCTTCATATTTCAACTTGTTTCTCTTCTGCTACTGACATGGTTTCTAAATCTCCACTTTACCTTGTACTTACTCTGGTTAAACATATTTGGGGTGGAGAATATTGACTTATATTGAAATTTTTTTAGAGTCAAGCGGTCAAAACATTTCCACGTGACTGGAGTTGATTTCAATTTTATAGACAGATGATCACTGACTACAAATATACTACAAACTGAAAATTCATAGCTGGGTTAAAAAAAAAAAGACCTTCCTATGTATGAATATGAGTGACACTGTTGGAAAATATAAAAGTATAATCCATGTTATTTACCATAGCCATATCACCCATATAATATTCAGGGTTAAATGTAACTTTCTTCTATATAGAGACATGATTTTAGAATTATATGGTTTTATATATAGACATATGAATTTAGAATTATATGATTTTAGAATCATACCAATAAATTTTTAGTGGAATATTATACGATTTCAAAGTAATGAAGTACACAGTGTAACAGGTAAGAGCACAGATTTGTTCTGGAATATCTGATGGGAATCCCAATTGTAACTCCCCTTTGCTTTGTGATCTTGAACAAGTTACTAATCCTCCTATGCTTCAGTTTTCTCAACTATAAAATGGAGATAATACCAATCTCTTCAGATTGCTGCATGGATGAAATGAGATAATGCCTTTGTTATCTCCCTGCATATAAAGCTCTTAAATCATGCCTGGCTCCCAGCCAGTAAATGTTAGCTATTAGCAGTAATTTTCCCGACAGAGCATCAATGCATTTAACTTTGCAGATGGGCAAGAGAACTAAGCATAATTAGAATTAAACACCTGTGTTGAGAAATTACTAATTTGGCAAGTGCTCTGACCAGCAAAACAAGGCATGATATTTATCTAGAAACTGATTTCAAACAGCTGGATTTTTTCAGTTCCCCAAAAGAATTTTGAGGACTAACAAACAGCCCACATGCTTCCTACTTTGTCAAGATTAGAATAGCTGCAACAAAGGTTACGTTTATTGATAAGATAACGATCTGTTGTGATTCACTGTCACCAAAAAAATATGACCAGAGACCCACAAAGAGACCGTTAAGCCCCATTCCTACAGCTTCACCAGATTCCACAACCTGAGCGCTCCCTGGCTGCATCCAGATGCCCTGAGCTCATAGTCTTTGATAAAGAGGAGACAGGCGGGTGCAAAGGAAAGAAAGGCTGTGAGACCTTACTGAAGCATCCTTCCGCATACCCCAAAGAAAGCAGGCTCTGAAGAACAAGTAAGTACTTCCCACGTTGGTAACAGGGTTATTACTTCAATTGCGAGACTAACCCTTACATTCCAGTTCAGCATAATTTCCACTAACTTCAGTGAATAAATAGGGAAAATATACTAAATTTACTTTTAGTCACAGTGGTAATGTTTCCTTATCAGTTATGAGGGGTGGCATAAGAAAATCACTATCACAACAGCGTAACATTATCCACACCAACTTATAAAGTAATATAAAAGTAGATCAGTGGTGATGCTTCATTCGTTTGCCTTCTACCATGATTCCTGATGGGGAAGGAGGGCCATGAAGTTAAACACGCTTATTCCCATGGTCCTATTCTGCAGGACGTAAATCCAGTTGTGACCTCAGAGTGCACCACAATCTTTGGCTATATAGCAATGGCTGCAGGCTTCAAACCTTGGTTTTAAACAATAAACTATTGTCAAAGCAGAAGGGCAATAATTTGATTTGTGGCAAGAACTTCAGAGAGAGACAGACGATACTAGGAACAATGTCACAGCTTGCATCCACCCCTTAGTGGGACTATGCCCTATATAAGACCTTTCTGTGCGTGACTCAATCTAATGTCTGTGCAGAGGGTGAATTATTACACCCACTTCACAGATGACAATACCAAGACCCCGGAAGAGTCAAAGTCCAAGGTCACAGAGACACAGGGCTTGAGTCCAGTTCTGCCTGACCCCAGGCACTGACAATACGCTTCTCAGTCTTGCGGCTTTTAACACTGAAGAGCAACATGGACTCTTCTTACAGACACAGAAACAATAACGTTACTATTCATGGAAACAGGACTCAAGGGTGTGTGGGGTGGCCAAAGAAAGAGGAGGAGGAAAAGGAAATGGGACTCTCCCTCCCTCCCATCCCATGTCACCATCATGAATTTTGAACTTGACACTAAGTAGTCAGAAACAGCCAAATGTCATGTCCCAGGAATAAAAGGGCTTTGACTTTCTTTTATCCAGGATACGCTTTAGTTTCCCAAGGAAAGAGCTTGTTTACGGAGGAAGAGACACCCTATCAGGTGACTTCAGTTTCTGTAATGGGAAAGCTTTCAAAATGGGCCAAACCAGGACACAACTCTGTTTCCTAGGGAAAGCGGCCACTTGCATTCAAACTACCTGGAAAAATGCAAGATCAAATCTAAATATCTGAACTTGTACTCATGATCTGGTAGTGTTCTGTGGTAAAGAATGCTTCTTCCCAACCTGAAGATTTGTAATGTGTTGAAGAGGTCAAGTTATGTCAATATGCACAACATTTATGGAACCAGGAATCAAGAAGTGGAAATGTGTAGTCTTAAATGTCTGCAGGAAGGAAATGTTATGAAAAGGAAATGCTCTTCCCACTCTCTGCGGTTACTTTCACTAAAGGTAAGGGAACACTCACAAAAGTTATTTGGTTCTGGTTCTAATTTTCTCCTATGGCTAGTAAAACTATAAACACACTTAATAAAACCTTGCCTTGGAAAAGGTGTTTATCAAAACAAACAAGATGTAAGTTTCTAGACCATTTTGGCCAATGACATTACAGGTAAAAATACTCTTTAAAAGAAAGTCAAGAAGTAATGAACATAAAGACATTGTTACAAGAGCAGATCCTGGAGAAAGATTCAGATTACCATTCTGGCTTTGCTGAGACTTTAAAAGAGCTAGTGTGCTTGCTCGCTCTTGCTCTCTTTTCCTTTCCCTCTCTCTCTCTCTCTCTCTCTCTCTTCCCCCCTCTCTCTCCCTAACCCTCTCTCTCTCACTGCTTCAGTGTCCTCATCTGTAAAATGGAAGTGATAACTTAATGACATACTGCATATACACTCTGAACACAGTGAATGACATACTGTATATGCTTTTATAATAGAGCTTGTTATCATTAATATTACTACTTAATTTTATTAATATTATTAATATTACTAACTTTATTTTTTTAATTATTTATACATACAAAAACAGGCCAGAGGTGGTGTGGGGGGTGGGTGAGAGGATTTACCAGAGACAGAGCGGGAAACAGAACAGGCAGATCTACTGAAATATACTGCTGAGGGGAGCAGAGAGCAAGACAGGAGAGGTCTGCTGTGCCATGTGGGTCACTCTCTGGCTGGGGATTGAACTCGTGCTGCAGTGGCTATGGATGCTTCATAGTGGTTGCTAAACCCAATGTGCCACCAGGGAGGCCCTCTACTCATCTAACTTTAAAGAAAACCCAAAAAATACCATGGCTAGATCATCTGTGGGTAGAGAACCCAGAGTAGAATGAAAGAAACAAATCAGGACATGCTTACTTTTGCTTTTACAGATGCAAGGTCTATCTCAAACAGCTCATCTTTCTGGCACTGGGCCATCACCCCAATTAGAACACTGTATTCTCTAAATATGACAAAGGGCACACCTCGGCAAAAATGGGACAAAAAAGTCTCAACAACAAGACACTTATGTAAACCAGAGTTGGATAACTAACACCAGCCAAAGTAAAGCAGGTTTTTAATCTGGAGTCATTTGTCTCCTTTGAAACAAACCCCACCCTCCATTTATCTTAAAGAAAGACATTAGTTCTTTAAAGAACACTTCTTCTTCCCAAACTGCACCTGTTTTAATTAATGTTCTGTGAAAAGTGTTTGGTTAGTGTTCTGTGGTCGTCCCAGTCTCCTTAACACCAGACCTGTGACCCAAGACAGCCCCCTGAGATACAAAAGTGCTCTGGGGGGTGATCTGAAAAATAGAGAGTCCCATTGGGGTAGCATCTGTTCTCATCCTTGGCTCCCTTTCATGACTTTGGTTTTCAATAAAATCAGGATGCCTGGACATTCAGGAGCCTCTGAAACCATGAAGTCAGATGAGTCAGGGCAAAAAAGTAAACCTGAGCTGGTTACTGGGGACCAGGGGACCAGGGGACCCAGCTGGCCCACCTCAATCTTCATGTTTGGCCTGAGAGAGATGGCTTCACTTTATTGTCACTTGGGAATTTACTTATTTACTTATATACGAGAGGTTTTCCTAAACGAAGGAAGAGTGAATCTTCCAAAGGGAAATGGAATAGACAGGGCTTCCCAAACTTACTTGATTTCTTGTTTTATATATTATACAATGATTCAACATTTCTACTGCTTAAAACCCTATGTAGGAGTACTTGCAGCTCAAAATACTAGATGGCACAAGAGTGCAAAATGAAAGCAAGCAAAATAAAAACCCAGAAAACTCTACAGAGCACAGTTTTACAAATAAAATACAAACTGTGGTCCTAGGGCATGTGTGATAAATTTATAGGTACTCCACAAGACAGAGATGAGAAGCCACATGATAAACAGAGCTCCCAATTTGTTTTTGCCAAAAATTAATTTTAAATATTTATCTAAAAACTAAGATGCAATGGAGTAGTGTACAAAAATCAATATCCTTCAAAAATAAAAGACCTTATGGACATTTTAGCTCGGGGGTGAGATGGAAGCTGTCTGCTCGCTGAGTAATTTATTCATTCATTCAAACTGCTTATATTTAATCATCCACTTGGCTGGTTCATATTTGACAGAGACTCATTAAGTGACCGTTACAGGCCAGGCACTGAACTGTGCCCTGAGGATACAAAGGTCAATAGGACAGACAAGTACACATCCTCACCCAATGTCAGGGCTGAGAAAATACAGGATTTTATGGGGCAGAGTGTGACAGTGAAACGGCCCTCCAGAGAACTGGACCCCAACTTCCAGTGGATGCAATAATTAAGACCCAGAGAACAAACAGGACTCTGTCTAGAAATGGTTAGGGCTGGAAGTGGAGTTGAATGGAGGAAGAGTATTTGAGGTAGATTAAGAAGCTTGTGCAGACAACCGATACAGGAACTCCCAGCAGCAGAGCTAATCAAAGACAAGTCCCAGGGGTTAGAAAAGACATGCAGGGCGGCATTAACAGGAAGTCTAGGGTGAGACCACAGAAGGGCTGCTTGCGAAGGATGAACTTAGTTGATCTGTCCTTTAAGAAGCGTTCTCTGCCTATGGAATGGAAAATGGATGGAAAGATGATAACATGGGTCCAGTCGGAGGTCGCCTACGGGCAAGGGCAAGGAAGCTGGTTCAAGAGCAGTGGCCATGGGAGGAGGGAATCGGTTTCATGGGCAGCTTAAAAGATGGGTGGTTTGTTGGGGAGGGAGCAGAATGAGGAAAGAGAGAGTCAGAGTCTTCTAGGTTTAGTTTTGAGCAACCGGATGAATAGAAGGGAACAGACTTTAGAGAAGACACAGTTTGTTTAAAGGAGAAGAGCTAGACATGAAGGTAACCTACAAGGTTTCAAGTCATCTGAACATGATGACAGTTAGAAATCTATGAAAAGTGGCACCAATCAATGTTAAAAAATTATGTTCTAGAACTAGCTGAAGGTATTATGACACAATTATTAGTTACAAGTTTAGGTGGGATACTCTAGGGATGGGCTAGAGTACAGTGGGTTGTTGAATAGTGTCTTCCAAAAAAAGTAAGATGAAGTCTTAACCCAGGTTATCTTTATTTGTGACCTTAATTGGAAATTAAAGTCCTTACAGATAGAATCAAGTTAAAATAAGTTCATTCTGGATTAACATGGGCCCTAAATGCAATAACTGTTGTCCTTATAAGGGGAGGGAGATTTATAGACATGTGGAGAGAAGAGAGCCATGTAGAGACAGAGGCAGAGAACAGAGTTACACTGCCAAAGGCCTAGGAATGCCAGGAGCCAGCAGGAGTTGAAAGGGGCAAAGAATGATTCCCTTTAGAGCCTTTTGAGGGAGCGTGGCCCCGCCAAAACCTTCAGACTTTTGTCTCCAGAAGGTGGGGAAAATAAACCCCTCTTGTTTTAAGCCACCTAGTTTTTGGTACTTTGCTACAGCATGAAAGAAGCTAATACAAGAAAGAAAACTTTGTTTTTAGCTTCAGAAGAAAATGGGAGAAAGACATAAACCAAATATATATTCCCAAGGCACTGAATGAGTCCAATGAGATAGCTGACAGCTTTATAGAACAAGTCTGTTGTGAATATGAACCTATTTAGGTCTTGGGTTCAGCTTTCACATTTCAAAATTGGGAACGATAGTACTTAATCCTTAAGGTTATTCAGTTCTATACACTGTAATAGATAACTAGTTATAACTATGTTCTTATGAATTACATAAGTATAATATTATAGGAAGTTATTATTCATTAACCTGTAATAACTACTTACAAATATGTTCTTATGAATTATGTAAGTGTAATGTCTATACTGTTATAATAACTGTTATTAGTCATTAACCTGTGAGTCCAACATGGCAACCCAGTCCTTTCTTATTTCAATTTTCTGGCTGTTCCAGGTCTGAAGATTCATACAGTGTCACTGCTCTCCAGGCAGCTGGCGTTCAGTCTGCCATCGCTCAAGTGGTTCTCTACTGGAAGTGATTTGGTCCGTGGGAGGCATATGACAATATCTGGAGGTAATTTTGGTTGTCACAGCTTGGAGTGAGGTGCTACCAGCTAATACTGGACCACTGAAGTCAGCAATGCCACTAAAACATCCTACAAAGCACAGGATAACCACCCAGGCCCCCAAAATGAAAGAATCATTAGCCTCAATGGTGATCAGCAGAGAACCCTGCTCCTTTACCCAGAATACCTGCAGTCAAAATTTCAACTACTAAAGAATTCACTTTCTCATCAAAAGTTGTCAAACTGAATGTGAGTTCTTCTGAGATGTGGCAGGACAGACAACCGATACAGGAACTCCCAGGCAGCCCAGAGCTTATCAAAGTTTGACACCTCCTTTTGATATTCTGAAAAATTCCTGTCCTAGAAGATATCTTGCTCCTGGGTTGCCGGCAATGACATGCACTGCAGAACCCAGGCAGCCACACAGCCCAGCAATTTGTGGGATGTGTTCCCATAAACCATCTGCCACGCTGGGTCAGAGGAGGAACAGTCACTGTCTAGAACTTTCCCTGAAGTTACAAACCATTCAAGACCTAGCAGCTAAGCTCCTTGACTGAACCCTGAAATTACAATTAGGGAGTAGATGGCTGGAAGGGTCCCACAGAGCTGCCATTGGTAATCAGCCTTTGTCTGTATCTAATAGCCAAGCAAAATGAGGGCCTTGCTCCACGTTATTGTCTCTCCTGCAGACTCTGGCATGCAAAGCATTTGCAGTTGCCTTCTAAGCCACAGAGTAAATAGGGCCATGCATACTGTACATTTTTAGGCAAGCCTGTTTATCAGGCCTCTGTGGTCTGCTTGCCACCCTGATGGCATATGTAGGTCATAAATAACTTGACCCTCCAGTGCTAATTCCCAAGGTAAGAGTGCATGAGAAACAAGGAGTTGGTAAGGGCAAGAGACTCCCAGTTTGGGTAAAGGCTAAGATGGGTACTTAAGTTACCCTTTCCATTGGAGCTGTATATTTTGCTCTTTCTTTTATTAATAATTCAAGTTCAAATATATCTCAACCATGAAGTGTGGGATAGGCAGGTAAGCAATATTAATTATAACGGCAAAATTTCCTGCAGAAAGGAATGTATGGTACTAAGAAGAACAGTATAGACATTTGATTCTAACTTTCAAAGGCTATATTTATTAAGCAGCTCTATGTAAGTTCAAGAATAAAAGTTGTACTATACTGGTTTAAATACCCTTCGTGTTTTCGTCATGTTGCCGAAGACATCATCATCAAAACTACATTTATATTTAAAGCTGGCTTGGTACTGTCAATGTATATTTTATTATTAAAATCAAAAGTTTAGTTAAAGCTTTAGGTCTATTGAGACAGAATAAATATTTCAACAGCTGGAAGATGTTAAAAGTCAAGAGTTCTGGCATTTGAAGAGTAATACAATTACTCTCTTCTAAAAAAAAAAATCACCAACAAAACACACTATCACATAAGAAAGCAATAACATAAAAAATTCAAAATTATAATTCCTCTCCCATCTTTACTTATAAAGCTTATTTAGTGACTACATGTATCTAAACTGCCTCGGGGGGAAAAAAATCTTCCTGAAGTTATGAAAATACTACTTTCTGAAGCATGAAATATAATTATCAGTATTTTTATATACTTAGCATAGTTGTATTATGGTTTTTCTGGATAGACAAAGTTTTTATTTCAGCTAGACAGCAGAAATAATTATTAATATAGTCATTATATGGTACAAAAAGAAAAAAAACAAAACTTGTTTTAATTTAGGTTGCACTTTCAAGCTAAAATGACAACTCAGAAGTAGCATTCAAGTAAGATTTCATGATAAATTTGGGTTTTGATTTAATATTTTCATAGAAGCCCGTTACCACGATTGTCTCCTTGTCTAAACTGCACTCCGTGTGTGACCTTATTCTTGCTATACGCCAGCAACTCAGCCCACCATCATTGCATTCAAATGTAGAAAGAACACACCACAGATTCATGTTTTCACTCTAAGTTCAAGTTCTTGGAAAGATGTCATACTTACTTAGGACCAGCAGGAAAATATTTTACAAATAGTAGCTATGTTTGGTGTATTTAATAAAGAACATTCCTTAGCGGAAGGCAGAGCTGAGGTGTCTGTGCGTGCAGTGGTATGTGTGGTGTGGCCTGTGATGTATGCGGTGGGTCTATGATGTCTGCATGTGTGTATGTGTGTGTTCTAAGTGGGAACAGTTAGTACTGTAAAGAATAAGCCTCCACAGTATTCTTCCTGGATGTCTCCACAGAGCTGGACATGAATACACAACCAGAAGTCAGAAGTAAGAAGAATAAGTGCTGCCAGCCCACTGACATGCTTTCTTCTCTTTAGAAGTGAGTGTTGGGTTACTGCCAACATCCTTCCAGTCACCAGAAAACTGTTTAGACTAACAATCAAGAGCAGCAGATTTTAAATTAAGGTATGAGGAGCAAGAGAGTTGTGCCAGCCTATTCCCAACTTTTATCTGTGTGCTACAAATGTTCCACACAGAAGTTTAGAAAATGCTAACTGGGAGTACAAGTCTTGTCTCCCTGAGGATACCATGAGAGCCAAAGACAGAACATGTAATGTGCTTACAACAGTGGCTTGCAAGCTGTGGACGTGCAGCAGAGGCTGGCTACCGTGATGATGCCGATAAAGACCTGAGTGTTAAGAAAATGAAACATAGATGCTATCACATTCCATCTAAAATCTTGAAAGGCTGATCACTTCTAACAGACATTCAAATCACAATGCTTCAAACTCTAAGTCCAGCTGGCAACACCAGAAACAGGCCCACTTACCTCTTCTTCTTTGTAATAATGAGCACATCATTAAAGAGAAAGAAGTAGACTTGCTGCTTGGACGTCCTTCTTGAGAATAGGACCATGTCTTCTACGTAGGCCGTTAGTTCACCTCTCTTTACCAACCACCGTGAAGAGGAGACTAGTGGGAAAGGCTACAAAAAGAGAAAATTCAGTGCCTACA
Source organism: Galemys pyrenaicus (assembly GCA_019455555.1). Lineage (NCBI taxonomy): Eukaryota > Metazoa > Chordata > Mammalia > Eulipotyphla > Talpidae > Galemys > Galemys pyrenaicus. Next base: position 12,501,531 of record JAGFMF010011796.1, read on the forward strand.
GCCAAATTAAAGTCCTTTCAAGATAATCAAAAGTAAAATAGAAAAGTTACAGTCAAACAAATGATACACCTTATGGTAGGTGTCATTACTTCATCATTTCATATAGTACAAAGGTACAGCAATTCCCCAAGAGAAAATGGAGAATAATTTATTTTCTAATATAAAAAGCTATTAACTTGCTTATATAACAACTAAAACTCAATGAGAAAGTGCTATTGAGTGAGCCAAAATTATAACCCTTCCAATAACTCCCAGCTGAAAAGAAGACTGATAAGAAAGGACTCATTTGAAATTGGTAAGTTTCATTATGAATCTGTTGGTATCAACTGCAGCTATTTTAAATACCATATGTCAGATCTAAACAAATGGAAAAAACACAGACAACTGCAGTTAACAGGAGACAAGCAAAAACGTCCATATTTGCTTTATGAACTAAAATGACTTCATTCAAAAGACAAAAATCCCCACACACTTAATGTTTTGTCTACTAAAGATCTGCTTAAGCAAATCTGAAGAACATCTGTTGTTAAGTTTAAGGTAGTTTTCCTCATGGAAGTTCATCCCTGAAAGCATCATGCCACTTTCTGGCTGTTAATATAAAGTTTTCAAGTAATAATCCATCCTAATCTCATTATAAAAAAAAAAAAAGACTGCATACAAATAATTACACTATGTTTTCTTTATTCAGTTTCCACCTTCCAACTGAAAATTCACTCAAAACCACTTAGTCTCGCATAATCCCCCTTTAAAAACTTACCGGAAGTGCTTACTGCCAAAATTCTGACTTAAAAACTGAATCCACAAAGTAGTGAAGGTTCTGGGACACACACAAAACATAACAAGGGGTGGACTGCAACCCAATGTCATCATCTCAAGGAGCAGTGATTAAAAGCTACAGGAAACCGAGGACATTTGGAAGGAAAGAAGATGGCTGAGGGAAAATTCCATATACATATGGTTACATGTGTGTGTATACCAAATATATTTGAACCTATTAAAGCCACCAAAGCATGAGTTCAATCCCCAGCCAGGGAGGTGACCCACATGGCACAGCAGACCTCTGCTGCCTCGCCTGCTGCTCCCCTCGGCCGTGTGTTTCAGTCCATCTGCCTGTTCTGCTCCCCGCTCTGTCTCTGGTGAATCCGCTCACCCCCTGTGCCTCTAGCCTGTACGCCAGTTCTTGCATGCGTAAATCTTAAAAAAAAAGGAATTTTATAAGATGATCACGTATCAGTTTATACTATTTTCTTGAATGTTTAAAAAGGAAGATGAAACATTATGACAGATCTAAAACTTTCAAAATCAACAATATAGGGAGTTTTGTGGAATTTCCAGTGCTGACATCTCAAGTCAGATTATTATCCAACAGAAACAGCTGGATCTTGAAAGACCCATAGACAGATTACTCTGAAGGATCCCACCACACACAAAAGAGACCACTACAAAGAACTGTGTCCACGGTAAGTCCTGCCACAGGACTGTAATGACCAGAAACACAGTGGTACTATTGTTATTCCATGTAACCCCACAGGAGGATTGAGGGCCATGTAAGTTCTAGTGTACGTACCAATCTATAAAGGGCAAAGAGCCTTTTAAAGATTTTGTAGTCTTAAAAATAGGTTGATTTTTAGACTCCTCATATTCTACTAGGCAAAAATAAAATTTCAGTGAATACCTAAAACTGACATGGTTTTCAACGTCAATGGTTATTTTGAAAATAAAAATTCTATACTGTAAATGCTTTCTGTTTCAGAATTTATTGTTGTAAGATTAAACTCATTCAGAATTTTTTTAAAAGAAACTACTAAAATAACTATTTGACTCTACACTTATTTTTCATGTCCACCATTTCTTTGAAGCTATTCGGACAAAGCATCTGAGTGGTATTTCCTGACTGCTTTCCATGAACCAGGTCTACTTCAAGTTCCTTAAATCTATTAATTTAATCCCCACAATAACTCACGAGAAAAAGTAATATTACCAGTTCCAGCTTAGAGTTCAGAAAACTAAGACATGTAAGTTAAGCAAAGCCTAAGGCGATCCAGTGTGCATAGCAATAGTGAGAAAACTGGAACTCAGATTGACCAGTTTCACTGGCTTCCTAAGAGCTAATCCAGTGGACTCTCATGTTTATGCCTCTAATATTTCCACCCTGTGGAGTACAATACTCTTCTGAAAAACTTGTGTAGTTATAGAAAAAGGTTTTCACTCCTTCAAATGAGAAAAGTTCCATCCTGTTATACTGTCATAGTTAAGACTGTGGACTCGAGTCATCTGCAAGTCCAAATGTAAGCTTCACTACATCTTTGTGTATGACTGGGTAGATTATTCAATATTGCTAGGTTCAGATTCCTTAACTACAAAGAAATAATAATAGGATCCTTGATGAGATTCTTGTGAGAGTTAAATGAGACTGTGTGAAAATGGTATCCAATAAATATTGTCATAGCAGCAGCTGCTATGATAGCACCATGGACCAAATATGGCCAACACAGATCTCATTCATTTCCCCAACGCTCCTCCCCACTGGGGATTTTCAGTGTGGACAGACATTACTCTTATTCGGGCACACTACACACTTCTCCACGTTTTCTTCCAGTCTAACTGGTTTTCCATCTCCGGTCCTATTATCTTCCCAACTCATCCTTCAAAGGCTGATATAATAGAATTTTTAAATAATAAGTTGAATTGTTTTAAGTGTGTGCATGTGCTTGTGTGTGCCTGTGTGTGTGTGTGAGAAGAGAGGGAGGGTAAGTTTTATTTTTAAAAAACAAATACTATAAAAAAAGTTCTAAGGCAAAAGAGTCCTTCCCACCTTGTTCCTGATCAATCCAGTTCCCACCCCTTGACCAAAGTTCCCACATGGAAATAACTGTTATTACTCTCATATTTCTTATCCATAAGCAAATTTTATATTCTTTTTAAAACCTGTTCTGTACTTTCTTTACTTAATATATAAAAAAGCCTTCCATATTGGTAGTTTTAAAATTCTTCATTTTCTAAAGGTTTTATTCATTTATGCATATAAGAACTGGGGTGCAGGACAGTATGGGTGGTGGTGGTGGTGAGAGGATTCATCAGAGACAGACGGGGAGCAGAACAGGCTGATCAAATACACTGCTGAGGGGAGCAACAGACAAGACAGGAAAGATCTGCTGCGCCATGTGGGTCAGTTTTCTAGTGGGGGAATTGAGGATCAAACTCATGTGCTGTGGCTGGTGATTGACAGCGGTGACACTTAACCCCTGCATTACCAGGGAAGCCCAAATTCTTTAAAGTTAAGTGGTATTATATTATTCGAGTGTACCCAATTTATTTAATTTGTCCCCTATTGATTTAACTTGTCTCCAACTTTTTGGTATTACAAGCAATGCTGTCTGAACAGCTGTCTATGTGTTGGGGTGTGTGTGTGTGTAATACCCACCAGTGAGGCTGTAACAATCTTTCCCACAACTGATGTATCAAAGTGCCTTTCCCTACAACCCAACCTCACCAGCATTTTGTTTATGCTGAATTTAATCATGGGCCATAAGCTTTTGTTTCTTAAGTGTCTTCTGGGATAACTTTTCTCCTATGTAACCTACCTCTTCTGCGCTTTTTTTTAAGTTTTAAAATTCTCCTTCATTTTACAGGCCAGAGGTGTCGGGGTGGGGTGAGCAGATTCACCAGAGATTGGGGAACAGAAGAGGCAGATCAACTGAAATACATTGCTGAGGGGAGCAGTGAGCATGGCAGGAGAGGTCTGCTGCACCATGTGGGTCCCCTCCCTGGCCAAGGGCAGGGATCAAACTCGTGCTGCAGTGGCTGCGGTTTGCTTCACAGTGTGTTGCTCAACCCACTGCACCACCAGGGAGTCCCCCTTCTGCTCTTGTTCAGTAAGTATCATATCAGTGTGGCAGGGGAGCTCATGGTTGGGTTAATCCGACCATGAGCTCTGTGATTTATGAGACACATTTAGGGGGCTTGTTCACCTGGATTTGCTCAATGAAGAATCTCCACAGAAACCCTTAAATTCAAGGTTACACTCCACATTTTGAAGCATGGTTAGTGAACATTCGAATGTCATTTGGAGGCACCACTGCACCAGCCCCACTGTTTAGCCTGGGCACACTTCCCCACTCCGCCCTTATAACAGGCGCATGCTGCTTCTGTGGAGTGACGTCCTTCAGACAGTTGGTGGCTTTTCACAGATGATACCCTTGATGGTCATACGTGTTCTTAAAATGAACATGAAGACTTGAACTTCTTTATTTGCATAGTTCTTTCAGGGTCAAGTGAGTAGTCCACCATTTTCAGATCCCACCTAAGACCACTTACAAGGAAAGGGAGAAGCCTGACTTAGACCTTTTTAATGACTCTCAGATGGTCTACTGGGCTCCCCTTTGTGGCACACAACCCCCGTCCCCATATGAGCTTCTGCTAACTACTCCAGTTCTGTCCACTCCCCTCGCACCCTAACCCTACCCACACGGCCTGAGCACAGTTCCTGCACTACAGCAGCTGAAAGCATTTCCCGTGCAGTGGCTCCTGCTCTTGACTCCTGGAAAAACCTTCCTAACTCACCTTTCCAGATTCAGCTCAAACAGACCTCAAGTGCAAAGCGTTGCCTGGCGGCTAGAAGCGCCCCCATCTCCCTGTCCCTCATTCTCAGGGGTCACTACCCGCTTTCCATTGCCAGCATTCTAAATAGGCTTCCATCCCCGTAAAGTAGCAGACTGCTGACTCCTCTGTGTTTCTGTGTTGCTGATTCTTTCTAGGCCGCAGCTCCCAGAGCCATGATCATGCTTTTGTTTTCTCACTGCATTTGAGATGCAGGAAAATGGACTTGCTGGGACAAACCATTTTACCTCTTTGAGCATTTATCATCTTTAAAATCAACTGAATAAACATCTTCATTTTTATTCATGAAGTGTTATGGAAATAAAGTCCTAAGATTTATTAATAAGAGTAAGTGGTGAGTGGTCTAAAATAATATAATCCATTATATTTCATAAATTAAAAGTATATATTTTTTAAATCTAAACTTAGAATATTTTCTTTTAAGCTTGCAAGTACGTTATTTAACCATTGAACCAAAAGTAAACAACCCAAAACTCATGACTTTAATAGATGTCAATTATTTACTTTTAAGGACCTGTAGGGTAAGCATTGCTCAATCACAAATTAATTTTATGTTCTGGAGAAACAGAGCTTAAAGTATCTTAACCCAACTGACTTTTGGTGAGGAAAGAAAAAAAAAAAAAGGTCAGTAAAAGGATTTATCACCTTTAAAAAAAGGAAATGGTTAGGGACTGATAACCATTAACAAAGAGAAGATTAAAGAACGTGTGATGTCCAGATATATTTTCTAAAATAATTAGGAATGAATGACAGAGAAAAGATAGGACTCTGAAAGATGAGAGAAAGATAGGTTTCGAAGTCACAATAAACTTCCCTGTGAGGAGTAATAACAATTTAAAATGCATGCGCGTGTTTGCATTGTTATCGGCAAGACCTATTACATGTTCTAAGAATCACAGACCATCCTTCTGTAACAGGGTGGTCCACAGGAAAGGGGAAAGTTCCAAAATCCTGGTTCCGCCCTAAGTGGGTAAAGCTGAGCAGGAATAAAAAGATACTAAAAAAAAAAAAAGAGAGAGGACAGAAGGAAGGGAGGAAGAAGGAAGCAGGATGGAGAGCAGCAAGGAGGCATAAAAAAAAGCACGTAAAGCGAAGGAACATGTAAAAAAAACTGCGCTTGCTTTTTAGTCTTAAACTAGTTAAAACAAATATAAGTAAAAGACCCGTGGGGAAGTTAACAATAGCCACTTTTATCCTAATTTTAATTTTGCTCTTCCTCTCAAATTTATCTAACTCTCTTTAACCCTTTTCTATAAATCTCTACTAAAAGGTCCTTTAGACTTGTGGCAGGCTTTTGTACTTTGCTTTGGGCCAATCCTATTTGGCTGGACTTTAACCCTCAACAAAATGAGTAACTTTAAATGCTTAACTTAATAACTATATTCTTTATCCTTTCTATATTGTACCCTAGTTATATTAAAATTCCTTTCCATTAAAAATCTTATATATTTATCTTAATGCGGCAAATAGCAGAACCCATTTAGAAAGAGCAGGTTTGGGGGTTCTAAAATACCCCTCCTTCCTACCCTATAACACTTCTGCATCTTAACTGCTGTCTTCACATGTTAGGGTGAGTAGCCTGTACCAAGCTGCAAGGGATGACATTGGGACCCCAGTCCTAATTCTGCCACCACTAACCTTACCCTGTTAATTCTTTGGGCTTTATTTTCCTCTAATAAAAAGTATCATCATACATGCTGGTGGTCTTCAAACTAAAAGACGTGACAGAAAATCTACTCTCTGAAGAAGACCATGAAAAAAAAAAACTGGGGTCACTCGTAATACCGCTGTATGAATTCAGAATACATTTACTAAAATAAAGAAAGTTGCTTAATTAAATTTACTTGAATAAATACAAGACTGACATCCATTAAGAACTAAGCAATGCGCCAATACAGAAATGACCATGGCCTGGATTTACCATTTCTTCATTACATCTTCATGTCATTTGCTGCTGAACAGAATCAGACTAGCAGTGACAGACGGCACATATTCCAAAAAGAATGACAGAAAAACAGACCTGAAAAGAGCAATTCACTCACAATCTTTTCTTGCAAACTGAAAGAGACTGTCCTATTCAATTTCGGTCAGTGCCCTGCCCCAGGCATGGGGTACTGCTGTTGCACAGGACAAGTTGAAAACTACAGAAATCTCCTTTCCACTCTGAAACTCTCTTATTTTAACTACCTCTTTCTTCCTGGGAAAAGAAAAAGTGCTAGTTAGATAATACCTAATTTCAAGGCCTGCACAAAAGTTACTTCATCTGGTAAAAGCAAAGAAGAATTGCCCCCAAGCACCCGCTACTTCCTTTGCCAGCACGTCCCTAATCAATTTATTGCCCCACTCTGAAAAGCAAATTCCAACTCTCTGTTACCGTCAACTCTCTCTTTACATAAAATTCAAGCAAGAGCCGTAATACATTCATTTAAAAGAAATACAAAAATACCTTAATTTTAAATTCCAGCTGGGAGTTAATTGTGTACATCATTTCGGTCCTTTCCATTTTTCGGGCCCCTTCATTGCACAGTCGAACCAGCTGGGAACACAGAAGAGGAGGGTTAAGAGGTCAAGGAAAGAGACCTCACTTTCAAATGCAAATCTCTCTCAGGAAATAATTAGCACTTTAGAAGCTCCAGAGACTCAATGCTGACAGTTAAGAAACTCACAGTTGTACCCAGTGGAAGTGGTGTCATAAGGATGTGAAGAAAGAGTAAAAATGTCCTGAAAATTTAAGGGACACATGTCCTCTGTGGGCTCCTGTCACAGCAAGTCGTCCACACACACTAGACAAGACCCTTAGCGCTGGTCTCTGTCCATTCTGCTTCTACCTCCTGCCCTCTTCCTCACCTTCGCCCAGCAACCTCGCCCAGCTTCAGGACAACTGTTTCTCACTCCCCACTTCCAAATCTGAGCGGCTAGAGGCAAACTGTCAATTTCCTAGAGGAAAACTGTCAATTTCAAAAGACGAAACTAAAAAAGTACTAAGTGCCAGGAAGTGTGCAGTATAGTCACCTCCAATACTTCCAATATCCCTCAGACAAAGCGATTTTTTTCTATAACTTTCTTTTTGACGTAACATTAGTTTACAGCACTGTATATGATTTAGGGGTACAGGTTTACACCTCTTCAGAGCATACCCCTATAGTTCTTTACCTTTGACCACTGGACCTCCTTATATCTTTGGTCCCCAAACGTCACCTTTCCCTCTACAACCTCAATTTTGCAGTTAGATTTCTTGTTTGTTTTGATTTAGTTTTGTCTATTCATTCCTTTGTTTTGTTTCTTTCTATTCCTTATATGAGTGAAATTATCCAGTATCTGTCTTTCTCTTTCTTATTTATTTGATTTAGATAATCCCTTTCAGTTGCATCAATGTTGTTGCAAATGGCAAGATTTCATCTTCTTTTATAGATGAATAGTATTCCATGGTGTATATATATCAGTCTTCTTTATCCACTTGTCAATGGACACTTATTTTCATAATTTGGCTATTGTAAATAGCACTGCAATGAACACAGGAGTACACGCATCCCTTTGAATTAGTGTTTCTGCATTCTTTGGATAAATACCAGAGAGTGTAAATGCTGGGTAATATGGTATGTGTATTTTTAATATTTTTTTAATATTGTGGCAACCTTTTGTTCCAATTAACTCACTTATAGAAATTTACCTTTATTTTTGCAAAGAAGAACTGGGGTGCAAACCAGAGGTACAGGGGGATGAGAACATTCACCAAGGACAGAGTGGGGAGCAGAACAGACAGATCTACTGAAATACACTGCTGAGGGGAGCAGCAGCAACACAGGAGAGGTCTGCTGCGCACATGGGTTAAGTCCCTGGCCGGGGATCAAGCTCAAGCCTTCACAGTAGCATAAGCCTCCATCCACAGGCGACTGGGAGGCCCTAGAAATTTATCTTTAGAAAGAATTCATAGACACAATCATTTATATAAGACAATGCTCAGAAAATTTAATGAACTGGGTACCATGTAAACCTCCTTAAGTGTACACTTACATTACTCATTAATATTTGGGTAGGAACCCACTGGAAGGATGTACAATAGAATGACAATAGTATCATCTCTGAGAAATGACCGATACATTTTATCTTCAATTTTCCAAAGTTTCCTATAATGTACACTTATTACTTCTTTCAAAAACTGACTTTCTAAACATAATTGAATTCTTACAGATTAGTACTTAGAATGAAAAAATTTTTATTAGTATCAGTTGAATGGTGATGACAGAATGGAACTTTCATGGTGAAGTTAATGTAGCATATACAGATGGTGACTTAAAATGATTCATAACTGAAACTTGCACAGTATTCTAATGCAATGTTATTTCAATAAAAATAGGAAAAATTAAATTAAAAAGGTCTCTTATTATTCCTCTCTCCCACATTGTTTTCTCTTTACCAAAGGTAATTATGGTTGTACTTCTGATATGTACAATTCTGCTACTATTTCTAAATATAGACAACACACATATGTATATAAACACATTTCTATGTAGATGTCATTGTACAATTTGTATTGTTCTGCAACTTACTGTTCCTCACTAAACAATAGAGTTTAGCGATGTTTTCATGTTAATAGATACGCATCTTCTTTGTAAATAGCTGAACATTGAGTTGAAAAAAGATTAAAGAGCTTTAGGCTATTTTCCCACAAAAGAAAAGCTTTAATTAAATACTACCTTCAAATATATGTAGAATTTTTATAAGCTCAACATTAAAGCAGCTGTACTCTTCCCTGGAAGAGTAAATACAAGAGAACCACCAGAGAGTTGTCACTGGCATAACAAATTCTTGATGGCCACTCCTTAAACACCAGACACTACTTTGCACAAGCTCGACTATTGAATTCCCTGGAATTCTTCCTTCCCAGCTCCACCCCAGCATGTGAAAAGAAAATCAGGAAGTAAACACATTTTTCACTTAATAGAAACATCTTTCTTGTTTCTGAGCTCTTTGAGTAGGTTAACAAGTCAAGGCCCCAAATTTGGTATAATGTCAGTCATCTCAAAACACACATAGTGATTCTGCTAAAATATTTTTCGCACTATGAAAAAAAGATTTCGTTGGCATTTTAATTACCAAAAAAGTATGATTCATTTCTTTCTAAGGATGAGAAACCATCTAGATACAAAATTTCACTAAGATAAATGTCAGGAGCTCCCAACTGCTTTCAACAATGCCTTTGTAAACCGTAACCAAGTATAGCCAAGTGCATTTCTACATCTTAATTTTGAGTCATAAGTAATCTCTATACATAATCTTCCTGCTGAATATATTGATATTTCCTATAATAGTATAACTTCCTATATTCGGGGTTTTCTATAAAATCCATCAATGTTTCATTACCATGGCAAAGAAGATTAATTCTTAAGCTGGTGGTATAAATGACTTCACTTCCTATTTAATATTAGGAACAAGGGTAATAATTTAGACATTCAAGACTCATGCTCAACAAAGAGAAAAAAATGCTGCCATACAGAGAAAATGAGCCCAGGAATAAGATTCCTTCACAGTGGACTTTTTACATATTTATAGTATCAAGTAAGGCAGTTCACTAACACACTGCATTTTTGCAGCCTTTCCTAAAGCTACTTTATCTTTGTCAAATCAAGTGAACACAAGATAACCACATTTTCTGCCACTTGCCAGCCCATTAAGAGTTCCCCCTTCTTGGATACATTTTGTTTTGCTTTCTAAGTCTCCTCTACTGGTCCCTTGTATGTAAGAAGAATGCTGGAGTTCTTCACAACTGTTGCTCAGACTCACTACTCTTCTTATTCTATAGTCTTCCTAGGTAATCTTGTAACAGGGTGGTCCCCAGGAAAGGGGGAAGTTCCAGAATCCCAGTTCTACCCTAAGTGGGTGGAGCTGAGCAGAGATAAAAAGATGTTGGAGAGAGGAAAGAAGAGGACAGAAGGAAGGGAGGAAGAAGGAAGCAAGATGGAGAGCAGCAAGGAGGTGTGGAGGAGGCACATGGAGCAGAGGGACATGTGAAGAAACTGCGCTTGCTTTTTGGTCTTGGACTGGTTGAAACAGATGTGGATGAAAAACCTGTGGGGAGGTTAACCATGGCAGCATTCATTTTAATTTTAATTTTGCTTTTTTTCCTCCCGGATTTTTCTGACTCTTTCTAACCCTTTTCTATGGGTCTCCATTAAAAGGTCCTTTAAACTGGAGGCAGGCTTTTGGGCCTTGCTTTGGACCAATCCTATTTAGCTGAACCTTTACCCTCAAAGAAATGGGTAACTCTAAATGCTTAACTTAATAACTAGATACTTTGTCTGTTCTATATTGTTCCCCAATATTAAAGTTCCTTTCTATTAAAAATCTTATGTTTGTCTTAATGCAGCAAATGGTAAAAACAATTTAAAAAGGACAAGTTTGCGGGTTCTGGGGTGCCCCTCTCCCTACCCTATAACAATCTCATGAACTCAAGCAGCTTCAAGAACCATCTAAATGGCAGTGATTCCCAAATCCATGTCTCCAAACCAAGTCTCTCCACCTGTCTATTCAGCTTACTCAAGAAAATCTGTAAGAATCTCAGTGATACCATATTCAAAATAGAATGCATCAGCTTCTTCAGCTTCTAGTGCAGCAACAAACAAGAGCATCTCTCTTGGTGATCAAGTCCAAGACTCTATTCCTTGACTTCTTTTCCCACATATGCTCACCCAGTGATTATCCAACATTATAGGTTTCTTTCCATGTTACAATAACAGTATAGACCACTGTCACTTCTAGCCTAGTCAACTACAAAAGTCTCATAACTGCACCAATTCACCCCCCCATACATACATATGCAATCATGAGTTTGTAGTTTCTGCATCATAAGACCCACAGTTCCTCAATACAAATAGGACCTCAGTTCGGTCCTACAGTCACAGGAAAAACATTCCAGTTCTTCAAATTCACCACTTTCTTAACTTTAAGTCTCCACACATAAATGACATGCTCCCTTTCCCTAACCCATGGCTTCCAGTAATTCTTGCTTTACAAGTCACCATGATTTTCCCTAGCATGTATTCACCCTTCTTTATTGTAATTCTTATCTAATGCCTGCCTTCCACCTTACACAGCATAGTTCATGAGAGCAGTAAGTACATCTATCTTATTCACTATACTTTCAGGGGCTGGCATCATGTCTGACACAATAGCTTATAATAAATATCTGCTAAGTAAGAGAATAAAGAAACATCTCTTCAGAGACCAAAGGAAAATGAGACCCCTTAAAGCCAAGACCATCTGAAAAGTAAATATCTACATTTGAGTACAGCAAACATATTTTCTTTTTCAGCTGCCTAACAAATGCAGTGCAAATGGCTTTGAGAATCTACTAATTTCCAGACATGTTTTCTTCTGAGGTATTAAAAAGGTTTATTGTCTGAGGAGCTATCAACAATTACCTTGCTTACTTCTTTTAAGGCCCGTTTGCAAACTTCATACTTTGGAGAGTCCTTGGGTGTTTTTTGACAGATAGTCTGCAGTAAAATAACAGAAGAATAAAATCAAATTACTTATTTTGCTAAGTAAAATAAAACCAGCCTAATGTTCTTCCTCATAACAAACTTAATGCTAAACACAGTATAATGGGTGTATGCAAAGATGACAATCAAATCTAAACTAGGAAATATCTATAAATACACAGAATCCAAGTAAATACAGGGAATGGAGAAATAAGAGGACAGACTTCAGAGGTGGATGAATCTGGTTTCAAATTTGTCCCTTACAGCAAGTGGGCATTGGGGAAGTCACCTATCCTGTCTCTATAAGCCTCAGTTTCTTCATCTGTAAAATTGAAATAATGCCAAGTCCATCACAAGGTGATTGTAAGAGTTAGAGGATAATGTGACATGTATAAATTTCTTTGAATACCTGGCACACAGTAGGCCTTTAATAAAATTACTTATCGCCATCATAATCATTTTCAGAGGTAAATAACTATTTGTAGACCTAACACTAAAAAGATCAAGAAAAAAAGGCTACTAGATTTTTCGATGTATTTATACTACAACATTTCTTTTGTGTTGGTAAAGCTAAGTCGAAAGAGGGTTCATTCAAAGTAATTCAAAGTGAATTTACAGGGCAACTTTGAAACTATACCCACTGGAAACCAATAGAGCCATTTTAGTTGTTAAAAAAATTGTTCATCTCAATCCATTTAAGTGAATTTTCAAATGAAAGCACAATTGAAGAGAAATGTTATTTTTAGTACATGTATACGTTGCTGAAGTGGCCAAATTCTCGTACATGGGAAAGAGATTAGGGGAACGGGCATCAAGGAAGCTGGCAATTAATATCCAATGGTATCTTAAATATAGATGAGTATCAGGCTTGCAAATCCACAATTCAAGGTTGTTATATATGGTATGTGAGTAGTACAGTGTAACGTGGGTTTTTATTAATGGTTCTCAATATTTTTGACAATGACCCACTATAGGAAATGCATTTACATTGCAACCAGACTGTGCACATATAAATGAAACAAGGCTATTTATGAAATAATACTAAACCATATTATGAATTGTGTACATACCACATACTCCACATCCAATTTTATTTCATTTTTTAATAACAGTAGTCATGTTTCAAAAATCTGTTTCTTGAGCAGTCTGAAAAATATTGACATGTCCCCTGAGGAGTCTCTAGAGTCCACAGTCTATGCACAATGAAATTTTATGTAAAATTGTGTGTATAATGAATTTTCTAGGGAGAATGGCTAGAGCTTTACTCTGAATCTCAAAAGTCTCTGACCCAACAATTTTGAGCCCACTGGGCAATGACAGCATCAATCTCTGACGTGGTACAATAAAGTAAGTTAGCTTTTGGAGTCCCAATCTAGGCAAGCAATTTTCTCAAAATTAAAGCAAGAATATAAAAGACTGGGAGAGCGCAGTACACACAGCATTTAAGGAAATGCATGGCTAAAATGCATTTTCAGAAGAAAAGAAAAAGAACCTCAAATATTCAGTACATTATAAGAAATGTTGCACTTAGAAATATTCATTTCTTGTTACAAAAAGTCAAGTCTGAAATGATATTTCTACATGTTTCTTAATATTTATGAGAGAGAATCTTAAATGACAGGTGATGGCCTGGAAGGGCGTGAAGGTGGTGGATAAGGGGAATCTGGGCAGCAGCAGGAGACTAAATCCTAAAACTGCCAAAACTGCCCAAACCATGCAGCAGGGCCACAAAAGGACTCTGATTACATGCTTTGATTCATTTCAGAATTTCAGTGCTCTTCTTCTAGAATACTTTTTAGCATTTATAGTGAAATATAAATTTATTTTGGAATTTTAATCATAATTTTTGCTGTATTTTTAGCCAATATCTTAGCTTTGTAAAAACTAATATTACCATTATGATCCAATTTTAAAATCAAATGAGGATGAACTATATCAATTTGATGAATAAGACAATACCTGGTTCATGAGCTGAATGGGGGTTGGGTCCAGGTGTCCTATTCTCTTTGGCTCCCCTACCTACCATCCTGCTCTGCTGCATGCAAGCCCCAGGGCATCATGCACTATCCTCTGGGCCGTGCTTCACATCAGCCACTCTGCACAATGCACAAAAAGGGCAAATCCACGCCCCTGCAATAAACTGTGGCAAGTAATGCTAATGAGAGCCTCACATCCTGTGAAACGGAAGTCCAAGGCATCTTGAACTGTTATAGAGAGGGGATCTTGGTAGCCACTTGAGGAAACTGAGCTCCAAAAAGATGAAGTGACTTGCACAAAGTTACAGGCCTAATGTCTTAGACAGAAATAACATGCAGGCTCTTAACTTCAAGTTGCTCTTCTTCCCATTATGAAACATGCTGAGTAAGTGGGTAATGTTATCTAAATTCTTCAGAGGGACCACATAAGCCTAAATGGAATATAACTTCCAAAATATTAGGTACAAGTGAGACTTTTCAACTGAAGAGCACCTACTTACTTAACCGGGAGATTTACAGGAGGCTATGCATCAGGTTAAGTGGACTAAGAATAACTTTCTTAATCAGGTTTATGGCAGCACTACTATTCACAGAGAAAAGCACCACCAGATCTCGTCTTACATCCATCAGCAGGGGAAGGCGGGTCACCCTCTGCATGGGGAGGATGAGAAAAGAAATCATGGGCAAGTTCCTACAGTCTTCATGGGACTCAATTCGAGACAAGACTTCCTTAAAAGATGGATTGGTGGCTCTAGGAAAAACAAAGAAAGAAGAATTTTATAATACTTCCTTTTCAAGTTAAGAAGTTAGTAAAAATGCATTCTAAAATATTGTGATAAATTCACATGAATGAATTTTAATATATAAACATAAACATAAAATTAACATATATAGATAATAGAGTTTATCTGCCTTTGACATTAGAATGACTATGAGGGCCTCGCTGACATTAAGAATACTAGGGCCTCGCTGGTGGCGCAATGGGTTAAGCAACGCACTATGAAGCAGACTGCAGCCACTGCAGCACGAGTTCAATCCCTGTCACAGGCCAGGGGGAGGTGACCCACGTGGCCCAGCAGACCTCTCCAGCCTCACCAGTATGTTTCAGTTAATCTGCCTGTTCTGTTCCCCACTCTGTCTCTGGTGAATCCTCTCCCCGCCCCATGCCTCTGGCCTGTATCCCACTGCATAAATAAATCTTTAGAAAAAAAAAAAAAAAACAATTTAATATAACAGTATGAACAATGAGATAGAAATGTATGAACTAGAAATTTACATAAGTGGAAACTTTCTATAGTGGTTGCTACCTCATAAAGGTGAACCCATCAATTACAAATTAGTATACAGGCTAGATCCTACATCTGATCACCTGTGAGCACATTCCATAAAAAAGATAACACTGATAAGCTTTAAACCCTAGACAGTATCTGGCCCTCCCTGGTGGCACAGCGGATTCAGCACCGCACTAGGAACCATCCATAGCACAGCAGCGCGACTTCTATCTCCAGCCAGGGAGGGGACCCACTTGGCACAGCAGACCTCTCCTGCCTCGCCCGCTGCTCCCCTCAGCAGTGTACTTCAGTCGATCTGCCTGTTCTGCTCCCCACTCTGTCTCTGGTGAATCCTCTTGCCTCCCGTGACTCTGGCCTGTACTCCTTGTATGCATAAAATAAAATTAAATTTTTAAACTAAATAAGCCCTAGACAATATCCTAAGAAATAAAAGCCAACAGACTGGTTTATTTGCTAGGAAGCTTTGACCTTCTTTTGAAGCTTTCAGAGACAAAACCTGTGACCAGATCAGCCAAAATACTTCCCCTCCTCTCACAAGTGACAAAAAACAATGTTATACTGTCACAACATTTTGACGGAATGTAGCAAGGTGCACCAACATATATTATCTCAGGAGGAAGTGCCCATAACCTTTAAGGAAGGCCAAGAAGGGATTCCAATAAAGGGGGTTCAGAGAGGTCCCCACTGTGCCAAGTAGTAGACCTAGTATTTGGCAAAACAGAAGTCACACTTAGGTCTTCTGACTTTCGAGGAATGTCCTTAAGCCTCCTCTATCCTTTTCCTCCCATCACATCTCTTACCTCATCTCACCCAAAGAGGAGCTCTAAGGGGTCTCACTGTGTTTTTAAGGAGGAGTTAGAGGGCCCAGCTACTGTAATCTCATGAGGGGAAGGAGGCAACCCAAGGAGCAAGGTAGTGGCAATGAGTAGTTTTATGTGTTTTAATATATTTTGAAAGTTAGATGATTTGGTTCAAGACTGCTAAAAATAAATTAGGCAATACTCAGAGTAGCAAATTAAAAGAAATTACACAGAAATGTTTTCAGTTCTCCAACTGAAGAGGCTAAATTCCCTTTTTTACAAAAGCTTTGAAAAGATTTTTAGAAAGTTAGAAAAATTTAAAACTCAGAACCAGCTGCAAACTGAAAGCACTGAGGCCCCATTACAGGGCAACCCTGATATAAAATGGGTTGCCTGCCTGTGGGTCCCCACCCGTGTGCGTAAAAGGCACTCATCATAAGACTCAACTGCAGGCACACACAAAAAGGTTGATAAAGGGTTTATTTACAAAAGAAAAAGGAATGAAGAGTAACTCACGGAGAAGACAGGGAGAGGAATTTGTGAATCCTACCAGTTCTGCTGAGCTGGAACCCCAACAGCACAGTGGAAGCCAGGGAAAAACCAAGAGACCCCCAACCAAGACAGCAACCAAACCTGGCTGCTCCACCCTCAGACCCCAGGAATCCTCTCTTTGGTGATGGTGACATTATGGGATTTGCAGTTCTTGGTGTCTTGGATATCTTTGGTTTGGGGTGGTGGTAGAGTCCATAAAACCTATTTGTGGAGTTCGTTCAGGACATCCTTTCCCTCTAACAGGCTCCCCCACCTCAAAAGAATCTGATTACACGGTCTGGGATGGTTCCTGGGCATTGTATGTTCGCTTGTTTCAAAAGAACAGTCAAAACTGGATAAATATAAATTCACATCAACTGCCTGAAAATACAACTACTAATTTCCATGTGGAAGATAACAAGTAATGTTATCATTAAGTTAATTAAGATAAAACTTATTTTTTAAGATCTAAATAATGTATACCAGTACCTATTCACATTTCTTAAAACCTGAAAAACAAATGAAATTCAGTTCTCATTAAAGGTTTTATTTGCAAACATGTAAACTGTATTTCTAACTATTATAGAGCATGGGGAGGGAGGATTAGGCAATGTGAGGAGTGTGATTTTTGCCCCACAGGAGACATGTGGCCATGTCCGGAGACCTGTTTTTGGATTTTCACATCCAGGACATGGGATGGCTATCAGCATGTAGTGGGTCAGGTCAGGGCTGCTGTTAAACAAGCTGCATTGACAGGAATGTCCCCTAACAAAGATTTATCCAGCCCACATGATGCAGTGTTGACAAATCCTACTGTGAACTAAAAACTTTCCAGGGTAGGCAGCTATGGATCTTCTACTCTGTCCAGACAAGAGTTTCATGAGTGTGTGTGGGCGTGGGAAATGTAGCATCATCAATCCTCTTCAACAAGTTGGGGGCTTTAACTACATCTCCAAACAGCCATGAGATAATCAACCCCTGCCCCTGCAGGAGCTCACACTCATAGCACAGCAGCTGACCAAGTCCTCCCTAGGATCGTAAACACAAGTCACAGGAGGCTGGCAGCCAAGAAGCCCCCAAACTGAGCACAAGTACAAAGTAAAGTAAAGAGCTCCTGAAATAAACAGACGCCCCCACCCTCCGAAGATAAAACGATTCAAACATTACTGAACAATTGCTGATCCTCTTAAGATAGAGATGACATATACATCACACCAAACAGCTCAGTAACCTAAATAGTTGACAAAGGAAAAGGTAGAGGGAAATGTAGCTGAATTCTTTTGGGTTGCATAACTTAAAGTCACTAAAAGCTTCCATTGCTTTCCTGCAGATTGCCCTTTTCTTAACCCTAACTACAAAAGGTGGGATTGGGAGGGGAAGGGACAGCAGTAAATGAGCAATTTCCATAAACATTTTAATAGAGTGGTCATTTGAATACAGAAAGATACTAGAGAAAATTCTGGATCCTGGGCACTAGTTCAGGCAAAGCTACTCTCCTTGTCTCAGGCAAAACACTTAATAACCAATTAACAGTTTAGAAAACTGGGGGCATTCAGAATGATAATCACCCTGGTAACTGGCAGCAATTAAAGACAAATAAAAATGACAACAAGCCATAATTTCATAATCACTTTAGAGAGGAAATCCTCCACAGACTAGATTTTTCTCCTAAGACACCTTCACTTTGAAAGTGATTCTCTTAAACATTTCTGCCTGGGAAATGGTAAAGTAGGAGGCATTTCTACATTTGACTTAAGTGGTGTATTAATTTCAATGTGGCCTCATCGAAATGAGGTTGGGTAGTTAAAACTAACATTCAGGGGCCTCGCTGGTGGCACAGTGGGTTGAGCAATGCACTATGAAGGAAACCGCAGTCACTGCAACACGAGTTTGATCCCTGCCTCCGGCCAGGAAGGGAAACCACATGGCGCAGCAGACCTCTCCTGCCTCGCCCGCTGCTCCTCTCAGCAGTGTGTTTCAGTCAGTCTACCTGTTCTGCTCCCCACTCTGTCTCTGGTGAATCCTCTCACCTCCCTGGACTCTGGCCTGTACCCCAGCTCTTGTATGCATAAATAAATACATCTTTAAATAAATAAATAAATGAAATTAACATTCAACAATACTTACAATAATTTTTGCAGTGTTCGTTGCTGGTAGACTTCGTTTGTGCAGTACTTGACATACGGGTCAAATGTGGACGTTGAGTGTTTTTCCACTATGTCACTTATGTCATCTATGAAGATATTATTCTGATGTCTTGCTTCCAACTCTGTAAAGAATCTGAAAAGACAAAGAAAAGCATTTAGACTTTTTTCTATTTTAAAAGGTAAGACTGTCCTCATGTATGCTATTATACAGGGTTTGAACCTATCAACAGTACATGTTACCAACTAAAAAGATTTTAAGAAATTATAAAAATGATCTAAACTTAAATCCATCATATTAATATCTATTACATTAAGTGTTGTGACACTGATAATACAGAACATTCCTGTGTCTTTTAGGTGTGTTTTATACTATATAGCTTTCACTATTTTTCAAGAACTCTCTAGGTAATAGAAAGGATGTATTTCATGCTTGCATATTCTACATGTAAGCAAAGTACCTAAATAAGTGCTCTCAAAAAGTCTGAGTAAAATGAATTCTATGCATCCTTTCTATCAAGATTTAAAGTACTTAATTTAAACATAATAATACATGACATTTAAATGCCTTCATTGCAATTTAGAGTCGCCAGGTTAAATGTGTGCTTGTTCAGTCCAACTGAGTTAAAGCTAAATTTTAAATAACACAGTGAATAATATTTTAGTACAAGTAAGTGACAAATATTGCAAGGCAGCATGTGAGCATCCTCTATTTTTATCTGGTAAATCCAGATCGCATCTAATTGCAATGAAGTATCAAAATAGGGTTTTGAAACAGATTTACACAGAGAAACTTGCGGTTCAAAATGTGCCCCCCAAAGCGAGCAACACTGGTATCATCTCAGAATGCTAAGTGAAGAATCTCGCCAGCCGTCTCTCCCAAACTGAACTTGAATTTTATCAAACTCTCCAGATGATTTAAAATGAGAAAAAAGTGCACTAGAGCACATTCACTGTCTAAGTTTGAGACAACAGGAAAATCTGTTAAGAGTAACTACCATAAATTTTCCAAAAAGTGTGATGAAGGTGAAATTAACGTAATTGTTGGGGAAAAAGGGTGTCCTAAAGGAACTCTACAAACATGGGTTTTATGGACTCCACACCACCCCCAGACCAAACTGATATGAAACACCAAGAACTACAAATCCCTTGATGTCACCACCACCGAAGGGAGGACTACTGGGAACTGAGGGTGGGGTAAAGCAGCCAAGAGCTTGGTATATAACCAGATATGTGGGCCTCCTAGGCCCTTGGTTTTTTGCTAGCTTTCAGCGTGCTCCTACGGTTCTAGCTCAGTGGAACTGGTAGGATGCATTCACCAATTTATCACTCTCTCTCCCTGAGTCACTCATTTCTCGTTTCGTAAATAACCCCTTAGTTAGCCTCTTTGTGTGAGCCTGCAGTTAAGTCTCATTATAAGCCCCTTTAAGAGCATGGGTGAGGACCATTTCACACTGGGTTGCCCTGTAACGTGCTGATCTGTGGAATAGTAAGTACAAGGTAAATTTAGTTTTTGGTGAGCTGTTGGCTTTCCTCGCATCACTGCGCCTCTGCTAGTCTGCCTGGAGAGATGCCATAATGCAAAATTCCACGCAAACAGCAAATGAGACCTACGAAATATATATAAGATGATTAAATATGGGCTAACATATGTCAGTTATTTTCAAACGATATCATGGCAGTCAGAAATAATACAATCAAGATATTCAGGTCTTGTTTTTATATATTTGTTCATTAAACTCACATGTGCATTAAACTCATAGTTTTAGCATAAACTATATTAGTTTATCCTCATCCATTTTAATCTTTCAAGTTTCCATAAGATCTTAACAGAAATACATTTTACCTTCCTAAATGAGGGAAATTATTTGTATTCCAAGAAAACACCTACATTTTATTTGCTTTAGAAAGTCTTAGGGAAAATAATATTCTTTCCATCTACAAATTATAATCGGACTATAATCCAATCCCTTTGTTTAAAGCAGCAAGTGAAAATTTTTAAAGCACATTTTACTAGACTATTTCCAATCATATCATTAAAATGGGCAATTCTTACATAGGAGGCAGGAAAATATACCAATATGTTCCAAAATTGAGTCGATGGCTTCTTATCACTGAGTCACACAAGTTTTTTTAATATTCAGATACCCTCTCCTAACAGTTTCAAAAATAACTAACTCCAAACTCCCACATAAACAAAAGTCATGCTTCTTAAAGGATATTTTTTTCTATACACTGGTTCCTGACTTCAAGAAATGCAAGCTATTGAAGGCAAGAAAGATAAACAGATACAGGGAGAAACAATGTGCTCACTTGGACTGACAGGTGGGGAGACTTGTGTATAAGGGTATTATTGGTGGCAGTGTTTTTAAGAAAGCTGCATGAACTACATATATTTTTATTGTGGTGCATTACCCAATGCATAACACAAAATTGGCCATTTTAAGTGCACAATTCAGTGGCATCAATGACATTCACAATATTGCGCAACCATATCCATAATTTCCAAAATAGTTTTATCACTCCAAATAGAAATGCCACTCCTTCCCATTTCTCCCTGAAAACGTTTAATCTACTTCCTATCACTTACAAATTTGCTTATTCTAGATATTTCAAATAAAGAGAATCACATAATTTGTCCTTTTTACCTGGCTTAATTCACTTAATATAATGATTTTTTGATTCTTCCATGTTGAGGCCTGTCTCAGAACTTTAGTCCTCTTCATGGGTGGATAATATTTTATTGTACAGATATTTATATTTTGTTTGCCATTCATCTCTGATGGACACTTTAGGTTGTTTCCACCTTTTGGCCACTGTCAATACTCTTCCGATAAACATTTGCATACCAGTATCTGCTTGACTGCTTGTTTTCAAATCGTTGGGTATATATCTAGAGGTAGAATTTCTACTTTACAAACTCTGTGTCAATATCAGCTATGTCAAAAAATGATAGGGCAGTACCAAGAACCAACACAGGAGAAACTGAGTTATGTGCCAAAGAGAAATTATTTCATTATGAAAGCTGATCAAGAAATAATCTTTTAGGGCCTCCCAGGTGGCACAAGGAGTTAAGTCACAGCACTATGAAGCTATCCTCAGCCTCTGCAGCATGAGTTTGATCCCCAGCCAGGGGACAGCAAAACTCTCCTGTCTCACCCGCTGCTCCCCTCAGCAGTGTGTTTCACTCATCTGCATGTTCTGCTCCTCCTCCATCTCTGGTGAATCCTCTCACCACCACCCCCCACACACATGTCTGGCCTGCAGCTCAGCTATTGTATGCATAAATAAATAAATCTGGAGGGGAGGGGAGGGAATAATCCTTTCCCTCTTGACACTCAGCCTTGGCCCAAGGGAATTGCGGATAAAATTCATTACAACACAAGATCTCTGAGAGGCACACAGAGGGCAGCTGACTGACAGTCCAGTAAACACAGATGAGGGAGGGAGCAAGATGGGTCATCAGCAGTGAGGCTGGAACTACTGGGAGCAGAAGGGCAGACCACGTGGGCAGGGAAACACAAGCAAGGAGATCCCACTGGAGGTGCTGAAACCAATACATTACCCAATCAGACTGAAAACTGGGACAAAGGGGAGATGAAATACAACTAGGGAGAGAGAGATGGAAAGCAGGTGAGTTAGATGGCTAATCTGGGCAAAAGATAGTATCACTGAGCCGTGGGAAATCAGAAAAAGACTAGAGTAACAAGGTTAAAGGGAAGTTAGCAAAATATAGAAACTCATGAGATGGGAAAGGCAAGGAAGATGCTGGGGCTTCTAATTAAGGTTTCTAATCGGCCATAAGGTAGGTCATTAAACCATTCATGAACACGGGAATGGAGGAGGACACTCAAGAAGGAAGTAGCTTTATTTTGCCTAGGAGATGTCACACAGATAGCTGAAAATACACAATTTTAAGGGGTCAGAGCCACAGGAATTCTAGGTAGTATGTAGTCAAGACTAGTTCATTTTTAGCTGGTTTTCATAAGAATGCAAAATATTTGTAATTCATTTTAATTCCACGTTTTTTTCAAAAATGTTTTAAGTAAAAAAAAATTCATAAGGGTGTTATCATGTATATCTAAGAAATAAATATCTCAGAGGCAAATATTTTACAGTTTCTTTTCTTTAGCTGTTAGTCTCAAAGAATGCTACTATATAACCAAAAACAACAGTAACTTGGCTTTTCCTAAAGAAAAAATTATCACTGCAAAAGGTTTGCCAAAGTACAAGATTAAAAACAAGGTACTAATGAAATATCTGTTTATACTACTTACTTTGATATAATATAAACAAGCCATCCAACTTTTATGTTGACATTAGCACAATTAAGATACAATTTCAAGTTTTTATGTTAAATCATCTATTGGTTATTTTGGCAAATTTGCATATTTCACTAAGTGATCTGACTATGAAAAGACCAAGAAAGTATTACTGAAATATGTGTTATTTCAATAACCACGAATACTGGCCCTCTAAATCAAATCAGAAGCAAAAGTAAAAGCATTCTGGGTCCCTGGATGGAACTTGAGTGTGTGAAGTAATTTGGCTTATTTATAGGACATATTTTTAAAGGCAACATATTTCAGTCCTGTGGATTTTTTTTTTTAACAGTACTTTCATTATTTCCTTTTTGTAGAGTTTCAGAGATCATCATGTTTTACAACCAATCTGGCTACATAACCTCTTTTATTCTATCAAAATTCAAATCTCAATGCTCAAGTTCAGATTTGAGGAAACCTCTAATTAACCCAAAAAAGCTTCCGAGAAACACTGCCTCCTAATCAGACACCCAAGTTAGCCCTGGCTGTTGACTCACCAGCACCATCACACCCATATTTCAAATGCAGCCGGCTCAGGTAGCTCCTGGCTACACAGAGGGTGTTGAACCAGCAACCCTTCCTGGAAGTAGGACTTCAAGATGACTTAACTAGAGGCCCATGTTTGAAGAGCTTACCCAAGCCCAGTAACCTTCTCTATAATACTTCCTTGCACTGCGCAGATTGCATAATTGCTAGTGTCTTCTTGTTGTTTTTGGTGGTTGCTTTATCAAGTGAAGTCACAAACACGACACTGATTTTGGGGGATAAGAAGTTAAGTGTGATGTAGTCACATCTGACATACTTAGCATGTTTACTTTTGTTAGCGTCACTAATGCTCCCAGAAAATACAGATTTCTTAAAATTCAACCAGTAATGCCACCAGTGTGTCAAATACGAGCCCTCCTGGTAGCTCGAGACTGTATGGTAAATCTTTCAATAGAGGAGATTAAAACTTACCTTATACAGACAACAAATCTTTTTAAATAGTCGACCAACGAAATCTTTTCTCATCAGTATAGGTCAAGACAACAGGCTCTGGCAGGAATCAAGGAGCAAACAACTGACAATATGACCACCATGCATTGTAGAAAGCCCAACAATGCTACAGCTTCTCACTTAATTCAGTCTTCAAACCTGCTTTATGAGATGGCCGGTACACCCATTTTAAAGACAAAGCAAGTTGAGGGGAGTTAAAGTTGAGACTCAAAACAAATGAATTTCAGTGTAGGGTAAATGGAAAAGGTTATCAGGTTCTTCCGCCCTCCCGCCTTTGGTGTGATGATGGACACCTGAGGTCCTGCACGCATGCCTAAGTGGGCATGCACAAGTGAGTGCACATGGGTTGAGACATGAGCCATATAAGGGTGGCATCATGAGGCCACCAGCAGAAGAGAGAAACCAGAGAGAAGAGGAAAGGGAGAGAGAGCAAAGCTAGATAGCCCAGAGATGAAGATGTGCCAGGGGTTAAGAGGCCTGCCAGCCTCCTGGCCCCCCCGGCCCGCCCGCATATTGTGTACCTGGTCACCTCTGATATAATGAAGCAATAAAAGCCTGAAAAAGTCACCGAGGGGTCCAGGACTCCTCCTTGACCTGTCTGCTTGGAACCACTGAGGACCTGCTCTGTGCCCTTCCTGGCACTACACTCAGTTTGAAAGAAGAATTGAGCCTTTTGGAGTCCAGAGCTTGTGCCTCTGCTTGCAGCGACAGCTGACCTGGTCTGTAATGCTACTGGCCAGTCCTCAGTCTAGACATCCAACAAGACTAACAGCTAAAACTGAAAAAGAAACAGATTACTTTCCAAGAAAACCAGCTGAATCATCTCAAAAGTAAATCACACACAATAACATAGTAAAAACTTTTACGGTAGATTTAAGCCGTGGCAAGATTTGCAGGACAGAAAAGGAGTGAACCCCCTGGGTGCAGCCTCCAGGGAAGGCAGCCAGGAGTGACACGTCCCTGTTCTACACAGTGTGAACAATCCCGTAATCCTCCATGGGAGTCATTTATTTCAGTTCTCCCTGCTCCCTTCTCCCTGCTGCTTGCTACTCCCAATCCCTGTGCCCCTCTCACCCTTCATTCAAGTCTTTGATTAAATTTCATCTCTTCCAGGAAGCTTTCTCTGACCCTACTGAACTGGGTTAAGCTCCCTTATTTTAGGTCTTTATAAACTCCAACAACTTTTTTTTTGGTACACCAATTATGACTATAATTACATTGTGATTTTATTTATTTTTATCTCTCTTAGGAAGATCTAGAAGACAAGGTTGATGCCTGTTTTGTTCAACACTATATACCCAAGACCCATCCATAGCACCTAGAACATAGACAATCAAATATTTGATAAGAGAAATAAAATTTATGTTTTACACAGAAAATATAAACCATGAAGCCTGTTCAAAGTATTTTGGTCCAGTGATATTTTACCAATAATGTAACACCCACAAACTGGTCAATCTCCACCTTGCCTAACTCTCTGGTAAATCACTTCTCTATATATATACTGACCACAAACTGGGTTTCCAAAACCATGTAAGGGTAACCAACCAAGGCATAAACTCCTGGCATGAACTATTATAGTCCTGTCAAGTAGGGGTCACTAAAATGAGGCCCAGTCCAGCTTAGCCTTCTTCAATGCCAACTACACTTTCTGGAAAAACTGCAGGACCATTCCCTCCCCGACTGAACTTAGGGAGGATTCCAGGGCTAAGAAGCTCAGTACTCAGCTCTAACTAGAGAAGCATAAAAACAGATTTCTGGTTATAATCAGTTTATCTTTTGCCCTTTTCAGAATGGCATCCTTTCAAGGTAGTTTCTCTCCATTAACATCCATTTGCCTAAATCATTTCTGGAATTCTCCTTTGCTTGAACAGGCTGTCAAACTAAGCGGCTGCAGCGTCCCGGGAGACAGGGTCATGTTCACTTACGCTGGAGACACGTGTAACATACCAGGCAGGCTTCACAAGTCTAAATTGCTGTTATATAATAAAATATCTTCACTAAACAAAGAAATAGTCCAGATAAGTGGCAGCAAACTATGTGCTGCTGGAAATATTTTCCTAGCAGAGCACCAACAGAACATTCTGTACTCTACACCAAAATGAATTTATATTTGACTGTGGAAGTAAGATTTAGGCTTGTTTTATTGGTTGGTTGTTTTTTTTTTTTTCTGGTCATGTTGACAGTAAAGATCAGTATCACCTTCTTTTAACATGCTAGATCAGAGATAGCAAACATGACAAGACAGCGCTGTTGCTATCATGGCAGCCATTACTAATCAATTATGCAGAATTTGAACTCTCGGCAGTCAGTATCAACCAGTGAAAACTGATGATGAACAAGATAAAGACCATCTATGAATCCTTCATCAGACTAAAAAATGGTAAGAAATGTGTCCATTTAACAAAAACAAAGGGCTACTGCTTCTCAATCAGAACACCCTACATCCTGGCCCTACATGCTGGGTCTGGAAAATTTATTTGTTGGTTTTTTTTTAATAGAGTTTCCTCCTCAGATGGCTATATGTCTTCTCACATTGTATTGTAGCTTTGTCACCTGACATTTTATCACTGGATTGATTATAAGGGGATAGGACTGAAATTAAAAGTGGTTGAGAATGGGAAAAAAAAAAAAAAAACAACCAATTTTTGAACAAAAATGTTCTGGTAGTTCTCACTCCCATTCAGGTATTACTGTATTCTTATAATCTGTAGAATGGTTTTTGTTAAAAGATTCTTATCATCCTATGAAGATCTAAGATTAGCCGGGACATACAGCAGATGCTGAGATGAGAGAGATAACTGTTTTCTTATCCTAATACTACACAACTCAGAGTCTGCTTAGGTTTAAATTCCACTCTCCAGAGACACTTTGGTTCAAGGAACCTAGAAAATTCCAAATTCCTGGGAGCCAGGGAAGGGAGATGCAAAGAGAAATCACAGAACCATGTGTAGCCTAAGATGCCTCCTTATCAGTACATCTCCTGTTTTCTTAGACTTCCTTCTCACTGGTAAGGAACATACTAGGAGGAATGTAAACAAGACCACACAAATATAGACAACACTTAAAAAGTTCTTGAAATTTGAATACCATATGATTGAATTTTTATTTAAAAATAAGAATCTTTTTCTGAATCTGCTTCACAAAAATAAACTGGAGAGAAAAAAGGGCTTATTTCCATGGTAACCTTCTGCATACTTGAGTCTTCTGTTTCCATGCTACTACCAGGCTTTCATCCATACCTTAGTTTCTCCAAGAGATGAAGATAACACTCTAATAGTAACAAAAAGCGCCTGCCTGAGCTCTTATCAAAACATTTAGGAGAGGCGAAAGCCAGAGTCTACAAATGTCAGGGATGCTCTGGGTTATTGTAGAGAGTTTTGTGGTTTTCAATTATGATTTTCACTCATAATTTTTATCAATTTTCTATCTAATGGTAATTAGATTCAAATTTCCATCTAACTCCTCCCTCACAGACCACTCCAATTTTACATATGACCATGAAGACTGAAACCAAGTGGGTTTGGTCCAACACTGGCTCTCTAGAACCCAGCAAAGAATGAACAGTCATAAATGTGTTGAATTAAGCAAGTAATACTAAAGAGTTACTACTCCCAGCGCACCACCGCTAAAGTACCATCTTCCAAGTAGCGAGGGACCCTGAGGGATAATATGAACCAAGTAACTATCAGGCAAGATTTAATATCTACGTGAAATGACAGTGTCCTCAGTTCAAGAGTGGGTGGTGTGGGGGTGCAGACCAGCTCTGCCTGTGACCAAAATGGCTGGTGGACATTTGCAGTCCATAGTTTTGGCAACCCACTGCCTGGTAAAAAGCTCCTTGAAAATTTAAAACCTAGACAAGGTTATGGCTTCTGAGTAACTGTTTCCTTCATCTGATAACGTGGCTTCCTGAAGGAGACTGGCACCTCTACCCAGGGACGTGGTTAGGCTTGGCTTTCTTCCTCCCTGCCTTGTTTTCTACTTTGCAGTTAAACAGCCTCATTAAGTGCATGCCATTTATGGTAGGCAGACTTGAAGCATTCTGGGGATGCAGTTGGAGTATAAATTATAAATGATAAACAAACCGAGAAAACGTGGATACTTGATGATTGCTTGGAATCGGCACTGAGAGAATGAATTTGCAGACTACTGGAGCAACCTCAAGTTAAACAAAAAAAATCTTTTCATGCTGAATCCCCCTTGCCTAGTGTGCTGCTCTGGAATGAAGTCAGCAGGGGGAAAAACATATTTCCCCTTGGCTACTTCTTCCATATATTTTTTTACGTAGTGCCCATGATATTTAATGTCAGAATTCAATCCACAAAGAACGACAACCGTGAATAAGCCCCAGATCTTTGGCTCTCCATTTTTCTTTATCTGAATATACCCCATATCTCCCCTAAAGCTGTCTTCCTAAGCTATGGTTCCCGTTAGTTTCATCAAAAAAGAAAAGGAACCATAAGACAGAATTTTAAGAAAACTTTACAGGTCAATTTCCTAAGCTGCAGTATGGTAAGAATAATGATGATTCTCAGCGCGAGGGAGCTAGAATGTCACGTTATCGCTGCAATTTTCAGACTTGCTCCAGTTTACGGAGCAGCTGGCTCCAGTCTGCCACTTTCTTCACAACCATCTCCTTCAACTTTCATCAGGATTTTTAAAATACTTTCTTTTCAGAAGGCTACGAGTGCTGGTTAGCTAAGTAGCTGAAAAATAAGATGTACGGGAAAAACAAGCTCTCATCCTGGTTTTAAGTGGACCTGGGGTAATTGCAAATGATTATTAAAACAAAATGAAAACTGAGTGGAGAAGGCCAGCATCAGCCCTGCCACACACAGTGATCAGCTCAAGTAAGATCATAAGCAACTCAGAGAAGAGGGAACCAGGCCAGGAAAAAGGAAAAAGATGGTGCGGGTCAGGCAGCATGTGGGAATCAACCACCAGGCCTCTAAACCACCTCCTCAACACCAAGACCAGTCTTTCTGCTCTCTTTTATTTTTTTTTAAAGATTTATTTATTTATGCATACAAGCACTAGGGTACAGGCTAGAGGTGTGGGGGTGGTGAGAGACTCCACCAGACAGAGCAGGATGCAGAACAGGCAGATTAAAAGAAACACTGGTAAGGGGAGCAGCGGGCAGGCAGGAGAGGTCTGCTACGCCATGTGGGTCTCCTCCCTGGCCAGCGGCAGGGATCGAACTCGTGCTGCAGTGGCTGTGGTTTGCTTCATAGTGCGTTGCTTAACCCACTGTGCCACCAGGGCGGGCTCTCTCTCTCTTTCTTACCTGGACACTTTCCTTCCACATTAGTGATATGTGATCTCCTATCTCCCAGGTAAACTCTACTAGGTAATAATACCAACCCATGAAGATACTTCCAGATAAAGTCTATTTCACCCTGCACACGCTGCAACAAGGACAACCATGCCCCTGACATCACAACTTTGGAAACTCTGGTGGGGATGGAAGGATGAAGAGTCAGCCAGTTCAAATCCTGACCACTCTTACTAGCCATGTAACTGCAGGCAACTTACTTAAAGTCTCCGTGCCATGTTTCCCTCTCTGTCAGATGGGAATAATAATGGCATGACCTCACATAGGTCTCATGACCATTTAATGAATTAAAACATGTCAAGTGCTTAGAGCCACATGGGGCGCATGAACATGTTCATTAGCACTGACTATAACTTAAGGTGCAATAGAACACTTTTCACTCTGATGTGAATACACACAATTCACATCTTCTAAGTAAGTTCATTGATTTCTGGCTTTTCCAGTCCACTCTGTTCAAGGAAAGCGTCTGCGCTGCTGGTGGGAATGCAAACTGGACCGGTCAAGGACAGCAAAGCCAGCTTCAATATTCCCATCAACTAAGCCTGGGGTGGCAGTTGTAACATAATCCTACCTTACACCAAATCCATTCAAACTCACAGGGATACACTTTCTCATAGAGTTTTTAAAATGTTTAATAAGTACCTGTAAATGAGAAAATAGAGAAGGCACTTGCTCAGTGTTTTTCAGGTCCTCTATGTTGGGACAGCCTCAGTACCTTGCACGTGGGAAAGCAACAAACCAGAGCAGACTAATAATTTACTGCCGAGAAGTGATGGAACGTTTCTTACATGTAAACAGTCTTTTTGGACTTGGCCTTCAAATTGTTGGGAGGAAGAATCAAGTCTCAATTGACAGAACTTAAGCGAGGCCATGCACAGAAACACTGGGGGAAAAAAGTACAATGTGTATTTATTTTTAGGACCCCCCCCCCAAGTATGTCCAAGTGACTTTGAGAACATGATTAAGGACCTTGAGATGTGAAATGAAGCTTAGTTATGCAGGTTGGTCCAATGTCATCACGAGGGTCCTTCTAAGAGAGGCAGGAAGGTCACAGTCGGAGCAGAGAATAGAAGCAGAAGTCAGATGAGAAAGAAGACTCCAAGCAGCAAGTTTGGGAGATGGAAGAAGGTCATACAAGCCAAAGAATGCAGGCAAACTCTAGAAGCTAGAAAAGGCAAGGAAACAGATTCTCCCTTAAAGCCTCAAGGACTCAGTCCTGTAATACCCTGACTTCAGCCCAGTGAAAGTGACTTCAGACTTCTTTCCATCATTGTAAGAGAACAAATTTGTATTGTTTTAAGTTACATCTGTAGTAATTTGTTATAGCAGCAATAGAAAGTTAATACATACCCTTTCAACCTTCTGTTTCTCCCCAATATCCAGTATCTATTGATAGTATCAACACACAGATCCCTTCATTAGTCAGAAATTAATCAAGTGTCCTTGATTCTAGAAATATGGAGGTTCCAAACTCAGCTCCCTATTACCTCCAGCTCCCACTCATTCATTTGATGACTACTTACTGTTCATCTACTATGTTCTAAAGTCTATTCTAGCACACTGGATGCACTTTCCAGGGTAACTCCAACAAAAATCCCTGTTTTCATGTGACTTACAATCTAGTTCCTGGAGAGGTGAGCCCTCTTTGCCCTTCTCTCGTGTCGCCCAGCTGAAGGGCTATCTAAACAACCACCAGCATCACTGATGAAAGCAGACACGACACCTTCCTTTGCAGAGCCTCTAAAAGGCATTTTGAAAAGCAAGAGATGTTCACAGTATGTGACCATTGGAAAGAAGGAAGGGGTTGAGAAATGAGAGAGTACTATAAATAAAGAGGAAAATTACAGGTGCCCATAGAATACCACAGAACTCCAGTCCACTGAATTGCCATGTTAAGCAGTTACAACTTCTTTCACAAGTACTAGAGAATAATGGGTAAGTCTAGAATTTTAGGAAAGTAGCTCTAGAGGTGGTAGCATGAAAGGCAAGACGCACAGCTAGAGAAGGCTAAGCTGAGGAGCAAAGAAGAGGCAAGGAACCAGTCACAAAGCTGCACACATAGGAGGAGGCTGCAGGTTCTCAAGTGTTAAACACAGAGTTCTCATGTGACCCAGCAATCTCACTGCTAAGTACATGCCTAAGAGAAATGAAATGAAAATAGACATTCACACAAAAACCTTCATACACTGTTAGTGAGACTGTAACTGGGTTGAAACACTATGAAAAATAATATGGATGTCCTTCCATTAAAAACAGAACTGCCATATGAACCAGCAAATTTACTTCTGGATATATACCCAAAGGAAATAAAAAGAAGACATTGAAGAGATACCTGTATTCCCATATTCAATCCAACATTATTCACAACAACCTAAATGTCCACCAACAGATGAACCTGTAAAGAAGTTTTAAAATGAATGGTCACGCATGGGAAAGGATTCTCTGCCATTCGTGACAACATGGATGACCTGGCAGCATTACACTAAGTGAGATAAACCAACAAAAATACTGTGTGATGATGTCACTTACATATGGATTCTAAAAAAGCCAAATTCATAAAAACAGAAATTAAAATGATTACCTGGGGTGGAGGAGATAGTAAGTGATGAGGGAATAGGAAAGATGGTATTTAAGGGTACAAACTTATAACCAGTAAATAAAGAAGTCCTGTAGACCTATTGCACAGCATAGTGATTATAGAAAATATATTGCCTTATAATTATCAAAACTGCTAAGAAACTAGATTATGCCCAAACCAAAACAAGAAATAATTCTGTGATATGACTGCAGAGCAAACCAAACCAACACTGTCAATACAATGACAATCACTGCAATTCAGAAAGGTATCAGATCATCCCGTATTTACCTTAAATGTACACAATGTTACATGTCAAATTTTAACTAGTGCCTCCTAAGTTATTTGTTAAATCAAAAATTATTGAAAAAACACCTTAACATAAATGTCTATACAACATAATCTGTATTAGTAAAAAGGAGAATCACCCAACGTATAACTAATGAATGAATACATAAAATGTGATATATCTATACAATGGAATATTATTCAGCGATAAAAAGGAAACAAGTATTGACACATGTTACAACAGGCATAAACTTTAAAAACGTAGTAGGTAAAAAAAAGCCAGCCATAAAAGATCACATATTATATGATTAACATGAAATGTCCAGAACATTTAAATACATCTTAACAGGATTGGTGACTGTCTAGAACTGAGAAGTCTGGGGGGAACTGGGCACCAGTGAGTATACTTCTGAGGTGGTAAGAATGTAAAGTTGATTGTGGTGATGACTAGACAATTTGTGAAAATACCAAAATAAGCCATGAAATTATACAGTTTAAATGGGTTACTGGTGTGTTATATATGAATTATCATCTCACTAAATCTCTTTAATAAAAAAAAGGGCAGTAGCTATGGAAATAAATATAAAGGGTAAAAACTGATCGCCACTGATCCTATCCACATTCTGTTCATTCTCTTTTCTTACTTTCCCAGAAAGCAGATGCGGTATGCGTTTCACCTCTTTTCAAGCAACTCTTATGAAAAGGTCCAAGACTGAAACAATAGAGGAGCGCTGTTTCAGTTGAGGCAAGGTCAGGAGGCCCAGGGTCTACTTGCTGGCTTCCCTGACACCCACACTGGCCAATGCTACAATGCCTTCAGGGAATTCCGGGCTTCATGGGATGGAATGTGAAACCATGCTACAGATTGCAGGGCTGAGCGATATGGGAATGTTAAGCATCTTTGTAGGGTCAGTGAAAGGGAACATAGCCAAAATCTCCCTAGTCACACAAGGGAATTGGAGACAGTGGGTTCACACCAAGACAGCCCTGCCTGACCACACAGACCTGTAACCCCAGTAACAACTGCTACCCTTTCGCCTCATCACAAGCCTCCCTGTCAGAGTGAATAATGGTTCCATTTAGAGTAAGCAAAGAAAGTGTTTTGACACCCTCCCATAAGGCTGGTTCGGCAAGATCCAATGATGACAATTTAGTCCAGAAAGGTCCAATGTTGCAAATCTTACCTTGCCTGACCTAGCCAAGTCTTACCACAACCTAGATTCTGGCCTCCTCTAATTTTCTTAAATAGTGAGGGATTTAGAATTACAAAAATGTGTTATGCATTATGTGTGCATGTCTTAAATTTCCATTTCCTATGGCTGATTAGTAATTTATAAACCACAATCACATTTCACTATGTTTGCGTTGTTTTACATATACCTTCCTTCTCTGTTTTTCCACCAAAACCCCAGCCTCACAGCACACATCTTCTACAATAGTTTGCTCTTTGTGGCATTTTTTTCCTGCTTCAATTCAATTTAAAGGAACCTAACCTTCCTGGTAGCACAAGGCACTATGAATCTATCAGCAGCCACTGCAGCACAAGTTTGATTCCCTGCCAGGGAGCTGACCCACGTGGTACAGCAGACCTCTTCTGTCTCACCCACTGCTCCCCTCAGCAGTGTGTTTCAGTCAATCTGCCTGTTCTGGTGAATCCTCTCACCACCCTGCACATCTGGCCTACACCCCAGTTCTTGTATGCAAAAATATGTAAACTTTAAAAAAAATAAAGGAACCTAACAAACCATTTCCCTGCCCCTGAACCATTAAAGGGTCCAAACCAAATTTTAACTAGTGACTTCTAATCACACAACCCCTCTAAGAAAAGCCTGCCTCCTCTTGTTTCCTGCCCAATCAGTTCCCAGGCCACTTTCTACAAGCCACTCACCCACAAATCATGGAAGAACAACATCACCATGGAATCTTCTTTCATTGCTAGTTCAGGGCATTGAGCCTAGATCACAACAATATGTCACTCGCCAGTATACACAGCGATTACAGTGTACAGGTGAGGAGATGTATAGGGAATGTGTCATTCTCTTAATTTTGCTTTTTTTTTTTTTTTGTAATTGACATCTCAACAGTCGAGGTGGAAACTACTGTGAAAAGTCAATCTGGATTTTGGGTAATATATATCTTGCATTTGGTCACCAAACCACCAATGCTCAGCTCCCTGTCTCACATATTGCCAAAGAGCTGGCATCTAGCTAGTTGCAGAAACTTAAGACTGAAGAGACCGTCTACTTGTACAGTACTCCCTTGAGTATTCTGCCCAAGGGAGAGTCGCACTATGATTCCTGGTTTAAAAGGAACACAGAAAACACAGCTGTGAGAGGGCTGGGACTTGCTAATGGACAGCTGGACAAAGCACCTAGTAGCCAGCAGCTACCCCAGTTTCTGAAACACATCAGAAACCGGAAATGCGTGGGCCTTTGAGCTAAGAATGCCAGTATGACTTTCAACTACAGAATTATTATCTATTATAACCAACAGCTTTACTTGATCTTGCAGAGTGTTTTATAGTTTCCAAGTGACTTGATACATCTCTGCATTAAACAGTACTACCTTTTCCAAGAGTTTTCTTTAAAACTCATACATATGCAAAATAAATAACCTACAAGCTTCTTTCTAAAACAAAAATGGTACTTTTTTTCTTAGCAAATGGGAAAATTATAATTCAGCTATAGAGAATGCTTCCATGAGAATGGTCTCTGAGACAAAATGGGTTTTGTTGGTTTTAGTAATATTAGTAATCAGAGATATATTGAATGCTTCAGAGATTGATAGCTTTATAAAACTCTGCAGAATTTATCTTTACCTTATTATCTCTAGGAATTTTAAACAACATAAGACTGAAAAATATACGTTTGCTAGAATTTGCTTTTCTTTTACAAATCTTTGTGTTTCTCCATATGAATTACATATACTGATTTTGTAGTTGTTGTTTTTAAGGCTAGTTTGGCAATAAACAATAGAAAAAGAAGAGAGAACTATTTTGTTTGCTTGAAAAGTTAGTAGACATCTGAAGCTCCAGGTAAAAAGTTAACTGTTTGTCTCTCCAGCTGCTGAAATGGCCCATAATATGGAGCTTTCACTCTAAGCTTTACATACAAGCAAGACAGACTTAAAAGAGATTAAGAGTAGGGCCTCCCTGGTGGCGCAGTGGGTTAAGCAACACACTATGAAGCAAACAGCAGTCACTGCAGCACGAGTTCGAACCCTGCCGCTGGCCAGGGAGGGGACCCACATGGCACAGCAGACCTCTCCTACCTCGCCTGCTGCTCCTCTCAGCAGTGTGTTTCGATCAGTCTGCCTGTTTTGCTCCCCACTCTGTCTGGTGAATCCTCTCACCTCTCATAACTCTGGCCTGTATCCCAGCTCTTGTATGTATAAATAAATAAATCTTTAAAAAAAAAAGAGAGATTAAGAGTAGCTGGAGGTGTAGGTAGAGGTCAAAATCTGACCATGAACAAATTTTAATTTTAGTTTTAAATTTTAAAACAAGATGAAAGAGATGCCATTATTGTTTCTTAGAATTTTAAAACCGAACTTCACTCTTTACCCTACAGTAGAGTGGTAAATTTAATCTTTAAAAAGCAGACACTAAATGCATTATAGGGAGGAAAGTCTTGGCTGGTCAGTCATGATTTGAGGCTGAAGGTATTTTCACCAAATTTGGACCAATATATTATAATAGTCTCCATCAGCTTTATTTTCTGTACTTCTATACAGCAAAGCATACTTCTATTATATACATAGTTTCTAATTTTAAGCATTTCTTGGTTGATCATAGTTGTTTTACCTTCTTGCCAGAGTAATATCTGGGAAACAACTCAAATTTCTTAACATTTGTAATTAGGAAAATAACCTCAAGTGCTTACATGTACATACGTATAAATAGATTTCACAGTTTTGTTTTCTTAAGGGCTCTTCATTTACTTCTATGCTGATTTTTTTGAAAGTTAATCTATCTGACAGATTTAGTTGCTGTAATAGCAAAAATTTGACAGAGGGGATGATATCTGGCATCTGACAAGGGGATGATATCTAAGATCTATAAAGCACTCATATAACTCAACAAAAAGAAAACAAAAAAAGCCTATTCAAAAAATGGGCAGAAGAGTTAAGTAGGCACTTTTGCAAATAAGACATATGATGGCCAACAGGCACATGAAAGTGTGCTCATCATTT
The DNA here is from genome assembly GCA_019455555.1 of Galemys pyrenaicus. Lineage (NCBI taxonomy): Eukaryota > Metazoa > Chordata > Mammalia > Eulipotyphla > Talpidae > Galemys > Galemys pyrenaicus. The sequence goes on from JAGFMF010011796.1 coordinate 12,538,082, forward strand.
GCCACCAGAAAAATGCAAATCAAAATGTGAGAATGGCCCATCTGAAAAACACCTTAAGTAGCAAAGGTTGGTGAAGATATAGAGAAAAAGGGACCCTCATTCACTGGGAATGCAAACTAGAACAACTCTTCTGGAAAATAGTATGGAAATTTCTTAAAATATTAAAAATGGATCTACCATGTAGTCTAGCAATTCCACCTATAGGTAACTAAAGAATGAAAAAAAACACTAATTCAAAGCAATGTATGCACCCCAAGGTTCTCCATTCTCCGCAGCTCTACTGACAACAGCCAAGGCATGGCAAGACTGTGTCCAAAGAGAGATGAGTGGATCAGGGAGATCCAGTTGATATACACAATAAAGTACTATTCAGATAAAAAAATTGATACACTTGCCATCTGCAACAATATGAATAGAACTGGAGAAGATAATGCCAAGCGAAATAGGAGAAAGACAAATACTGAATATTGTCCTCCTATGTGGAATACAGAAAACAAAGCAGAAGGTCTGACAAAGCCAAACCAATGACAAACCCTGAAATCTGACTGCAGAACTGAGGCTGCCAGAGCAGGAGGAAGGAGAGCAAATTGAGGAGGGAGCACCATGCATGATGGTGGAGAAAAATGAGTATCTTGGTGGTGGGGGTGGTGTGATAACATAACCTGAAAGGGATGACTCTAAATCTCTAAATAATACAATGCTGCAAGCTAATGTTACCTCAATAAATGAAAATGAAAAATGTAAGTAACAATAAAATTTACAAAGCCTGTAATTCAACTAGGTGTCTATTCAATGGTAATGGGGGGAGCAGGGCGGGAAGTGATTCAGATGAGGGTGTGTTATTAAAAAGTTATATAGCACAGTGAAATAAGCCATAAAGAAAAAGAAAAGTATTTGATGGTCTCACTTATAGGAGGAATGTAGAGGAAACAAATAAGGGATCAGGGGAAAACTATAATAAATTAAAAATCAAAATCAACAGACAACAATAAATCAGAGATATTCTCCAGGGGAGGAGGAGGGAGAAGCAACAGCACGGGTGGGAGAAGCACAAGGGACTATGGTGATGGGACACGAGTGAACTGGTGATGTAAATGTCACAGGGACTACACCTGAGAGGAGAAAGTACACTCTGTACAAAAATGAATGATCCAAAATATATTAAAAAAATAATAAAACTTCTACAGTGTAGGGTAAATGGAAATGTTCAGGTTTTGCCACCCTCCCGCCAATAGCATCAATGACAGACACTTGCGGTCCTGCACGCCTGCCTGATGGTGGGCACCTGGAGTAGGGTGTGGGCACGTGTAGGTGGGTGCATCTAGCCAAGAGACTAAGGGCAGTGTCACAGGACACCAGTAGAAGTAGCAGTGGCAGAAGCAGCAGCAACCCAGAGTAAAGATTCACCAGGAGCTGGAGGTCTACCAGCCTCCTGCCCCCCTTATCTCCCCAAAACACGGCCCCCCCTCTCTGCTGGCTGTGTACCTGGTGTAGTGCCAACAAGGTATGGAGCAAATTTTCGATGATTCTGGCAGACGGGTCACAGACGAGTCCTGGAGCCCTCGGTGGGATTTTATGCTTTTGTTGCATCATTCTATCAGAGGCTACGAGGGACCAGGCACAGGCAGGCCCGGCCAGGAGGCTGGCAGGCCTCCTAGCTCCCGGCGCATCTTCACTCTCTGGGCTCTCTAGCCTCTGATCTCTGCTTCTACTGCCTCTCTCTCTCTGCCTCCTTGTGATGCAGCCCTTATAGTCTCAGTCCAGGTGCACCCACTTGCGCATGCCCACTTAGGCGTGCATGCAGGAGCACAGGTGTCCACCATTAACACCAATGCGGGAGGGCGAAAAAGCCTGATCACTTTTCCATTTACCCTGCACTGGTCGCCTCACTACAAATGACGTAGAATGAGCAATAAAAGCCTGAAAAAGCCACTGAGGGCTCCAGGACTCCTTTGCCCATCTGTCCGAATCTATCTGCCTGTAGCGGCAGGAAGGGGGGACAGGGCAGGTTAGGGATGGTTCTTAGCAGACAGTGGGTAAAGGAAGGAGTCTTGGAGCCAGCCCTCGGTGGCTTTTTATTGTCAGAGGTGGCCACGTACATGACAGGCAGGGGTGCCGGGGGTGGGGGTAAGGGAAGGCGGGCAGGCTTCCCAGCCCCGGTGCATCTCACCCTCTTGGCTGCTTTGCTGATCTTCTGTTCTCCAGCTGCTGCTTGTTGGTCTTGCTACTCGCGTTAGTCCTCTCGCTGCTCGTTCGTACTGGCGTCCTCATGACGCTGCCCATATAAGCCCGGGTCCAAACTCAGGTGCGCCCACTTGCGCATGCCCACTTAGGCATGCGCGCAGCACCGCAGGTGTCCATCATTACACCAGTGGCGGAAGGGTGGAAAGACCTGTAGTTCTCTGACCCTACACTGCCCCATGCCTTCCTGCCACTACATACAGTTATATTTTCTTTTCTTTTTTTTTTTTAAGATTGATTTATGCACACAAGAGCTGGAGTGTATGCCAGAGGTGTGTGTGGGTGGCTGGGGGAGGGGGGTGTTGAAGGAGGGTGAAAGGATTCACTAGAGACAAAGTGGGGAGCATAACAGGCAGAACCACTGATACATACTGCTGAGGGGAGCAGTGGACAAGAGAGGAGAGGTCTGCTGTGCCATATGGGTCGGGCCCCTGGCCGGGATTGAACTCACATTGCAGTGGCTGGCAATAGCTTGATAACACTGAGTCTTTAACCACTGCACCACCAGGAAGCCCTATAGTTATATATTCTTATTGCTTCAAATTATGTAACATTTGAGAAAAAGGTATTTGAAAATCTTTGTTTAATTTCAAGTCTTGTTAACATCATTCACCCTAATACATTCAAACTTATTTCCTTTCCTCCTTTCTCCAATACTTGCTAAATAAAGTGTTTCAGGAACTTCAGAGACTGATATCCTCAAGCACAGACCCATGGATTTCATCAAGCTAATTCAGAACAAATGATCAAGCCTATAAATTATTTATTAGTGCTCTCAACTGGGTGGTTGATTGGCTAAAAGTGCCCTATACATGTGTATTTGCAAATTCTGAATTAGTTCCCAACATTTAAAAATTAAGACTGCACCCGCACATCCAGATCCCCCACTTTTCTTAAAATACAAGAGGATCACAACACTGAACTCATATTCTCACAACATCCACTGTGCTGGGGCTACACTCATACCCCCACTTGGAGCCCACCCAGAGCCATCTCACACCTACCCTGATTTACTTGGCTAAGTGCCCTGGAGCTCAGGCAAGGATCTGAGTTTATCCTCTTGTAGAGAGAGCTCTGGGTCACATGTGGGTCTGAATGCTGGCTTATTACTTATGCTGAGGACATACTACTTGAGTACAATGTACTTAACCTCCCTGTTTCTCATTTGCTATACACACACAGACACACACACATAATTTCCTGCGTAATTGGTAGCAAAGATTAAATAATACAGATTATAAAAGGACTTAGATTAGTATTCCTCACTTGGGACTAAATAAAAGGTGGTATATCTCATCATTATTACTGAATACAAAATATCCAAGAGATATGTGAGAAGCAAATCTTCATCCAAGTCAAAAAAGGTTTCTGAAATCACTATTTCCACACCTCCCATTTATGTATAATTTAGAAGTAAACTGTGTCATTAGGGATTCACTACGCTTTTGTTCCATTTGCCGGAAACCCAGGAGCCCAACTGCACATATGTGGAGAAAACAAAAACAAACCTCTGATTTTCATTCAGTTCCTAAAAAAAGCAATATATTATTCATTAGGAAGTTTTATACAAATATCAATCTGTTCTTTATGCTTGAAATTTCTCCTATTAATATAAAAGAAAAAATTCAATACAAAAGATTGTATTAACCAGAAAAAATATTACTTAAACCATGAGGATGAATTGTTGAAATTAGCACCAAATTTTAATGCATATATAGCTGTAAAATATTTGTCTTTGATATAAAGACTTCAGAGTTTGCAAATTGCAGTAACTAGTATATCTGTAAATGTAATTAATCAGAACTTTTGTAATTAATTAGAATTAAGGGGTTGGGGGAGGAACTATACCCAGTCATCTCTATTACACTTAATTCAATCTTGTACACTGAAATTAGTACAAAAGTCTTGTCAACATATATTCATAATCTGAGCAGACGAAAACTGATGAGAAATTAAGTTGAATTACTTATAGCATGCTGGCAAAAGTCCAAGGCAGTACCATCATGAATTTTTAGACGGGTTGGGGGAGGAAGGGAAAAGCATCCATGGCAAAGTACACTCATAAATTCTCTTGAAATGGCATATTTAAGATTATAAAAAGGTAGTAAACCATGCTATAAAGCCTTCGTTTCTCAAATGTTGATTTTGGCTACTGAATATGTGAAAATTTGTATGAACAAGGACTAAGTTACAACCCTTATAAGCATTTACTTCAAAGTCAACAGTATTAACGCAAAGCCCATTCCTTACAGAACACCATCTTTGAAGGTACAGAAATTATAAAAAGAGGCCATAGATGTTTTTATAAAATTAATATTTTGTAAATCAAATCACCATAAATAGCAAAGCTCATTTTGTAAACAGAAAGGCAATGTGGGGATAGTCATGTTCCCCTCTGAAATGTACCTATTCTGGCTCTGGATCTTCTTAGCTCAACATGTTTGAAAAAACAACCTGCATTTATGAGTTTAGAAAACAACTGAAACTGGGAAGAAACATCTACATCAACTGCTACAGTGACATTTCAACAATATTTCAATGCCATTTACAGTGACGTACTCTACCTTCCCTTTCACCAACTGGAAAATATTTCAATTCCTCTAATAATCTTCTGAAAGAGGAAGAGCCCGCACAAGATGAAGGCGTTCTAAGGGATATCCTATACACATCACGTGGTGGGGTGGGCAATGAACCTACTATAACTGTTTCTTGTGTAGACTTTTGATTCTCATAGACAGAGTTCAATATATGGATCCTCAAAAGGAGTCCACAAGAGTTTAGGCACTCTTAAGGTAGGCTGTTTCTAAATATAGAAGAAAAAAAGAGAGAGAGCTGGCTGCCACTTGACATCTACAGCAAAACGTGCTCCTAGGGTTCTTTCACCCACTCTGGATCCTCCCCCACCTTCTCAATCTCCTAGTGTTGGTTGATCAAAGGGCTTCTCTATCTCCATTCTTTGCCCAATAACCTCATCCAACACAACACTGGGAATTCCATCCATCTGCAACAATGCCCAAATATGTCTCCACCCTTCAAAGTATCCAAATTCAGGGCCTCCATGGTGGTGCAAGGGGTTAAGTCTCAGCACTATGAAGCTATCAGCAGCCTTTACAGCATGAGTTCAAGCCTTGGTCAGGGAGCTGACTCACATGGCTCTGCAAACCTCTCCTGCTTGTCCACTGCTCCCCTCAGCAGTGTGTTTTAGTCAGTCTGCCTGTTCTGCTCCCCACTCTGTCTCTGGTGAATCCTCTCACCTCTCACACCTCTGGCTTACACCCTAGGTCTTGAATGCAAAAATAAACAAGTCTTTAAAAAAGAAACAGAAAAACAAAGTCTCCAAGTTCAGACTTCCGTATCTTCAACAGTGCCTCTTAGAAACTCATAGCATCTTAAAAGGTACTGGGCATGAGAAAACAACCACTTAAGAACTCAAATTCAATGTTAAAGGAAAAACTAAGAAAGATCAGTGGCGGTTATCTGGGTTTTGGGGAAAGGGAGAGGTGACTAGTTAGACTCAGAGGAAACTTAAACTAGTAAAATTGTTCTGGATGTTACTATAATGGTAAATACATGTCACTACACATTTGTCAAAACCCATGGAATGTACAACAGCAGTAAACCCTAATGTAAACTAAGGCGTTGGGTGATAATGAAGCATCCCTGTAGGTCCCCTGTAGGTTCATGGATTGTAACACATGTACCCCTCTGCTGGAGCAGCAGGGTATGGTGATCGAGGGAGAGGCTATATGTGGCAGAGTTCAGAGAGTATGTAAGAACTCTATACCTTCCACCCAAGTATTGACTTGGGTTACAAGTAAATTTAATGAGTAGGAAAATTTGCAAATATTGAATCCACAAATAATGGGCATCTACTGTACACAATATTCACAAAGGTATCAGGCTCCAACAGCAGGCAAATCCACGTGCATGTCCCACCAACAGCAACGCACTGGCTGGTGACTGTGCATAACTTTACCTCCCTCTGAGGCTTCATTTGCTTATCTTTAATAATGCCCAAAGCTTCTTTTTTTTTTGGGTCAAATAATAGCAACTTCAGGAACGTTTCATGTTGAGATTTATTTTCTACTGCCAATCATTTTTCACTACTTAGATTTTATAAAGCTAAGTCCCCATATTTCAGAGTCAAACTAAACAGAGCAACCAGGTACTGATCTAACTGTAGCAAATGAAGTGGGAGCTGGAAGCACCAGGATCTTCGTTACTTTAATTTAAACTTCAGGGCCTCCCTGGTGGCGCAGTGGGTTGGGCAACACACTAGGAAGCAAACCCCAGCACCGCAGCCACTGCAGCACGAGTTCGATCCCTGCAGTCGGCCACATGGCACAGCCAGACCTCTACTGCTGTGCCTGCTGCTCCCCTCAGCAGTGTACTTCAGTTGATCTGCCTGTTCTGCTCCCCGCTCTCTGTGGTGAGTCCACTCACCCCCCCACAAACCTCTGGCCTGTACCCCAGCTCTTGTATGCATAAATAAATAAATCATTTAAAAAAATAACAATTTAAACTTCAGTGAGAGAAAAAGATGCAGAAGAGGATAGATAGCCAAAATGCTACTTTTTATGAAAAGGAAGGCAGTAAGAAATGAGGAGAACAAAGACATGAATTAATAAAAGGTGACAAGTCATAGAACTGATGGGGACAGACAGATGAGCAAGGTATCTCAGTATACAACTATATACTATTTGATACATGAACTTTTCAGTCATGCACATATAGTGCATTAAAAACAGAATGAAATATTCTTTCCTATTAAAATAATGAGTCAAAAGGCCTCCCTGGTGGCGCAGAGGGTTAAGTACCACACTGTGAAGCACCACGGCACAGCAATGTGAGTTCAATCCCTGGCCAGGGAGGGAACTCACATGGTGCAGCAGACCTCTCCTGCCTCACCCACTGTCCCCTCAACAGTGTATTTCAGCCTATCTGCTTGTTCTGCTCCCTGCTGTCTCTGGTGAATCCTCTCACCTCCTGCGACTCTGGCCTAGACCCCAGCTCTTGTAGGCATAAATAAATACATCTTTAAAAAAATAAAATAAGATAATGAGCCAAGGGTCAGGAGCCCTGGGCCTCGGCCTTGGTTCTGATTCCAATTTAGCTGTAAGGCCTGAGGTAATGTCTTCAAATTCCTGAAGGGCACACAAAAAGCCTTCAAGTGCTCTTCAACCTCACAGTTCCATGGAAATAGTTTGTCAATGACAAAATATAGTAAAAGAGTAAACTGAGCTCAGGTGTACCACAGTGTTTACTGTAAGGAATAACAGCAGGTAAATTATCTTTTAGTCAAGCCAATGACCTAATACAAATGAAACTATTTCTACTTCCTATTTCAAATAAATTACCTAGAAGTTTGAAAAATAAAGCTACAGTCATGAATTATAGAAATATTAGTAAAACTAAACATTACCCAAGACCATGAGGTAAAAGGAGTTTCAGTAGAGCATAAATCAGACGACTTTTCCTTAAGCTAGATAAAATGACAGCACCCAAATCCCAGATTTATAAATCATTCAGAGGCAGTAAAAACAAAGAACTATGCATTCAAACTAGAAGTATGTTTAGTATTTTGGTTTTCTTTTTAAGATTTACTTATTTATACATACAAAAACTGGAGTACAGGCCAGAGATGTCCCCTGCTGGCGAGAGGAGTCACCACAGAGTGGGGAGCAGAGCAGGTGGATATACTGAAATACACTGTTCATGGGAGCAACAGATGGGACAGGAGAGGTCTGCCATGCCATGTGGGTCACCTCCCTGGCTGGGGCTCGAACTCATGCTGCAGTGGCTGTATATAGCTTCATAGTGCTGTGCCTTAACTGCCAGTGCCATGGGGGGAGAGGGAGGATGGGAACTGTCTGTTTAGTATTTTGAACCGTAACATAATCCAGGTTCTGTGATTCTTTGAAAAAAAAAAATCATCATATTATAGTTAATGATCATTAACATGGCAGAAATTTCGATTTTCTTAGACCTAATTCCATACAGTCCAATTGCCCATTTAATAAAGTTACTTGAAAATATAATTAGCCGCACATGGCTAGAAAGGCATTTCTATGTAAAGTTACAGACTAGTTGAATTGTATTTCAATTAAAATATCTGTTAAAGACTACTAACCAGGCCTCCCTGGTGGCACAGCGGGTTGAGCACTTCACTGTGAAGCAGCCACGGCAGGCACTGCAGTGCGAGTACAATCCCGGCCAGGGAGGGGACCCACATGGCACAGCAGACCTCTCCTGCCCTCAGCAGTGTATTTCAGTCCATCTGCCTGTTATGCTCCCCACTCTGTCTTTGGTGAATCCACTCACTGCCGCAACTCTGGCCTGTACCCTAGCTCTTGTATGTATAAATAAATAAAATCTAAAAAAAAAGACTATTCACCAGGAGACTAAATTGATGAAGGAGCGTAAGGAAATAAGGGGAGCTGAGAGTTAGGGAAAGACCCTCCCTTGGTTCCCTAGTCCTGCTTTGAAGGGTATTCTGTTTCCCAGGAACCTGTCCCATTATCACCCCCACAGAAACTTGGCTGTCGTGTTCACTGTTGTATTTCCAATGCTGAGTCCACTGCCCACTACGCAACAGGTACCCCAAACACCATGCTGAAAAATCTCATCCTAATTTGTTCTTTTTCTTCTTCAAAGAGTAAGATGCAACGTTCACAGAAGTTTCATATCTAGAGGAATGGCTATGTCCCCAAGAAAATTAATTCCATAACTCAAATGGATCCATTCATTTAAAGTTCCTAAATAGAAGAAACTACCCAGAGGAAGCCCTGGATCATTTGGGGAAGAGAGAAAAAAAAAGCAATCCCAGTGTCATTTCCCATTTAAGACTCTGGCTATTTAACTTTAAAAAAAAAAAAAAGGAGACAGGTACTGGGGCTCACAGTGTGTATGGGGGCTGACACTATTTTTTTTTTAAGATTTATTTATTTATGCATACAAGAGCTGGGGTACAGGCCAGAGTCCAGGGAGGTGAGAGGATTCACCAGAGACAGAGCAGGGAGCAGAACAGGCAGATCAACTGAAGTACACTGCTGAGGGGAGCAGCGGGCACAGCAGGAGAGGTCTGGCTGTGCCATGTGGGTCCCCGCCCTGCGTGGGGATCGAACTCGCAGTGCTGTGGAGTGGATGCTTCACAGTGCAGTGCTCAACCCACTATGCCACCAGGAAGGCCTGCTGACACTATTTTTATAGAGCTCTTTGGAAACTACGCCAAAAACCTACCATACTAAGTCTAAGCACCCTGACTGCATATCCTTGGTGGAATCTTACTTTCTCACACATATGTTTATTTTGGGTAGTGGCAGGCTGGACCCCTCACCCACTGTTTCTGTTTCTTGGATTAAAGCAGAGTAGCTTTATTAGATGAATAGACAGCACAGCAGTCCTGCAAAGCAAAGCATTTTAAAAGAAGCAAAGCAGTTCCTCACAAGACAAACGGTTACCATGTCATCCTTTGCCTACAACTCACTTCCAGGATTGTTAAAAGAAATACATCCGCTGAGGTGCTCGAAATGTCCTGCCACACTTCCTCAAATACGGTGTTCAATAGTCCCAGAGAAAAAGACAGGCAGCTCTGCTTGTAGAGCCGTCGGCCATCTGGTTTTCATCCACATGGACGCTCACTCTCAGAAAATCGTTTTCAAATATTAGTCTCCTATTAGCAGGTTATCACATCTTCATTTCCTGTAGACAGTCTTTCTCACATTAAAACACACACACTCACAGAGGTAACGTGTACAATTACGTTTTTCATATGACTCCCAAAACACTTTCAACACATCCAGACCCTGTGTCAGTCAGGCTTCTGAGCAAAAGGCAATGTTTGCGAAGCCCACCTTCTGCCTAGACCCACTTTCCCCAATCCCTCCACCATGGGGAGAATACAGGATCTAGAAAAAGCACTCTGAGGAATGAGTAATTCTCAGTGTGAGCAGGTGATAACAGATTCACAGTGGGCAAGGACCTCAGACCTTGGTTTTGCATTCTTTAGCTGTTATGATAAACATGACCTCCTTGTAATGCAAAGTCACTTAGCAGCTGACGTGCAGAGGGAAAAGTAATAGAAGGATAATTGGATTCCTTCCTCTAGTCTCAGGAAAGAGAAATATAATCAATAAAAACTAGTCTTACAACTGGGATATAGTTTATACCAAAAAAGTCTGCTATAAAATAGGCAAAGGCACTAAATTTCTCTAGTTTGGGCATCTCAACTTCCATATATGGGTCACTTCAAAGGGTCCAGAAGCAAAAGTTTTACTCAACAGTATTCAGGGAAATAGTGAAAGAAACTTGAGTCTAAATAATTATACCTGCCACACCTCCAAGTTGAAAAGAATACTCCATGAGCATAAAGTAGAAAATCACTCAGTATTTAACTCTCAGAAACATTAATAAAATAATAACCTGAGTTCTAAGTGGATTAACATTGTTAAATAATATTTATATTCTGAATTAATAAAATTACATTCCAGTTACAAAAGTAATTTTGTGGAAGTAAGCTGGGTATTAGTCACAAAAAAATGAAAGAAAAAGGAATTTCAAGGTATTTCAATACAGTGATCCTCCAGGGACATGCTAAATACAAACAAGGGAAACCAACTCCCTGCCCTTATTTAGCATATTTTAGAATTGCAAAACATGAATTCACAAATGATTCTATCAGATCCTCCAAAGAGTAATATAAAGTAGTAAAATCTGAGACATAGATTTTTAGAAAGTCTTCTTAAAGATCTTTAATGTATTGCTACTTAGTGACATCTAAGAGAACCATTTCATGGCTTAATCATTTCTGCTCTCTTGTAAATAAAACAGGCCCAAGTAAAATTGCAGCTTGTGAGAATGGCTATCAAAGATTCCCTGGAAAACACCTTATTCCTAGCAGATTCTTCAGAATAGCTACAAACTTGCACAAGTGCATACACCTACATGTATATAGCAAAGTATCGTGTATCAAATAGACACAGATGCAAGGGAATAAGAGTGGGCGTTATGTGACAGACTTCAGCAGATCAACACAAACACTGCTATTGTGCCCTGCCTGGCTGCTGGTATAAGTCTTCCCTGCTAGAAACAAAATTCCAATGAACTCCCAATACAGAGACAGTTTTCTTGCTACAAAGGGGCCTTTGTTTGAATCCCCCACAAGTGACAAGGTCAATCCTAGCCAATCTTGACATTTCTGTGGAAACTTTCCACCAGATTTTTTTTCCAAGTTCAAATCATTTCCCGAAAACTTTTCAAAATCCAAAGAAAACACCATATAGATAAAGTATCAGTTAAGTCCTTTAACAAATACCATTCGTGACAAATGTTTTCCTCAAGATATTTTTCTAAAAATACTACTTGTAAAATCTAAAATCACAAAGTCTGTGTGGTTTAATCCCCATCCTAAAAAAGAAAAATATTAGACTCAGTATGGTAATAATATGATGAACTAATGTTTTCAATGGTATTTACCTGTCTTAGCATACATACAAAAAGGGATGTCAGGATTGCTACAGAAAACCATATTCTCAGTTTCTACAAAGTTGTTTTTAAAAATTAAAATTATTTTACTAAGGGGTTGCTCAGTATTCATTATCACCAAATAGAAAAAGCATTATTTCCTTTAAGTCCTAAGAAAGACTTACAAACTTACTTTCTACAAAAGTTTGTAGAAAAAACAGAAAATTTGAAGCTGAATTCAGCATATTCACATTTTTACACACATATTTTCTTCCTCAAATCACTGTAACAGTAGTCAAAGGAATTTTATCTACTTGATGTCTTTATTGCACTGTTGTATTTAAACCCTCTGATAAGATATGAAGCACTGGACAATTTTGTAATGAGTTTACTTCTGCAGGATTCTGCAATATTCCGACAAAGAGGTACAATGCCCTTCGCTTAGGGAGCAATACCCACGAGGAAATGACAAGAGGGTACCACAAAGCCGTGTCAGAAAACAAGATGCTCCTCACTTTTAAGGTCTCTCCATTTGAAGAGGTCAAAGACATTTAAATCTAAGAGAAGAGAATAATTGCTCTGTCTAGCTGCATGCATTGTGACACCAAAAAGAGCAAATCCTATTCATTTTCCATCTGGGTAATCCTTAGCAAGACCTAAATTGAAATTTAGTTCTTTAAACTAAACCCACATATATGTATTTTTAAAGAAATGGTCCAGAGGAATGCATTTGAAAGAATGAAAAATACTCACTAGTTTCAATTCCATCTAGCAAATTCACATAATTAATGTATGCCTTCTGTCTCCTTATCTACAAAAGGGAATGAATGGTACTTCATAGGAGACTATAAAGGAGTACATCAAATGAAATAGAAATATTAGAAAAGCACAAAATTGATGCCCAGATGCTAATAATTAATGCAAGACAATCAAAGGCAACATCCCACGATAAACAAGCAATCAGAATTTTTAAAAAGCTTGCTTTGGAAACTCAGAACATCAATCAGCTTCCCTGTGCTTAAATCGAGTGCTAGGTTTAACTTGGCGAGATCACCGAGTTTATATTAAAATCTTTCCCATCAGCCAAAAAAACTGTGTGGTCCTGCTTATTTTACTCACAACTGGCAGAGTCAAAAATCCATGTAATGATTCAAAACCCACAGCTGTAAATGCAATGCAGATGCAATACTGCAAGGACACCCCGTCAACCATTATTTCCTTTTCCACAAAGTTATACCCTGGTTTAAGAATGATAACAGCTAATGACTACATTTGGTGAGTTTCCTGTGTCCCAGCCAGGATCATTATCCACATGAAAAATCTCCATGTGACAACTGAATCTTCAGATTCCTGCAAAAGCAATGCAAAAAAGGAAGGAAAAAAAAAAAGAAAGTAGTAGTCCTAAATATCTGCAAAAAATAAGCAGGCGAACAAGCCTCATTGGCAGCTGGGGCATGTCAGGGCCTGTTTTGAAGCAGTGGTGGAAGGAATCCATCAATGCACAAGGCAGACACCAGGCCAGGAGGAAGAAAGCAGATCAGGTTTTAGTTCTAACCTAAGTGACAACTAATAAATACCGTGTATGATAAGGAAGAACCCACTTATTTTGAACTTATTCAATATCAAAATAAAGCTGATGCTAAAATAGTGTAAAACTCGCCACAACCGTCTTTTAAAAATCCATCATGCATATATATATATGCATGATATATATATATATATGCATGATATAACTTTGTGGAAAAGGAAATAATGGTTGACGGGGTGTCCTTGCAGTATTGCATCTGCTAACCTAGTCCGAGGCCAGTACTGGCAGAAGTAAATACAGACAGGACATGTAATCTTAAGTCTATAAATACAAAATCCAGAAACATTTCAGAATACCAGTCACGTAATCAAAATGACAGTGATAATATAAACAAGATCACTGATATTTGAGAGCTTACCTAGTGTTAAGTCCTTTACATAGACTATCTCATGTAATCCTCAGAACAATTTTATGACATTAGATATACTTATATCCTCACTAGAAAGCAGACGAAAGTAAGATTTAAAGTTGATAAATACTTGCCTACTGTGTTTCTGAAATGGATGTATTTCTTTTTAAAAAAAGATCTTATTTATTTGTGCATAAAAGAACTGGGGTACAGGCCAGAGGTTCGAGGTGTGAGAGGATGCACCAGAGAGAGTGGGGAGCAGAACAGGCAGATCTACACTGCTGAGGGGAGCAGCGGATGAGATAGGAGAGGTCTGCTGCACCATGTAGATCAGCTCCCTGACCAGGGATTGAACTCATCCCACAGTGGCTGGTGATAGCTTGATAGCATTGACACTTAACCCTTGTGCCACCAGGGAGGCCTGAAAAGCTGAACTTTCAAAGAAAACTATAGAAGCAATAGGATAATGAGATGATGTTTAAATTACTGAAAAAATGGTAACTTCAACTTAGGGGGGCCCTAAAACAGATATATTTCTTAAAATGTTTGAGACTTTACATATTTGTGCTGTTATCTTCAGCTTGTTGGCTCCTGATAAACTTAATAATGACAATATATATGAACATAAATGCCACTGATGAAAATTATAAAATATCACAACTCAAACTAGGCCATTCCCTTTTAAGAAAAACAGGGTAAAGGGTACCCATGCACTTGGCTAGTACACTGCAGTGGAGTCACCTCTCACTGTCCTTGCTTCCTCAGCGGGCCTGTGTCTTAGGGTTCATTTGGCCCTGTTACTGGGGGTGAATCAGGCCACCTCCAGCCAAAGAAGTGTCTGAATTCTGACTACTTCTCAAACTTTCACAGAACTCCTCTTTTCAGTCACATTTTACCTGAATTTAATCAACCCCTGCACCTTCCAGAGATTTGGGGGTTTAAACCCGGTTCTTTCACAGCTTTCCTCACAACCAGTTTGAGTTTCTCAGGCTGCCTGACCTCATACTGAGCTGACATCTGTATTACAGATTCCAAAAATGTTGCTGTTGTCTCTTTCCTTGTTTGTTTTATCCTTGTGAGCTTGTATAATGACTTTCCAATCATCCTTAGTGGGATTTTGGAAGGGAATGTACGTAAAGGTCAGTGTCTAATCATCTTTACCTGGCAATGTCCCCTGGACTGCCACTAAGCCTTCTGTGCCCCCAGCATACACCCCAGCCTGCTCTCTCAACTAAAAGGACCACGTCTGTCACAAAGAAACTGTAGTCTTCATTTCTCTACTTGAAATGATACATAAGTAAATGCCTATTTCTTTTAACATAATTTCAGGTATTGATTATTGATAAAAAACAACACAAGTATGTTACTGTCAAGTACTTTAAGGTGAACGTCAAGTGAATTTCCTTGTTTATTCACCTCAAGATGGAGAAAAAGAGTGCCATATAATACAGCTTCTGAAAGTTACCGTCTTTTATTTAACTCTCAGCTAAAGAAGTTTGGCTGAAGAAAGAAAATAGTTTCTCTGTTGCATTAAGGGAAACAAGGCAATTGCTTTATTACCAGAGATTCTGTGGTAAACTTACAGTGAACATTGAATAAGAACATTTGTTAGTGTAAAGCAATGGCGATATCCATTACTTCAGGGCAAAGTTAAACAGTTTCTACAACATAAAGCGTTCCACATTCTCTGACCTAAATTTAATATGTTCTTCTTTTAAATTTTAGTTTTAAGAATGACTCAGAAAAGATGAACAGCTAATAATAATTCCATGAAACTTTTGAAGGGTTATGCATTAAATTTTAGAATTTTAATTATCAAATAGAAAACATATTTTACAAAATGGGTATGTTTTGAGCAAAATGTCATTTTTTGATAATATGAAGTCATGACATAAAATAATACTTAAGCATGTGTATTTAAAACAGTATTTAGTGTCCCATGATATTTCAATTTTATTATAATCTGATTAAAATTAGGGGAAAATATCTTTTGGAGAAGCAAGTGTTGGGTAAGGACATTTCGTATGTTTACTATTATTGTAATGTGCTCTTCTACACAAAGCAGAAACTGGAGAATTTGGCATTAGCTGCTCATTATATGTTGGGACCAAATTCAGTTACTCAGGACACAAAAGCACATTGATGGATATTTTTATTTTAACCTGCACACACTTAAGACAAGCATAATTTCAGTTTTACATTACATCCCAAAGAAATACCAATGTTTTAACTTTGAAATGGGAAAAAGGGAAATAAGCATCCTATAAAATTCTTTAGCAGCTGATTTTTATAGGTCACAAATAAGAGTAAACCCTATTATTGAAAGAAATTTAAATGAAATATTGTCAGCATAGCCTAGATATGAAGAATGAAAACACAGAATTGAGAGCAAAACACCCATTTTCTAAAACATCAAAACATAGGCTCACCTAGTTTTCATTTAGCAGAAAACTTTTTTTAAAGATTTATTTATGCATAAGATTATTATTTATGGCGTACAGGCCAGAGGTATGGGGGGTGAGAGAGACAGAGCCAGGAAAAGAACAGGCAGATAACAGAAATACACTGCCAAGGGCAGCAGCAGGCGAGGCAGGAGAGGTCTGCCCCTCAATGTGAGTCACCTCCATGGCCTGCGGCAGGGATCGCACTCCTGCAGCAGTGGCTGCAGTGGCTGTGGTGGGCTGCTGCAGTCTGCTTTCTAGTGCGTTGCTTAACCCCTTGTGCCATCAGGGAGACCCAAGAAAACTTTTTAACACAAAAAAATCCTTACTTAGGCCTTAGTTTTTAAACACAGCAGTGGGATTAATATTCAATAGACAAATGACAACTTCCTTTCCAGAGAATATCAGTCTTTTACCAATGATATATTTTTAAATCAAAAACAACAGGATGAGATCACATTCTCTTGCAAATTAACTATATTGTAAGTTTTAGGTTTTCTCTATCATGTATGAACTATGTAGTGTATTATTAATAAATTATTCTAGGAAGTAGGTGTAGAATTAGAGGTCAAAGGTGTTGTATGGCACTGACCCATAGGCACACTGTACCGCTTCAACTCCAAGGAACTAGCTCTGATCACACCATGAGAAAGAAAAGAGTGTACTCTCCCAAAGAAGGCACACACGCAGGGCCAGAAGAAGTTCAACTACCTCCCCACATGTATTCTGAAAGAGGGATAGGAAGACCAACAACTGTAGACCCATAGCTCTGACAATATCATGAAGGCAGCTGAGAGCCAGTGTCCCTGCAGCCACAGGGTCTGTCTTATTTACTTAATTTCTGTCCTAGCCCACAAGCTCAGTAAGTGTTTCTGTGCCAAAATTTGATTTTCATTTTCTTTCTACTCTAGCTGTGCATCTCAAGAAGGGCACCACTGACATGAGGGGGTTGAGGGCAATTCATGCTTGTCTGGGACGGTCCTACCAAAAATGCGTTTCCAAGTGCCTCTGGCAGGTGAACATCACACTACCACACAAAAAACACTGCTACGAGCTCTACTATTTCATTAAACCTAGTGTCAAGAACCACCTATTATATGACTCGAGTCTATAGCTCTAGTCAAGATTTTTCTGGAATTCGAAACTTTTTTCCCTTGAATAAGACGCATTCCCACATCCTCCATGATCATGTCAAACTTGCCCCAAACCAAATTTCTTATCTCCCTCATGAAGCCCTAACCTGTTTCTCTATATCACGGCTAACACAGCCACCATCCGGGGTCAACCAAGCAGAAAACTGTCAGGCACACAAAACCCCTCCCTCTTTCTCACCAAGTACTCTCAATTCTATGTTCTAATCTCTCTCAAGTCCTTCCTCTTGGCCACCTGCCAGGTTCCCATCATCTCTGTATTACTGCAGTGGCCTCTGGTCTGCCATTGTCACCCTTCTCTTCTAATACAAACACAGAACTACACTCTCCCAGCCCCTAGTCATTGTTCCACATTCCGCATGACCTTGAGGAAATGGGGAAAATTCCTTAGCAGGGCACACAAAGAACTACACCAACATCCACATCCTCGCTTCTGATTCTCAGCAAGGGTCTTTATGTACCTAACATCCAGCCTGATGCTAACTAGTCCCTTCAGGAGAAGGAGCCTGTTCTAGGTACCTATGCACACACACGTTGGGGGCGTCCCACTGGCCACTTCTGGGCCTTGAGGATCAACAGTCACGGGGGTATGGAGGCACCAGCTGAAATGCTCTTGAACCTATGCATCTTGCAGATTCTAAGCATTGACTGAAACGATCAATTCTTTCTAAACAAGAAGTTAGTAAGAACATGACCCTAGTACACACACGGAATGGAATGATTTTGTTCCTGACTTTCTGTCTTCAAACACTGTCACCTTACACAGAAGGGCTTCTAATATTAATTGCTGGCAAACAGTGCAGAACCACTATAGGGGACAAGACACCACATGGTTAAGTTGAATGTCAAATGATCACAAATAACCCACCACCTACAGCTACAATGTTTTGTTAGGTAAACTGATGAAGAGCATTCTGCCTGCACCACTGCCACCTTATTTAGACAAGGATCAATCATTTCGTTCAAGATTTTATTTTGCATGTTCTTGGTATTGGAAACTCTTGGGTTAGCATGTACTACGTGAGAGTCACTGTTGGAGCCTGAATGCTGGAGCATAAACAGACAGGCATTCCCTGTGACATAGGAGACCCCGTTACATAGCAACACAGCTCTGCAAATCCTCTAAGCCTTTGAAACATATAAAGTTGTATCCAAGATGACTGTTTCCAACTCAACCAAGTAAACGATTGTAACATATGCTCTTTTCTTTTTTGTAATGTAAGTTCTTTTTTTCATAATATGTTTTTATGACACAGATGACCATGTAGAAACTGAACATTTTACTTGAAATATAACCAAAATCATACAGCACATAGGTGCTATCTTATCAAAGCATTGCACTTCAAGTAAAAACGAAGCAAAAACATCAAGATTAAGGTGATTTATCTGTCAATAAAAGTTATAAAGTTTTTGAGTTTTATTTTTTAAATAAAAAATAAGAACATCCAGAATAGTCCCCTTATTATGAACTACCATAGAAACGAAAAACAAGGTACTTAAATTTTTTGAACAACTGAAATAAAATTTTAATCTATAATTTAAATTAAATGACTTCAGAGTCAACCAATTGTGCAATTCTTATCCCACTTTATGGACAGGAAATGAGCTAGAGGGGGTCGACAGATTGCTCCAGGTTTATTTCAAAGAAGGAAAGTAAAAATCTACACTGAATCTCCCCCCCCTTTTAAAAATATTTTCAGATAATACTCATGTTTAATAGTGAGTGTTGTCTGGGCATGACCAAAGGCAAACTAAAACACACTTACTTTTTGCTTGCCTCACAGACGTCGCTAATATTGGAGAAAAGATGGTGACTCTCAGTTTTGGTCATCGTATCACTCAGTTCTTTAGAATTTTTAAACATTCGTATCAAGATCTCCAAACTGAGTAAATATGAATGCTCGGAGGATATAACTTCAAAGATAGCCTGGGAAGAAGGAAAAAGAAATGTATTATTAAATCTTTTAACTGAATAACTAAATGCAGCTCTTGTGATTCCACTATAAGAACAGAATGACAGACTATCTTGAAAAGTACAAAAAAATAAGCATTAAGAAATTTGCACCAGGGCCTCCCCGGTGTGCATCGGGTTAAGCAACACACTATGAAGCATCTGCAGCCACTGCAGCACGGGTTCAACACCTGGCCAGGGAGTGACCACCTGGTGCAGCAGACCTCTTCTGCCTCGCCCACTGCTTCCCCTCAGAATGTGTTTCAGTTGATCTGCCTGTTCTGTGCCCCATTCTGTCTCTGGTGAATCTTCTAACCCCCACCACACCTCTAGCCTGTACCCCAATTCTTATATGAATAAATAAGTAAATCTTAAAAAAAAAAAAAAAGAAATTTACATCACCAGGGGACCTCCATGGTGGTGCAGGGTTTAAAGACACAGCACTATCAAGCTATCACTAGCCACTGCAGCACAAGTTAGATCACAGGCCAGCCAGGGAGGTGACCCATGTAGCACAGCAGACCCTCCCCGCTGCTCCCCTCAGCAGTGTATTTCAGTGGATCTGCCTGTTCTACTCCCCACTCTGTCTGGTGAATCTTCTCACCCCTGCAATGCTGGTTTATACCCCAGTTCCTGTATGCATAAATAAGTAAATCTTAAAAAAAATTTATATCACCAAATGTATGTCTTTATATAAAGCACATATATTCAAAATCTCAAAACTAGAATCAAGAGCCATAGTATAAATATGAAAAAAGGATTAGCATCAGCTGTCTTGAAATTACATCCTGAGGTCATTCTTTGTCAAGGGGTGAACTCTATGGAAGGAAGCTAGATATGAAATCTCAGTGTGAGGTTAACTAACCTTTGGGGTATCTCCTCTGGTCTTACTTTCAAAGCACCCCTGCTTTGGGACAGCAAAGATTTATGGTCATTGCCTGGGAGTCAAAGGATATTTCTCATAAATACTTTCCTTCACTCCCTCGCCTCTGGAATCTTTCTCTCCCTAATTTTAATTAGACCAACTCACAATCAATAACAGCAAACATTCTGGGTGTATTAGGAGAGCAAGATTGTACCTACCCTCAAAAGATTCTTATCACTCACAAAAATTCTTTTATATAAACTCACACAACTAAAAGTAATTCTATCAGTTCAAGAGCCACCTCTTTGCTCTTGTCAGTGTCTCAAGAGGAAGTGAAGTACCCGCTATAGAAACTGCTGGTGCCAGGAACAAGGTGGTTTTCCTGATAAGGTTTGTTAAAGATGAAATGCCAACCCACATATGTGATGGACACCAACACCCCCTGTAAGGAATTCATCTAACTCCTTAACAAAATCAACTTCAGGACTTCCAGGAATGGCAAGGCAGGGAGAACTCCTCCCCAGGGAGGGGTGGTGACTAGATTCACAGGCTTCCTGGAGCCCTTCTAATAACACTGCCATCATCAGCCTGGCCTCAGGCCTGTTCCCCTTAAGCCTGTGGCCCAAAGGACACAGGGAACTTGCTCATAAATCCTTGTGTTATGGCTGAGGTCAGGTGGTGCTGGCAGCAGGGGAAAGCAGACATCCAGCTGCTGGGGTGGGCAGTACTTGTAAATCAGGCTAGTGACGCTAATCTCAATACCCACCTCCCTTCTTAGCATCTATAAGCATTTAGGGAAGTCTTAATTAAATATGCTAATCTAGTCTGTATGGGACTAGAAATGTTATAACTATCTGCAGAGTAAAGAGTAGGAACACTAAGTGTCTTATTTAAACCGCATCTCGTTGTAATTCTATCCAATCAATACAATTATCTCCAGGTATATAACGGTAACTAATAATTTTTTCCCTTCTTAACCAAAAAGAAAATATTTCAGGTTATTGGCGTCTTGGAATGACTTAAAATACTTTCTAAAAGAAAAGCTTTAATGATTAAGCCCAAAATGCTAAGCTTGGAACAGATGGGAGAAACTAAACAGATCACATGAAAAGACAAAATGGGGTAGTAGCTTAATATAAGTTTAATGTAATAACCATTAAAGCATCCTTCAACAGAGCCATCAACTGCTTCAAAGTAAATCGTGTTACCTCGGCTAAAAGTAAAAGGGACAGAAGGAACCATAAAATTAGGTTTGTTGCTGTCATTACTTTTTGTTATAACAAATCTGGACAAATATTTTTAAAACATAAGGGAAATAGAATAGGTTCAAGTAGATAAAGTTTAAAAGAACAGAAATGTTCAAATGCAATTAGAATACTAAAGAAGTTCTTGAATATGCCCCGTAAGAGGGAGAAATATTGTTTATGCTGCAATGTTAGCAATAAAGAAAAAATGTATCCCATACTCTCTATCATTAGAAAAATAGATTTTTTTAAAAAAATGGTATTCATAGAATGGTATACTATAGAGTGGCTTGAATGATGTAGTTTAAATGGCATTAACATGGATAAATTTCAAAAACAATGTTGAATGTAAAAACTATGCAAACAAAGGATGTCAAAATCGTATCATTTATCTACATTTTAATACATACAAAAATGTGTGTGTGTGCGTGTGTGTGTGTGTGCGTATGTGTGTGAGATACATGATTTTAAAAGACAGACTGATGAATACAAACCAATTCATAGTAACAGTTACCTCTGGAGAGAAAGGAAGGGAATGGGCCTGGTGAAGAGAATATGGGAATTCTGCTTGATAGAAAGTTTTATTTTTTTTAAGAAATGTGAAGAAAATTATTATTCTTAGTGATAAGTATCCCTATATTATATATTATTTTTTAACTTAAAAAATGGCATTATATTGTTCCCTTATATGTTTGTTATTTCCAGCCAATGAAATAAGGACACTTCCTGCTATTTGTGGAATAAATTTATATGTGTGCATATATACAGACTTTTATTTACACATTAGTATTCATAAGACAGGAAGGAAGTGCTTTTAGAACATCATAATGGTATTATGATGAACAATTCTCTTAAATTGCTTTTATTTATGTGAAACCCTATTGTTACTTAATTTTTAATAACTAAACTTATGTTTTAGATTAATTTTAGATTTATAGAAGTCTTGCACAGAGAGATCAGATTCCTGTGTCTCTGCCCTGCTTCCTCTAGCTAGAGTATATTACACAACTAAGGTACATAAATGTCTATAGATAAGCGTACATATTTTATTACGATTTCACCAATTTTTTCATTATTTCCTTTTTCAGTTCTGAGATCTAGTATCAGTTTCATTTTTCTATATATTTTCTTCATTTTAAATACTTAAACTAGATATTTTGTTTTGTAAGTTAAATTGATATTGGGATATTTTAAAACCTTTCTTTTCTGGAGGTGGTATGTAGTTTTAGCTAACAATGATCATATGTTGCTTTGATAAAAGGAAGATAACTGAACAAGTACACACAGCAGGTAAAAGCGTAGACAACCATATATACCCTTCAGAGTTCTAACCATCTGCTCAGCAGAAAATGTACCTCTTGTCTCTTTCTTTCCTCTTGGCTAACTGTCTGAGATAATCCATTCTTTTTCACCTAAAAGAAAAAAAACAAAAAAGAGTTCATTTATATCTGGAACATTATCCTACAAGTTAACTTAATCTGTTCCAGTCTTAGTTTTGGATATTCCTAAATATTTATCAAATTACTCTTCTAAATCAAACATAAGTATAAATCTATTAATAAAGAAAATGAAGCCATTTCTCTAAAAGCTTTCTATTCAGGATGACACTTTGAAAGGATAATGTCAACACTATTTTTCACCAAGATTCCATGGGATAATAATGTTTTTATAAACACCCAATCAAGCAAGAAAACAAAGTTCTCCCTTCCCCAAATTTCAACAGTCTTTTCAGCGTGTCTGAATTTGACCAGTGAGATGCTAACCTGATAGTCTCTGGAGAAGCAAAAGTACTGTAAGAACAACCAAGAATTCCAGTTTCATATGTTAGCACTGCAGTTGTATCTTTAGTAAAATCACTGCAATTACTTCTTCAGCCACCACACATTTTTTATTTGACTGTTGCAGTTCTGTCATAATTCAGCTTCTAAACTGAAGAACAGAGGTGGAACTGTGAATTCCAGGAATATACCTGGCACAAAGTCTCGTGCACCAAAGACATTCCTGGTTTTCTGTCAAAGATTAATTTTTTTTAAAGATTTATTTATTCATGCAGACAAGAGCTGGGGTACAGGCCAGAGTTGCGGGAGGTGAGAGGATTCACCAGAGAGAGAATGGGGAGCAGAAGAGGCAGACTGACTGAAATTCACTGCTGAGGGGAGCAGCTGGTGAAGCAGGAGAGGTCTGCCACACCATGTGGGTCCCCTCCTGGCTGGGGATTGAACTCGTGCTGCTGTGCCGTAGATGCTTCACAGTGCAGTGCTCAACCTGCTATACCACCAGGGAGGCCCAAAAGATTAAATTAACCAAAAGCATGGTATGTATAAAATATCAACAATTAAATCCTATATTTACAAAGGAGCAATAAAGGGCCTCTTTGGTGGCTTAGAAGTTAAGTTTCAGTGTTATCACCTCCAAGGCCTCAGTTCGATCCCTATCCAGGGAGTTAACCCATATATGGCACACCAGACCTTTCTTGTCTCGCAAGTTGCTCTCCTCACTACTTACTAAGTCTCTGGTGGATTCTCTCACCTCTCCATACTTCTGGCCTAAACCCCAGTTCTTACAGGCAAAAACACAAAATAAAGAAAGAATCAAGGTCATTATAGTAACATGTTTATATATATTAAAAAAAGCAGTAAGAAAGAGTGCTCTCCTTTCACAATAGAAATTAATAGAAACAAAATACAACAAATGTCACTAAATATGTTTGCTATTATAATCCTAAAAAAATTAAAATCCTAAAGAAAATCCTTTGAAACCATATTCCCCTAGATCCAATTCTAAGTCAGTATCTCAAATTTTTCATAAATTTGATGCAATGAAAAAAATATTGTTTTCCTACTAATCGCAAATCTAAATTTTTAAAAAATGTGGTACTATATTCTCTAAAATGTATTCAATCCAAAGATTGATATCTACAACCATCCTTTTAAAAATAAATGTTTTCCTTAGCAAGTGGAGTTTTTATACTATTTTTCATTATCCTTTAACTCACATTTGTGTCAATCCGTTCCCTCCAGTTTCATAATGTAATAGAGTTCCATTTATTAAGAGTATCTTATTAATCTAATATAACCCTACTATAATTTTATGCAAACATATGCTTTTGTTTTATTTCCTAAAATTTCCCAGAAACATTAAACTTTAATCGTAAAAGAGTCTCCTGGATTATATAATCACCATATGATAATTAACCACCTATGACCAAAACAACACAATTATTTCCAATTTTAGTGCAGTCAGCCCTCAAAGTAAAATTTAATTTTTTCCTAAAAGTAAAATGTTACTGCAAATGTAACTCTTAGTAAAGAGAGAAAGGGGAAAACAGCAGTTTCATTAAGGCTTTATAATCAGTATAATCATATACTGTGAATACAGTATAATCAAAAACTTGTGAATCAGTATTTCAAGTTTACTCCCTTTATCTTGTGCCCCAGTGGTTTGACGTCATGGGACAAAGCATCATAGAAGATGTGAGATGGGTGAGAGAGATGCCTCCCTTCGGTAAAGTGGCAGAAGGACAATAAAAGCGGAGGCTTGAATAAAGACCCAGAGTAACATTTTAACTGCAGATGCAATCTCAGTTTTACAGAATTCGCAGGAGTTGAGGCCCTTGAAAAGGGTATCCTTAACATTGCTCCCGGCCACAGAGCAACAGTCTTTGGGAATGCCTAGGGCAATGATGTATGGCCTAGTACATGAAGACCATGAAGACCAAAGTCTCCTATGGGCTGTCACAGACGTGAAGACAATTACAGCTGACCGTTTGCCAATGGGTTTAAATGCCACAGGTTCACTTAGGCAGATGGTTTTCAGTAAGTACAGTGGCTCTTCATAGTCACGGGTTCCACATACATGGATTCAACCAATCCACACACGCAAAGCTGCAGACACAAAGGGTCCATTCTAAGGGACCTGTGCAGCCACAGGCCTTGGTATCCTCGGGAGGCCTGAAAGCAACCCTTGTAGATCTGAAGATGTGACTGTAGTTAAGTCTTTGAAGAGTCAAAACATGTATGTGGATTTTTGAGTAGAAAGGGGTTGTAGGTCCGTGTTCAAAACTATACACATATTCTTTTTTTTTTAATTTTTAGATATTTTTTAAATTTACATATATTTGACATCAATTGTATCCCCATGTATTTCCCATCACCGTAACACCAGTGCACCATCACCTCAGTCCCCCGTGCTCCTGTCTGCCCTCCACCCTTCCCCTCATCCCTCCCCACCAAGTGTCCCCAGTTTGTCCTTGTCTTTTCATTTTTGGTTTTTGTGTCTTTATTGTTGTTATTATTATTATTATTATTGTTCTTATTCCTTTCCTTGGTCCTTATACACATATTCTTATCTTTAACTTGAAGTTTGGGAAAACTCATAGGGCAGTAGAGTAGAAAGAATCCTGAATCAATAGCAAAATTAGCAATTTCTGAACATTTGCTGTGTGCCAGGCAAGGTGCAAAGCATTAAATCTTTTTCCCACTGAATACTTATAAAACTTAGAAAGCTGATACTGAATTCTTGTCCCCAGTTCACAGATGTGGAGAACAACCAGGACTTAGAATCTAAGATCACACAGCTCATAGGCGGCAGACCAGGCCTGCCCAACTCCAGTGCTCATGCTCTTAACTATGATGTCACACCAATCAGAGACACTTGTTATCCAGGAGGCTCCCCATTTTGAGACTTAAGCAATCATCACCAAGACCCCTCTATAATTCCAAGCCTGTACCAAGTCTCCAAATGTGTTTTCTCATCAACCCACACTGAGAAGTGTTCTTAGCTTTTCCACCTGACCCTGGACTGGACTGTTAGCAAGAATTTACAACTGAAAGGCTTTTTTGTCCATTGTAATAGAGAGGAGACCAACCAGAGCAACAGAACCACAAAGAGCTGCTCCCGTTCTAGGCAAAGTCAAACTCCTGGTGGCTCCACCAGGAGCATAGGCGGCAAGCCTGCCATCTCCTCAGGCAAGGTCACCAGCAAGAATCCACCCTGTTTGGCAGCGCCATTGCAAAAGACTAGTGAGTCCAGACCCGGAAGTCCTAATGGGGAGAGAGTAGAACATGTGGGCTTGCAGGCCTACACAGATGACAACTGGTTTACAAAAGGATTAAGAGTACTTCATTAGATCAAAAAGAAAAGAAAAAAATAACCCCGCTAAGGTACTTGCTCCTTTAACAGGAAAGAGAGGTCACTTTGAAAAAGGCAAAGTACAAGAGCATAGTTAACATCTTTTACAAATACAATACAAACAATAATAAAACATTCCTTCAACCAGTCTTCCACAAGAAACCAGTGCCCATACAAAGCTCCTGCAACAGAGAAAAAGATGCCGGGAAGTGTTCTTGGGTCATCATTAGGAAAACTGAAGTGCAGCACCTTCAGGGAATCTGAAATATGCTCTGTACATTTTTGACAAATGTGCACTCGTGGCCGGCAGCCAGACCACTACTCCAAGCTTGTCCTTCAGTCTCAGCCCTTCCAGACCTTGCCCAGGGCAGGTTGGACAGGTTCTTCCTCAGAGCTGAGAGAAACCCTGTTGTCCACCTGAGCCATTCCATGGGTAACTCCACATTAAGTTGTGTTGCCTAAAGGGAGGTGATAAACAGGCAGAAACTAAGTCATAAACTAAGGAGACTGTGGAGATAGAACCAGAAAGATGGAGCGAGAGGAATATAAAAGGAACATCCTACAAGGACAGCCAGACATCAGAGAAGAGAACATTAAGTACAACGTCAAGCAGAAAGAAACAAGGAAAGCAAGAATGGAAGGAGCAAAGGAGAGGGAAAGTAGAAGGAAGAAAAGAAGAAGAAAGAATGTCAAAGTTTTAATTGTAAATATTTCTGGAAATTTTTTCATCAAACACAGTGACCTTGCCAGTAAGTAAAATCACTTGAATATCCAGACATCTTTTTGATTTAAAAAATATGTTTATGTAAAGCATATGTTTAGTATGCCTATAGTATGCGTTTTTTTGCAATTTGTACATTTCTGCTAAGAGAATCTAAAATATTATCAAGTTTATCACATTTATTCAAATGATCCCCTTGTTTCCATGTTTGACAGAGAAAAACTAATATGCCTTTTTCTAAAACCTGATTCCGAATTTGCTACTTAAAGCGAAAGATATTAAAATTGCTTAAGTTCCTTTTTTGATCTTTAAAGATTTTTTTATTTACTTACGCATGAAGAACTGGAGTGTAGGCCAGAGGTGTGGAAAGGGAGAGAGATGAGAGGATTCACCAGAGACAGAGTGGGGAGTAGAACAGGCAGATCTACTGAGGTACACTGCTGAGGGGAGCAGCAGGTGAGGCAGGTCTGCTGTGCCATGTGGGTCTGTTTCTTGGCCAGGGAATTGAAGTCATTCTGCAGTGGCTGTGGATAGCTTCATAGTGCTGAGACTTAATCCCTTGTGCCACCAGGGAGGCTCTTCAATCTTTAAACATACATTTCATACTGGTAGTTTACGTTGAGTGCAAGTGAGAACAGCTCAAACCAATGCTTCTGTAATGATCTCTTCCAACCTCATTTGAACTTTTTATTACTTATTAGTTATTTAACATTATCATCAATAATTTGATTTGCAAAAGTTTAATGAAACACTAAGAATCTGATTCAATTTGGAGTCCTTCATTATGTGTAATGGAGCCAATTCATAGAACTATTCATCTCTAATCAAGATAGACTTTAGACTAAGAAAAATATAAATGGATGCCAACATCTTCAAGATTTTAAGTGGATAAAAATATTGTCAAATCAAACAACTGTCCAAGACTACAGTTCTGACATAAGTTTAAAAATATGAATGCAGGGCCCCCCCTGGTGATGCAGGGGTCAAACTCTCAGCACTATCAAGCTATCACCAGCCACTGCTGCCTGAGTTCAAGCTGCAGCCAAGGAGCTAACCCACATGGCCTGCTGCTCCCATTAAGCAGTGTATTCCAGTAGATCAGTCTGTTCTCTTCTTTACTCTGTCTCTGGTGAATCCTCTCACCCCCTGGACCTCTGGTCTACACTTCAGCTCTTGTATGCATAAATAAATCTTTTTAAAAATATATTTTAAAATATGAAGACAGAGGACTAATTAATATTAGTTTTAAATTTGTAGTAATAAATTATATTTTTATTATTGAAATTCTTCACTTACGATGTTTGCAACCAATATATTTCCTATGTCAAAAATGAGAGAGAAATTAAAGGCTAAAACTAATAAAGAATAGCACAAGATACTTCATTAACTCATCCAATGTTGTCTAGTTAAACCAAAATGTAGCTTTTGAAAAATATAAAAAAAGACTCCCCAGACTATATACTCAAAAGGTAACCGTTAGATTCTCCATCTAAAATTCATATCACTTTCTTCTTCATACTCTGCAGGGATGAGCATCTTCAGTGTTTACCCCAAAAAGCAGCAAGCGGTTTAAGGCGATGAGTCCATTAAAACACTCACCAGTGTCACTGGTGTTTCACCTTGTGAAGTATTGGTTCAGGAAAGCCATAAACTTTGTGCAAATTTTCTTGGTTTTCAAACTCCACTGGCTGGAATAAGCTACAAGACAGGCTTACTAAGCCTTGAAAACAGCCTTAATACTGCCATGTAAATAGTGCTATCTACAGAGTGGAGCTAGTGCTTGTGTCTGCAGAGAACAGCCAAGTTTAATAACACTAGTCCTTTGACCACCCAAACCAACATTTCTGGGGGGCAAAAAGGGATGTGTTTCCGGAACCTTTTGTGACTTGATACTGCTCTTAGACAAGATGGGAGGCACATTCCTCCTCTTTTTCCCCACCGGCCAGGGAAACCAGAGTGGAAGAACCCGAAAGACTGACCAACCAAAAAGGCTCAGAAAAGTTGCCAGTTAAAAATTAGATCAGATATTTATAATCCAAGCTCGCCCGGGCTCCATAAAGTGCCAATGCACACTGAATACCCTTTTGAGCTAAAACCTTTGAACTTGTGGAGTTTACTCACTTGCTGAAAATCAGCGGGTTATTCATGCCTCTTGATGATTTGCTATTCACAGGCTTCTGTTCTCAAGAGCTCAAGTGGGAAGGGGATGAATAGTAAAGTAAAATTATACTGCAGGACAAAGTCACTCCCAGGTCTTTTCTACAGACTTAGTACAACTCAAATAGCCCTAGAATTGAAAATGAGCTAGAGGGCTTTCACTGTAACTAACATGGGAACAGCCTTTTGGGGAGTATGTCTGAAGTTGGGAAAGTGAAAAATCTGCCTCGGTCCAGAAACAGTGTCCTCTGTAATCAGCCCAGTAAGCTGTTTCCAGCCCTGAATGAGGCGGGAGAGGCCTGGGAGATCATCTATCTAAGAGCATGTCTTAGATCATCTAAGGACATCTATCCACAGAACATCAGTCTCCCAGAGAACTGCATAACCAAAGATCAGATATATGACATTAAGATGGGGGCCAATGATAGGCTTTTAGGGAGGAATAGTTCAAAAGGGAAATCACCATCTTTCTTATTCTTCCAAATTATGTTTATTGAGTTAAATTAAGTTTACATCTTCATATCTGCTCTGGTGCTTACATGTACAAACCTCAATTTTATACCCTGCCCTCCACCAGAGCCCCAACAATCCTCTATCATGTTCCGTGCACCCCCACCCCCACCCCTTCTCCAACTACACTTTCCTCTTCCCCTGGTTTTGCAGTCAGATGTTAAGAGTTTATTACTGCTTTGGTTTTGACTGACACTTTGTTATATTTCCCTAGGTGCCACATTAAATGTGAGACCATCAGCATTTGTCCTTCTCCTTCTGACTTACCTCTGCTTAGCATTACCCTTTCCAGTTCCATCCACGTGGTCATAAATGGCAGGAGTTCATACTTTTTTATGAACACTTTCTTTTTTAAAAAGGAGAGGTAGAAGACAATGGCCCATTTAATAAAAGCATGCCCTTAATTAGAAATTTTGTTACGGTATATAGCAGGGCCCACACAATTCATTTATTCAAAAAACGAATTTCTTCTCTGGTCTTCTGTTGTTAAGCTTATCTATAATCCTCATCAAAGTTCTAAGGTCTCAAGAAGCAGCAAGCACGCTCAGACTCCTGGTAACCACAGATCTATAAAATGATGGTAAACTCAGATAACACATGCCAGGGCTTGAAGCTTTTACTACTTTATGGCTTGCGTCATTCTCCCAGCATACCCAAATGAACCCAACTTATTTCACTACAGATAGAAGACTGAGAGTGCAAACCACAGAGAGGTGATTAAATGTACAAGAATAAACTACTGTGCTGTGTATGATTTAGGCGATAAACAGGCATGAATGTAGCCAGTCCTTGTTAGCTTCCTCCCTCAATCCACCTAATTCCTGGTTGACTTCTTGTTGTCTTCCATGTATTTCTCAAACTACCGTTCTATGAAATGTTTACCTTGCCCCAGGTGCTATTCTTTCCATACATCTAAGTCTTATAACAACCCTGCAAAGAAGGTATCACTATCCTCTTATTTTAGAAAATACAGAGATATGAAAAGTGGTAATTAGCCCTAATAAGTGGTAAAGCTAGAAGCTGGGTTTCAAACCCAAGCCTGCTGCTCATCCACAAAGATTGCGCTCTTAACCACCACAGCTCATTATTCTTCTACTACTCCTGACTTCGTGATCTGCGGCTGTTCTCCTAAAATATGGGCCTCCACCAATACCGCAGCAACCAGAATCTCATACTGATTCACAGCTTCTGCCACAGGGAAAGCCAAGTCATTAGCTGGGACCCTACAAATTCAACTTGTTGACTAGTCCTAACATTTCTCCCACTACACAAATTCCTGTCTTTGACTTGGGCTCTTCCTAGTCTTCACTGCCCTGTGGACTACTAAGTCCAGACCCAAATTTATTCACTCTCTATCCCCGAGATAAGTGAGAGGTATGGTTCTCCTTTACCAACAATCAAGAAGAGAAAATGAAATTAATAAAATACATGAAGAGTTAATGACACACAAAGGCAAACTAATTTTAGGGGGAAAGAGTAATTCTCTAAGACTAATTTTTTAAAAAAAGAGCAGTTTAAAAAAGTGGAATATATAATAAAATACTGAGGAGAAGACCAGGCTAATTACAGCAGTTAACAGTGGAAGGATTGGGATGGTTGTGGAGTCAAAGCTGATGTCAGTCATAACTGAAACGTTTAATTTTATAATAAGGAGAACGCATCCACATTACTTCTGTAACTCAGAAATGATGGTCTGAAAGAAATGAATGAACTTTAAACTTTGAATTTATAAAATAAAACAAAAGGAACTAATGACTAGCAATGAAGAATTGTGTAAAAAACCCAAACATGCACCCAGTTGACATAATACATGAAAATGTTATCAAAAAAGGAAGTTTAATGACATGGAACGCCATACAGATCATTTTTAAGGGAAGAAAGCAATGAGCTGCAAAACGTGAGATCTAGTGATTTGAAAAAGATATTTCTGATATTGTTAAGGGGAAAATAATGATTAACAAAAATTTTTGTATATTTGTTAAATTTTTGTTTGAAAGAAAAGAATAACTATACACACTGAAAAAGAGAGGTTATATCAAAATGTCAGTAGTAACTGGGTGGTGTAGGGAGAGGTTTAAACTAATTTGTCTTTTTTTAAATCTGTATTTTTTAATTTTTGTTTAATAAACATGTCTGGGTTTTGTTGCTGAAACATTGATTTTAATCAAAATTGAAGTGTTTTCAAGTCCTCACTGAAAAAAGAAATGAAATAAGTAGGGCAGACAAATGGAATTAGGGATGTCAACTGTATCTTTACTGTTGCCCACAGGAAAGCTGTAGAAGAGAAAGGAGACCACCAGTAGTTAAGGTAAAGAAAGGGAGGTGAAAGGAAAGAAAGACTTCAGTGAAATTCACTAAGCAGTGGGTTAAGAGGCAGCGTTGAAAATGAGTGATGGTGGGCAGGTGTGCGAGTGTGAGAGTGAGAGCGAGGAGGAGGGGCCCTGAGCCAGAGCTGGCATAATCAGGAATGACGCCGCTGGCACATCATGAAACCATGAGTCAAGAAGGGGCTGTCCAAGGCAGAACAGGTCTGAGGGCGCCTCTTGCAGAACAGAACACCTGTTTGTAGAGGTCATGCCAACATCTTTGTTGTTATTTAATTTCTGTTTGTTATTTTTACAAATAGCAGATGGATAGGATCAACTTCGAAACAGTAAGTTACTCAGAACAACAATGACAGTGAAGTTCTTAGATTTGCAATAAAAACCTAAACAAAACAAAACCTGTTTCAAAAAAAGCAGGTAATAGAGTGATGTGGCATCTTCCATTAGATGTATAAAGCGTAAAATGGTTTCACTGGACAGAAGATCTGAGAAATAGGTATGCAAGGTCCCCTTTTCTTCCATTCATGATCTTATATCAAGCTTCCTTCAACTCACATTTCACACTCCTATTGCTTTTATTTCCTATTCTTCTGCTGATTAAGCCAAATTAGTCTTAGTCACACTCTCTAGAGAGAACTCTCCCTTTATTACGCTTTATGAATACTATCTATGCCATTCACTTTGGCATTTTGTCCTACTTTCTTTCAAAAACATCATTTAGACATTTCACTTCTACTGTTTTCTAAACCACTTTCTAATTTCCTATAAGGGAGAGACCAGATTTGAGGCCTTTTTTTTTTTTGCTCATCTACCATGATGCAGTGACATACAAATGAATTTTAGTCTAACACTAGCATTCTCGAAGCTATAATTTATAACCTCCTACTGAATGAAAAAATAAAGTCCATAGATTTCTGATCATTGTCAATTTGAATGTAACAAAACAAAGGGCAGAACAGGAAGCAGGAAAGTACACTGCCAGTGGTAGTAGTAGTAAACTGCCGTGCAAAACTTTTGTTTCACACATAAATGCATGCATGCACAAATGCGCGCGCACACACACACACACACACAAAGTTACAAGACGAAAAGTATTACTCAGTACATTAATCTGCTGATACAGACCATGGTTCATTGTCAGCTCCACCATGTGTAAATTTACACTAGATAAGTCAGTCATGTCACTTAACATTCTCACAGCTCCTTACAAGAAAAACTGCTCTCCTCAGGCCTTCTGTGAGTCAAGTAGCCTGAGGCAACCATATGTGGTGCCATAACGCTTCATGTGGTACCATAATGCTTCATGTGGTCCATAATGCTCCAGACTGCTTCATGGAGACCGGAGCTGAGTGGAATACAGCTCTCAGTAGGCACCTGGCCAAATGACTACATGTTTCAGTGATATGTGAAGCAGGGGAAAGTGGCTAAACCAATACAACATTCTCCCTTCAGGAAACTGACCTGAGCAGACATGGACACTGACAGGATAATACAAGGTGGGGTATGGCCCCCCAAGGTGACATCAAGTCCAAGTGAGAAGAACTCAGGGACTGCAAGTATACAGGAGCTCCCAGGAAAACAAACACAATAAAAAGAGAAAACAAGCCAAGTCATGACAAAAGGAAAAGCAATAGGCAAACACTCACTGAATTGCATTACTGGCCAATTCCCAGTGGGGAATACCGCCCCTGCTGTTCCAGAACTTTAGGCACATGTGCCCAGCTTTGGGCTGTTTCAAGTAATCTCAAGACCCTACATGAAACAAGAGCGTAACCACAGGAAATACAGAGGCAGTCACCTCAACAGCAAGACATAATACTTTCCCTGTGGTATTGTCACAAGGAGCAGTCGAATCGCTGAGTATGACCAATCCCAGGTACACAGTAAGTCCTCTGCAATATTTGGCCAATAATTTATCTGCGCATAAACAAACTGATATTGTGATGATCGATGGCAGGTTCCAGAACTTCAGCTCTCCTGCAAGTACGGCCACACCACCACCTGTGAGTGAGGCCTTGAACCTGTAGAGCTCTAAGGGCAGGTACCTGGTGTTCAGTTCAGCAGGCGATACCACACACCTTGGCAACACCATTAGCAGAACTAGGATTTCTTGCCACCCAAATTGCTCCATTTTTGTGTTACTGCAGTTGGATAAGTAACAGAGTTTATCTCCTACACTAAGAGGGAAATTATCTGTAATTTCCTTTCCCTGGCAATGATACTTCCCCTGCACAAGTGGCTCATTTACTTGATAGTCTTCACGTCTTCAAATAACAGATATACAGACAATAAGTGACACGATAATCTTAAGACACTGGAGTACAGACTAATGGAGAATATCAACAGGCCATGTCTCTTTTTCTGGATAAATAACAAAATCGAGTAACAAATTCTTAAGTACTAGTCTCTTATTTGAAAATTCAGTAGTGATTTTAATGATAAAGACTTCTGCTGTCATCCATGGAGACAAGTCACTCTGTGGATGTGGCCATGAAATACAGTCCCAGCACTGGACACGAGGAGGAGACCCCACAAGTGGACAGCTCAAGGTCAAAAGTGCAAATCCAAGAATCTGACAGATGAAGTCCACAAATCCCAAGTTCAGTATTATAGTCTGTTCTCACATTATTCAGAGCACCTCAAAGGAACTGGGCCTTCTCTCCATTCCTAATGACCCTGCATCCCACAGATGCCTGTTATTCTTGAATGCATCCTATCCATCTGCCCTGAAGAAATACCAAGTGGAGGACAGGTTATAATTTAATTTAACTTCATAGCTGTCATGGCTATAGAAATAGCTATCATGGCTAACACAGTCCTAAACTCTGCAGATGCCAAGTTCCCCATATGTCAAAGATATTTACTGAATCCATGATGTAGCAAATATCAAGAATTTTTGTTTTAAAATAAAAATTAAAAACATACTCCAAATGTTCCTTAGACTGGAAATTTACTGGTTGTTTACACTGTTGAGTAACTTCTTGTTTTTATATTGCTTTAGGTTTCCATATTCATTCATAAATTCATCAAATTTAATCACAAGCCTACTGTAATTTAGACACTGTTTGATGTACTTGGGATGCAGTAGGACGCAAAGTGAACAAAACCCCTTCCTCGTGCAGCTTTTATTCCAGTGACGGCAGACAGACAATTACAAAGAAGTAAAGCACGGTAAGTGTCATGGAAAGAAAAAGAAATGTTAAGATGGTGTAGGAAGGAAACCAGGTAAATTTCTAAAAAGAGAGCTATTGTGGCCTAAGAGAGCAAATGCAAAGGCACTGTGGCAGAGCACACCTGGCATTAATGGTCATTAATGTGGCTGCACAAGACAGAGTAGCAAGAGGTAAGCTAAGAAAGGTAAGCAGGGGTTTTATCTTTTTGGTATAGAAATAACTACCATGGCTAACACAGTTCTAAACTCTGCAGATGCCAAGTTCCCCATATGTCTGGGGACACAAACCCTTGTA
Source organism: Galemys pyrenaicus (assembly GCA_019455555.1). Taxonomy (NCBI): domain Eukaryota; kingdom Metazoa; phylum Chordata; class Mammalia; order Eulipotyphla; family Talpidae; genus Galemys; species Galemys pyrenaicus. Next base: position 12,573,683 of record JAGFMF010011796.1, read on the forward strand.
AGGGTTTGGTGGAGGTGAGAATTCACTTGATGATTTAGAACAAAGAGACAACATCTCATTTTAACAAAATCACAAATGACATACAGATGATATAGGAGATAATATACAGAAACAAACATAGATAAATCTAGAGAAGACAGATACAGATAGACATAAAAGAAGATCTGAGTAAAGAGGTAAATATTGACAGAAAGATAGAAAGCTGCTACAGAAGAGACTAAAGGAGACACAACTAGAAGCAGGAAGTTAAGCTGGGCAGCAAAGACTCTGAGAATCCACTTCCGGTTTTGGCAGGGTTGTGGCAGTAGAACAGTTATATTCTGAAGGTAAATGCAGCAGCCTGAGCCAGACTGGAAGTGGCTTATGGGAGAGAGAAGAGTGAGGAATGGCTTCAAGTGTTTTATTTCAGCAGCGGGAAAGATGGATGTTATTTGTTGAGAAAAAGAAAATGTTACTATAGGAAAAACAGGTTTGAGTGGAAGAGAAGGAAGCAAAGGTAGAAGAATCAGAAGCAAATTTTGGACAGTCTCATTATGAAATACTGATTAGGTATCAGAAAAGACGTTAGATATCTTGGTCTAAAGTTCAGGAAAAGGTCCAGTCTAGAGACAGAAAGCTGAATGTCATCAAAACATAGAATGTGTGTAAAGTCACAAGACTGGATGAGATCATCAAGCAAATGCAGGTAAGGAAGCAGGTCTAAGGACCAAGCACCCTCCCACAAAGAGATAAAGAAGTTCCAGGTGCACAGACTTTAACTTCTCTTGCCCAAAGGGTCCATGGGCGTGACATTTTCTCTGCCTGGGACTCCTGCATTCTGCCAGTCTCCCACCCCCAATCGGCCTTGCCTGGACGATCTTCAGAAGGGAGCTCAAGTCACTAATATCTCCAGCTTCCCTCAACTGGCAGCACCTCCTCAGACAGGTTCTCCTCCATGGATCCGGGAACACCATGAACACTAACACAGTTCGCATTCCGCATCTAGTATGGGATTGTTTGATGCTTCACCTGTCTCTTCTGATCTCTGCCTCCTCCTCAGATAAGCACCTGTCTCTTCTGATCTCTGCCTCCTCCGGTGCCTGATGAACTCACACACCTCCACATGTTCACATCCCACCGGTCCTCTCCAGACTCCATAACAAAAATATTGGCATAACTACCACATTACTTCCTTTAATCACTCATATATTAAAGGCAAAATGACCCTGATATCTCACCATTCAGGGTGTCTGCAAGGACATGAAAGTGAAGTAGAGTCTATTTTTGTTCTAACTTCAGTACCTGGCACAACATTCTCTACAAATATCAGATGAAGGAAGAAATCATTCCGTAACCCCTCTCATATAAAAGAAATCTCATTTTCTGCTCAATGAAATAATAAGTCCCTCTGGGTGTGACACCATGTCTAGATTTCTAGTTCAAGCATTTCCTTTGGTGGTTTTGTCAGAATTAAACGTCCCTGTGCTCACCGCCCACTTGCTTAGAGCACCTGTCTCTTCTGATCTCTGCCTCCTCCAGCGCCTGATGAACCCACACCTCCACACGTTCATGTCCCATTGTCCCTCTCCAGAGAGTCGGTAACATAAATATTGGCATATCTACCACACAACTGCCTTTAATCACTCATCTTCCTTCTCAATCTTTATGTACTTTTCAGAAGGGATACAGTTCTGACATTGCCATAATTCAGGAAAAAAAAAAAAAAAACCTCCAACAGTAAAAGGAACAATACGGAAACTGTCTCAATATATACTACAAAGAGTACTACAATAAGGTGACCCTGGATCATGGAGCCAAAGGGAGCATGGGGGATGAAATCCTCTCAAACTGAAACTGATAAAAATGAAAGCAAAATTATAAATAAATATTGACAAGTATACTTCATGCATGCATTTTTCTAAACAGAAGGTCCATGGATGACAGCTTTTGTTAGATTCTCAAAGTGTACAGAACCTTCCTGAAGGAAAGATAACAGAAGGAATATCCATCCCATGAAATAACAGAGTTGAAAAGAATACTACAGCAGCAGAACTCTCCTGCCTTGTCTGCTGCTTCTCTTAGCAGTGTACTTTGATAAATCCACCTTTTTGGTTTTAAAAAAAAAAAAAAAACTGCAGATCATCAGGTTTAGATATAAAATGATTATAAGACCTAGTGTTCAAGGCCTCCTTGGTGGCACAAGGGGTTAAGTCTCAGTACTCTGAAGCTATCCACAGCCACTGTAGCACAAGTTCAATCTCTGGCCACAGAGCTGACCCACATGGCATAGAAGACCTCTCCTGTCTCACCTGCTGCTCCCCTCAGTAGTGTACTTCAGCAGATCCACCTGTTCTACTCCCCACTCTGTCTCTGGTGAATCCTCTCACCCCACCACACCTCTGGCCTATACCCCAGCTCTTGTATGCATAAGTAAATCTTTAAAATAGAGATACATTTTTCAGAAAAGGAAGTCAGTTATAAGATCTGTACAATATGTTATTTATGTAAGTATACATAATCTTTATTTTTTTTTCCCTTTAAATGTATGTGTGGATTTTGAGAAGAGCATTACCAAATTTGAGAACAGCATTGTTTATACAGAAAGGAAAAGCGATTATAGAATATGAAAAAAGACTTCAGTCTTTTTCACATGCGGATTCTGTTATGTAATGTTTATTTAATTCAAAATATTTTTTTAAAAAAACATTAAGAGAATACCATAAACTAATTGTTCTGAAACAGAAAGAAAATAGAGATCCCAGTCCCTGGTCTGGGCAAAGCAGGCCCAGTTCTGGACCTCCCAGCTGGAACAGGATCTCCTCTTGGAGTCCCAGGTCAGACACAAGAGCCTATAGTTCTATTGGTAAAGACACAAACATTCCAGGGGCCTCCCTGGTGGTGCAGTGGGTTAAGCAACACACTATGAAGCAAATCACAGCCACTGCAGCATGAGTTCGATCCCTGCCCCCAGCCAAGGGGGGTGACCTGACAAAACTTTTCCTGCCTCGCCCACTGCTCCTCTCAGCAGTGTATTTCAGTTGATCTGCCTGTTCTGCTCCCTGCTCTGTCTTTGGTGGATCTTCTCACCCCCATACTTCTGGCCTGTACCACAGTTGTTGTATGCATAAATAAACAAATCTTTAAAAAAAAAAAAGGCCTACTGTCCAACGTAAAAGCGTGATGGCTATATGTCTGAAGTGCTCAATGTTTAAACTATGAATACCAAAAACAAGGCAAACATGAAAAGTGAACTTTTTTTTCTGTTTTTTAAACACAAAAGATATAAATGATATTAATCACCATCTAAGATAAAAAATAATTTTATGAGATTGCAATGGTGCAAAAACATAAATGGAAAATTATGACCGAAGTGGTTATGTTAGCAGAAAATCACTCACTAAACAAGTGAAGATTCATTCAATCAAGTGCAAAAATTTAGGAAAAATGATGATATTTCCTATGACCTCCAATTGCACTAAGCATTTCTGCAAAAACAGAGTGGTAGGTAGGTTTATTCCAGCTGTTGAGTACTGATTTTTAGTAGAAAATAGTATATCTTTCATTTAAAAAACAATGTAAATTCTAAGTATAAGTCTCAGCAGAGGGAACTGCTAAGGATCCAAAGTATCTATTATATTTTGAAGGGAATAAAATTATATTTATGATAAAACTGCAATTTTTAAAATCATCCTTTCTTACACAACTTTCCAGAATGTTATCCGAATTATGTGTGTGCTTTAAGAGATGAGCTTGGGACTCAAGAGGCCAGATTCTAATTCTAGAGCTTCTGTGATACCGTTAGCCATACAAAGCACAGATGCAGAAAGACTTTGATGGAAATATAAAAAACTGTCCCTAAATTAAGAATTTTAAATGTTTAAGCAAACTGAAAGCCATTTTCAAAATGATTTGTGACTCTTGATACAGCCACACGTCAGCCAGCACAAAGGAAGCATACAGTAAGGATGACTATATTAGGTGTTGAATTCAATCCCAGTGCTTGATTTTGTCTCTGGAGTCTGAACACCCTTTTCAAAGGTACCTGGTATTTCAAGGGGATGAAAGTTACACAAACACACCCCATGGCAAACACATGGGATCAGGCATGGCTGTCAAGCGTGGCTGTGCCGCTGTCCCTGAACTTAGCAAAACAAACACTGGTTTCACAACCATCATTTTTCAGCACATATAAGCTTAGGGGAAAGAGCACAATGAAAAATCAAAAAGACTCTAGTCAAGATCTGCTTTTTATTTTCTTAATATTGGAAATACTTCCAGGATCTCTTTATAGGATGAACCAAGGGTCACCCTTGAACCACTTTGCATCCAGGGCTCAGTTGCCCACACACCTGGCATTAACGGTAACAAATACTTTGTGATCTATCCCAGAGTAACAATACAATCAATGTTTTTCTTCGAAACCACTAGCTTTTCCCAGAGACTCAAGAACTACTGGCTAAGTTCCCACGCTGCTGTTTGAAGTGATTCGCTGAGCCAGATTCACCCCTATGCACAGATCTTAGAGGTCAAAAATGACTTTTCAAGTTCAAAACTTCTAATCCCTTCCACTACGATCAAGCAAAACCTGGGAACCATGATCAATGAAATTATTTCTCCTACACTAGCACCTCTCACAGCCTAAGAAGCAGCACAAAGTTACCTTCTCTGGAATGAAGAAATCCTTTATTTCCAATTGACAATAGCTCAGATACTTTGATAATCAAGCGAATGAAGAGGAAACCTGTCATCATTTTATGAGATTAAAGAGCCCAGGCCATGCTTACTAGAGAACACCCTAGTTCTGCCTGGGAATCTTTGGAACAGCCACCCCTCAACACACTCTCACTTTAGTCCTACTAACAAAGTCTGTAGTGGCCTAACCAGCCATTAATTTATTCAGGTCCTTACCTGAGGCCTCTCTTCACAGTTCTAATTCTCCTTTATTCCTCCAAAACCACCACCTTAGAGTGCAACCCGCCTCCAGCGCTGTGCCACCTGTACTGTGTGGCTGGCAATGCAACAGAGGAGACAGAGCAGAAAGAAACACACCGAGCATGACACTACAGACTAGAGGCTTAGAGACCTGTGTAACCACAGAAGCACAGATCCACAGGACTGCACATTGCTGGACTTCTAAAGAGACATCTAACAAGTCAACTGATAAGTAAATTATCATCATCCCAAGAAGCAGGCAGGTGTTTGCAACGACGATAAGAGATTTTTAAAAAAATAAAGGTCAACAGTTCATACATACGTGCGCTCACACACACCACTCCCAGTAGAAAGTCAAGGCAGATGCGATTTCTTTTGCCAGAAAACTCTTATCCTACTCTCTTTCTGGGATCAAGGCTCCACTCAAAGTCTTGTGTTAAAGTGATATATGCCAGATCAGATGGGGGCTACCCTAGTTACCTGGTGTACTAAAAGCTAAGCATGGAGATGATGCACAACCATACAAAGGGCAGTTTCCTGAGAACGGCCCTCGGCACGGCAGCCACTCCAAAGGAGCAGTAAGGCCATGCATGCGGTCAGACAGAAATCCAAGTGCCAGTGACGTAAGGAAAACATCCTGACATTGTCAGTAATTGAGGGAGTCACTTGTCTTTAGGGCCCTAACTGCAACTAGAACATACTAACTAACTGCTAAGTTTCTAAAAAAAAAAAGGCTGCTTTTGCTGTTGAAACATATACTTTCCTAAAAGCCAAAGGGCTGCTTGCTTCTTTTTGGTTGACAAAGAACCCCTGCAAGTAGGGCAAAAGAAGACTTGAGGATTAAAGTTTCCTCTGCAGTGGCAGGAAGAAAAGAACTGAAGAAAAGGGTGGGTCTAAAAAAATTAGAAACCTAAAGTAAATATGTTAAGATGTTAACATTTTTATCATCTGAGAAGCTGGTACCTAGAAATCTATTACACCTACTTATTTAAAACCTGTTCTGTGTTTTGGAAGTACTATGTGACAAAAAAGTGGGAGTAAAAGTGGGAAGTGAAAGGAAACAAAAAGGCACAAAGGATATGCAGGCTGGGGCCTAATGGAGAGTAGCAAAGTCCAATGGCACTGCTTTGATTACGTAATCTCCAAGCAACACAATAAACACACACAAGCCTCCTGGGAGCACTCAACCCCAAGATAGCCTACACTAAGTTAGAACCCACTTTATAGTTTCCATTTTATCACAAGATAGTTTTTGATATTAACCTTACTAACAAAAGGCACATGGGTCCATTTATCTGTTGTCAAATAAAATGCTTGTCCATATTTGAAGTTGTTCGGAAGGAAACATGGCATTACCTTCCTTGCACATGCACATGCACTGGCTAATGTACATACAGCCAAGCTCCAGAAGTAACGAATATAGTCACCCAACTTTCAGTACTCCAGCTAAGTTGGGTCAGAGTGTAGGTGACACAGAAGTACATGTTTCTATTCAGCATTCAGATAACCATGGATTTAGACCTGTGTTAATGCATCTGCTCCAGAGAGAGATCATAGAAAAAAATCCACAGAATTCTTCTTGAGGACCCCCTACAGAGGATCCACACCAATAACAGAATGGTAGCCACACAAAGCCCACACAGCCTCTCTCAGCCTGGTCACCAGTTTTCCAAATTCCTGCTTTGGGGTATACCTAGCAGGAGAGCATCAGATTAGGGTGTTGGGTTACCAATATGCCACCTGGGTGAGAGACCCCCACATTACCATAGGTAAAAGCCTTAACCATATCATAGAACTTGCAAACTATTAGCACAGGCAACAAGTTTGGTCTATTGATATCTTGTCAGGCTCATATAATAGTTTTAAAAAACTTGAACTAGGAATATACGAAAGTCTGGATGTCTATATTCTCTTTTCTAAAATCTCAGAAGCTCAGGCAACACCTGGCTGGTTTGAGCCAAGTGGCAGGTGCTCAGTTTCCATAAGGCCTGTTCACCACTGTCCCCACCTCTCACCTCCCTCCACTTTACCAGCATCACTTTTTCATGTAACTTGCTCTACCTGCGGAGGCATTTTAATATGTGGCATAATATTTAGAATACCATGTCTTAGAAGCACTGGACGGAAATAGATTCTCTTCAGAACAAAAATCAGGGGGTGGGAGAGAAACAGGGAGAAAGGGCGGTTTCTAGAATTCTGAATTCCCAAGCAGGGTAAAGGAACCTGAACCAGAAGTTTCCCACTAACAAACACACATTGCCACAGTCCTGTTATGAACTCCCACACACACAACTCCTTTTTGATATTAGTGGGCTTCCTAAATACAGGACATTCCTGACTGAACAACCTCACCTTGGCTGAAGAAGGAATTGCTATTGCTCTCATATCAGCTGAGTCCTTCAAAAAATTCCTTTCTACAGGGTAATACACTGGACGTCCACAAATGCTGTGCCCAAATTCTTATCAAGTCAACTCAGTATCACACCATGACATGTGGTAAACCAAAAGAAGAAGAAATTAGGGCTAAAAACAGCAGCTGTTTGATGCAGAGATGAAAAGTTACTCAATATAAAAGTGTCAGACAGTTGCACACAAAAGATGCACAGAGGAAGAGGGAAGAGCCATCATTAATCAAGCTAAAGAAAGTATCGATGAGGACTTCCCTGGTCGCACAAGGGTTAAAGTCTCAGCGCTCTCAAACTACTATTGCCAGCTACTGCGGCATGAGTCTGATCTCTACCCAGGGAGGTGGCCCACATGGCACAGCAGACCTCTCCTGTCTCCCCGCTGCTCCCCTCAGCAGTATATTTCAGTTGATCTACCTATTCTGCTCCCCACTCTGTCTCTGGTGAATCCTCTCACACCCTGCACCTCTGCTGTACACCTCAGTTCTTGTATGCATAAATAAATAAAAATAAAATTTAAAAATAAAAGAAAATATTACTGAGTCTACAGTAAATGATATTTTCAGGAACTATAATAAGTTCCCTTTTGTGCAGATACACAAACACAAGTATATACAGCCATAACTATGATAAAGTTCAAAATATAAAAAGTTACCACCCTATATAGACTTTATTTAAAAAAATAAAATAAAAACAAGAAAAGACACTTAGTAGGAAAAGTTCCCAGGATTCATCGTACACCGGTCTCATGACCATTTTTTAAAAATATAATTTAATTTTCCTGATCAGAACTTCAAAAGTTATGTGGTCACTGGTGCCTACAGAATTCAAGAAATGTCACAATATAAAAAGAAGACTCTTTCTATTTAGGGTTACAGGATCACCAGAAAGGAAAAAAAAAAAAAAAACACATCCACACATAATATCCATCACTAGGTGTTTTCACCCCAGCAGAGAGAAAAGAAGATGGAAACTCACCGCAGAGAGCTGACTCCATGTGGATCTCAGTGGCTTATGGTGAACCACTATTTTCTCATCTGACTTCTGCTCCTTGGGCTCTGACTCTTCATCAGAGTCAATGTCAAGGGCCTTTTCTTTGTAGTTTTGATACAAGACAGCATTTTCTGCAAGAAAAACAAACCCTACATATTACTAATTGCCCCAATAATGCTGCTTGTTCTAAACAAAAATCAGTATTTATAGAATGTAGGTCCCCAGTTAAATAAACAAAGAGAGAAATGGATTTTGTCACAAAGGAGTAATTACCAAAAAGTGATTTTCTCACTTAGATAGTTCTGTTCCGAATTCATCTGCAGGAAATAGTGAGGGTCTCATAGGTGAAATGCTAATAAAGCAAAATTTCCATACCTCTGTCCCTCACCCATGAAAGTCTTACCTGTTAAATCACTGTTCATTTGTAGCTTAAGCTAAATTTACACCCTATCTTTCCTTTACGGTTCATCACTAGTTATCCTTTTAACAAACATGTCTTATATGGCTACGATGTGCCAAGTGAATATTAAAAAATAAGACACTTCTTGTGCCTTCATGACCTAACAATATAATGAGAAAAATAGCTAAAATCACTCATTTATTTATTCATGGAGCTGGTAATTAGAAAATGTCCACTAGGTACTAGTATCTGGTAGGCACCAGAAACATGATAATGAACAAAGAAGAGAAAAAAATCACAGAGTTTTCATAGACAGGAGAGTGACAATAAATAAGCAAGTGATTTTTATAGTGTGTCAGATATTAGTAAGTGTCAGAGAAAAAAAAAAGAAGAAGTTGGGGAGAACCAGGGGGTACAGATTTTAAACAGAGCATTGAGGAAGATTTACTCACCAATGACATTTAAGAAAAGATCTCAGAGAGCTAAGAAAGTGAAGAGTACCTGAACTGCTGGTGAAAGACCATTCCATCAGTAAGTGCAAAGGCCCTGGGGCAGGAGCTTCTTTTGCAAGTCTCTAGCCTGAGCAACCCGAATAAGGTAAGGGAGAGGGGAAGTGTAGGACATTGGGAGTGGGGTGAACAGAAGGCAGATCATGTAGGGTGTTGCCTCAATGCCACTGAAAGGACTTTGGTTTTTACTTCAAGTGAGATGGCAAGTGATTGTTAAGTTTAAAAAACACAATAGTCTTGTACAGAAAAAATTACATATGTACAAATAAAAAGATTTATATACAGGCACTCTGAGAACAGACTGACTGGGTATGATTTCCTTTTGGACTCAGAGGAAAATGTAAGATCTGCAAGGTGAGAAGTTACAGAGCTAAAAGAAAAAGTATATGCAAAAGACCCAACGCAAGAGGGAAAACATAGTATCTTGGAAGAACAAAGGAAAATCAACCAGGCTGAAGTTTGGATGTCAAGTGGGTGAAGGGTGGAGTGTGAGTTTAGGGAGATGAACCTGGATAGTCCAAATCAAGCCAACTTTCGCAGACAATGTCAAAGAACTAGACATTACTCTGAGAACGAGAAGATGATATTCATTTCACACTGTAAAAACTGTCTTTTATCCTAAATGCAATGGGAATCCACTGGAAAGGAGGACTTGATTAAATAAGGGGAGTAAAACATGGATTACTTAGGGAGCGAATATGGATCTCATTGGGGTGGTCATGAAAACATAATCGAGACTTGGGCTGTGTCGCTTAGAAAGAACCAGATGTACGGGCTGGAGGGGAAGGAAAGAGAATATGTGAAGGATGTTTCCTAGGTCTTTATTTGACACAACTGGAAAGTAAAAGACAGGAACACCAGCAAAGATTCAGTTCTTGTGGAAAAGATTATGAATTTGGTTTGGGACATGAAGAGTTTGCCTTTCCCACCTACTGCAGCCAACAAATATCTGCTCTTCCCTCATCGACTACTCCATGTTCTGTATACACTTAAGGAAAGTAATACTGGAGTTGGAGCGTCCCTGATGGCACAGTGGGTTAAACAACACACTATGAAGCAAACAGCAGCCACTGCAGCAGGAGTTCGATCCCTGCCGCCAGCCAGGGAGGGGACCCACATGGCATAGCAGACCTCTCCTGCCTCGCCCGCTGCTCCCCTCTGCAGTATATTTCAGTCAGTCTGCCTGTTCTGCTCCCTACTCTGTCTGGCGAATTATCTTACCTCCCTGGACTCTGGCCTGTACCCCAGCTCTTATATGCATAAATAAATAAATCTTTAAAAAAAAATACAGGAGTTGGTGCAAGACTTGCCTGTTCTGATTGTTCTGCCCATGTAGATCAAGTTATGGGGGTAAAGACCCAGTTGCTCCCACCTCTGCAGTGCCCTTTGAAGTACTCAGCGTTTGGCACAGTCTCTGCATGCACTCTTGATACCATCTCTCATTCATTCTCACAACACGTGGGCAATAGTATCATTATCCTTATTTTACACATGACGAAACTGGGCTTGGTAAGGTTCAGATGTCTGTGCAATGTCTCTGAGCTGCGGAGGTGAAGCAGTGGGATAGGAACCCAGGTCTCTTTCTTTTCTTACATTAAAAAAAAAGCAGGTTTATTAGCAAAGGGAGAAAGGAAAAAAGAAAGACACCTGCATAGTCACAGGTGGGCAGAGAAGAGAGCTGCCAGGAACTCAGGTCTCTTGCCCTAACAACACAGGTTCTCACCATTCCACTGCCTGCTTCTTAGGTTGCATTTTGTTTAGCCACTAAGTGTTAAGATCTTGCATTCCTCCTGTACACACATGTGAAAAAAGAATTTTTTGGTGAAAAGAGAAGGTTTAATTGAGAAAAAAGGAGCGTACAGACAGGAACAGCTCCTCGTGAAAGGAAACAACATAAAAGTAGTAATGAAGGTCTGTTCTCTGACTTTAAAAAAAAATGCAACTTTTTAAACCTTCAGAAGCAGAGGCCCCAGAATCACTGTCAAATTCCATAAGATGAAAACTAGCTCTCTAAGCAGCTATTAGCTAGATGCTCTGTTCATTTCAAGGTGATATAAGAGGAAACTAAACTAAGAACCAGATCTCTGTCCCAGTACTGGGTTTGTGGAAACGCACAAGTCACCAAACCTCTCAGAGTTTCCACTATCCTCAGTTATAAAACCAGAGAGATGACCTTACCCTAAGAAGCTAAAATACTTCATCTAAGTTTTTCTCCACGTAGAACAGTTTAAGATTGATGCAATGAATGAAGCTTTATAAAGCAGCCATGTTTAATTGGAAAACTGATTTTGACAAGAACTATACAGGAAAGGCCTCCCTGGTGGCAAAGGGGTAAAATCTCAGCACTATTAAGCTATGAGTGCCAGTCACTGGGGCATGCGTTCGATCCCCGGCCAGACATGGCCAGACAACAGACATGGCGCAGCAGACCTCTCCTGTCTCACCCACTGCTCCCCCTCAAACAGTGCATTTCAGTCAATCCGCCTGTTCTGCTACCCATCATATCTGGTGAAACATTTCACCCCACCCCTGTCCCTGTACCTCTGGACTACACTACAGTTCTTGATGCATAAATAAATCTTTTTTTTTTAAAGAATTACATTGGAAAATGTTTGGTAATCATCTAAGGTGATATGATAACTAAGTTATTTGATAATTCTGGAGGCTTGTACCTTAGATTTACTTACAGAGTGGCATACCCTTCTTCATTATTCTTCTAAGGTTGGAAAACCTGAGCATTTCAAAGTAAGGCAGAAAGCAACTGGCCTCACCGCCACCACATCCCAGCCCCACAAGGCTGCAGCTGGGGCTGCTCGGTCACATTTGACACATTTATTTACAGAAACCTGCTAATCTGATTAGGGTTTGAACACCTGTTTGAAGCTGCTTTTGTTTTGAAAACCACAAAAAAATGCAATATAGGTTACAGATTCTTAGGGATATATATCTGTCAGTTTCCCGAAATAGAAACTTGATAGAGAAACAGAATGTCAGAATACAAAATGAAGAAAGATGGGGAAAGGAAATATGACTTAAGATCTAAATGCTGAACTTTCAGGATTTTTAACCATCAAGCTAAGGTTTGCTATGACTCTGGCTCCATTTTCTAAGGGAGATGGGGACAGAGCTTGAGTAGAAAAGAATGAAAAATCACAGGACACCAGCTGACAAAGGTATCAGTTCACAAAGAATAACATTAATTTTATTCACTGTTGGTATTGCTAGGTGAAAATTTAGTTTAGTGCAGATCTTTGCACTCTATAATTTGGAAGCTGGACTTTTTTCTCATTTGAAGTGTTTCTATTACTGCAGTTGGAGTTCAACTTATAACTGACATTCCACATTGAAACAGCAATAAAAGTCTGGAAAATCAAATGCTTACCTTCTCCATCAAATGTTCCTTGTTCTTTCAGCATTTTTTTCTAAGAAACAAGAAAAGCAAAAAAGGAAAAAGCAAAGCAAACTATGTATGAATGAGCCAAATAGAAAATATACTTAATTTTAAGAAAAAGTACTTTTTGTTGATACATTCATTAGATTCCCAAAAATATACAGCCGATGATCCCTAGAGTTCACTTATATGACTACTTTAATTCACTACAACAGTGAAAAGAATGTACAATGTCCCCCCACACCTCGTCAAAACAGCCTGAGAATCCTCAATTGACCAGAAGTTCATTCATTTCACTACTCATGATTCATTATTACTGTTGAGTTGAACTTTGCTATACTTACAGAGCTGGGAAAAAAGCACAAAAAATGTTTAGACCATAGGCCCTAAAATAAAAAGCCTTGCTGGTGTAATACATATGTGACATTTCTATCAACTGGTTCCAACTGCCTGATTAATCAAGAAAAGATGTGCCCCCAGAATGAATTTCTACCCTTCTGCTTCTCTTGTTTCCAGAGAAGGCAGCACATACTCACTCCAAAGTATCACTCTCTACTATTCCCTATTGCTTTACATCATATTTGGTAATATACTGCAGCTCCTCAGGCTTTATTAGGAGACAATACCAGAGTAGACTCTAACCTGAAATTCTGAACAATGAATTTATTAAATGCACTAAAGATTAAATGGGCACAAAATGGAAATAAAATATAGCCAAAGCTCATTCTAAGAGAAACAAGCACCAAAAAAAGATGACAAACTAACTCCTTGTGTTTTTGGCGTCTCTGGCAACTGATTTTAAAATTCATTTTATCTGAATGACATTTAGTATGTGGTCATCAGTCCAAAACATCGTTCAGTAATTAATGTAAACTATTACAGCAATTCATTTTGATCATTTGACTAATCAATAGGCTCAAGGCAATCAGTCTTTTCCTGTGTCTGCTGGGACAAATCAGCAACCCCCCAATATCATCTCCAAACCATAACCTGGCAGTTTGACAATGCTGATGCAGACCTAACCTGCACAGCATAACTTTCTTAACTACCTCCATTAAGATCCCCCCAGACTCACTTTGCTGACATTTAATTTGCTGCTCTTTTTTCCATTTGTTCCTCAAATTTTACCTGAGGCTTGAAAATTAAAACAGTAAGAAGAATTTCACTTGCTCCCAACAGAACTGTAGGAATCCAAGCGTGCTCAGAATAGCCTAGCAATAAAGGTGCACAAGTTTGATGAACAAATAGAATTAAAAAGAAAACAACCATTTCAGGTTTCCTCTGGGCCCTCCTCCCTGCCTCAGAAACCTTCACTTTGGGTTTAGTGAATGCTTGGCTTAGTAAGTGACACGTGATACTTTTACTTTCTTACCTTCAATCTACCCAGGCTGGAAAACTTCTCCCTGTCTTCCATCACTACTTTCAAGATAGGCTGAGACATTCTGTTCTTCTTCTTGGAGGCGGTAGGGCTGTCAAAATCAAAACCACTGACTACTGCCCTGCGATAGGACGTTGAGCGCAAGCCTCTGCGCAAAGATCCTGGGCTGTCCACCTCGTTGTCCGCCTCGCTTTCGTCCTCTGGCGAGCCCAGGGGCGCCCCGAGGCCCTCAACCATGCTGCGCGCTTTGTGCAGTCTCTTGTGGGGTTCCAAATTCTGACTGTTCTTACTTAATTTAATTTCCGAAGCCAGGCTCTTGGGAATGATTTGCTGCTTCCCCATTTTGAGGGCGGCGAGGCTGTGCGTGCTCAGGACCACGGAAGACGTCTCTGGGAGCTGGTTCTCCTGGGAAGGCAACCTTTGGAGAGGGAGTTTCTGTTCCGAAGACCTTTTCTGCGGTGCAGGGGACAGTCTCGGGAGAGCCCGTTCAGGATCTTTAGCTGTCTGGCCGGATTGCAAAGCGGAAACCGGGGTGTATGTGTTGGGGGTAAGGCCGTTAGCCGTGGGCGAAGACGGGGGGCTGGCAGTCACCCGCGTCAGGTCCCCCTCTGGGCTGCTAGGAGCTGACGCCTCGGGAGTCCGCGGGGGGCAAAACGGTTGCTGCGCGGGCGAGGTGACCGTGCCATTCGCGGGAGAGTTCGAGAGGCCGCCTGGAACCGCTTTGGGGACCTGGGGGGACTTGGGCCGTCCGAGCCTGGGAGAAACAGCCTTGTAATCCGGAGACACCATCCTGCCATTGGTTACCTCCCTGCGACGTAGGCAGAGCAGCTGGGGGCTCCTCTGGACTGTGCTGCCGTCGGAAGCGGTGGGCAGCTGGGCGGCAGTCTGCGGCCTCGGGGGCGCGCTTCGGTCCTCCACCGGGAAATCAGTTATCAGCAACCCGCTGGGGCTCTGGTAGGACTGGGGCCTCGGCTTGCTCCGGCCCAACAACGGGGGTTGGGGGGTCGACCGCCTCCTCCACAAAGGGGTTAAACTGTTGCTAGAAAAATCCACTTCGCTTTCGCTGTCCATTGCGGAGTCTCGGGGGTCGGCCCCGCGGGGAATAGCACCCAGCTAGTCTGGCCAAAAGAGGAAAGAAGTCATGGAACTTTGCCTGCGGACAGGCAGGGGCGCCTGGCAGACGCGCGCGCGGCGAGCCCGGCCGCCACCCAGCTGCTTCGCGGACTGAACTTCGGGCCACTTACCCGCCTGTCCTTCGAAAAACTGCGCCCACCGCGCCGCCGGGGGAATCTGCGCTGACCCCAGGAGAATCACTCCAACCGCCACCGCGTCTGTCCCGCGCAAAGACTACCCGCGCCGAAAGCGCCAGCCGCCGCTTCGCCGGGTGCGAGCTGATGCACAAGCAACTTGGGATGAGTTCAGCTTTCTCGGGAAACTTGCCCCGAACGCTACTCTCCGCCACCAGGCAGTCGCCTGCCCCCGTCGTAGGTTCCCCGGCGCTCGAACTGCTCGGCTCCCAGCTAGATTTACCCCCGGGACCTCGCAGAGCTCTGGAAGACAAGCGCCCACCGCCCTGTGGGTGGCCCGATCCGGGAGCTACGCGCCTCGGCTGGAGCTCGGCAAAGCCTGCAGCCGCCGAAGGCGGAGCCTCCGCTCGCAAACCAGAGGCCCCGCCCCCAAGGCAGGCCCCGCCCCTAAGGCCGACCCCGCCCCTAAGGCCGGCCCCGCCTCGGCCCAGCTTTTTCTTGGCGCAGCCAACCTTGGTGGCCGCCATCCGGGACCTGCCGCCCTCCTGCCCTGCAGGCCTTGGCTCGGCGTTGGTCTAGGTTCAGACACCACTCGGGCACGTGAGCTGGTGCCCAACTCCAGCCTGCAGACAATGATCCAGGCTGCAGGCGGCGGCGGCGGCGTGGGAGTCGCGGTGAGGGGTGGTTTCGCGAGCACAGAGGAGGAGGGAGCGTGGGAGCCCTGCGGGGTTGCGGTGCCTGGGTCGAGGGGGAGTTCCCGCGTAGATCCTGAAACCCAAACGCTAAGTGGGGTTGTGGAACCCTTCTCTGAACACGGGGAGCCAATGCCCTCTCAGTTTTCCGGCGGTCTTAAAGCATAAATCGGGTGGCCTCTCTCTCCTGCTTAAAATATTTCACAGTATAGAAAGATTTGCTGGTTTGTGCCTAAGAGTGTTTCGGGACGGATTCAGAGTGGCAGTTCTAGGGAAGAGAACTGTTGACTAGGAACCGGAGAGGAGGAGCATTCATTTAGTAATTTTTCCAGTGTGCATACTTTAAATCATGAATGTTACCTATTAGAAATAAACGCAATTTAAATGACAAAAAAGATGGTTTTCTGTACACAGAATGAAACTCAAAATCTATTGGATGGTTTAAGAGGCCCTTCACCACTTGCTTAAAGCACCTAGTCTTTACCCAAATCTTTTCCTCCTCACCTATTAATTAGGCCTGCCTCCAACCCTTCCCTGCATTCCCTGACCTTCTGACCTGTCATGTTAGAGGGACCTCCGCTGACCTCTAAATCAGACATGGTCACGCTTATTTCTTGTCCCAGCCACCTCTGTTTTACACTATCACAATTTGCAAACAACAACAAAGCCACCATGTATATTTATAATTCTGTGACTGTTTATTTTTTTAGAATGCAAGCTGCAGGAAGGCAGGGGCCATCTTTATTTGGTTCCAGTTGTGTTCCAGGCAAATGGTGGAGGCATAGTAAATATTTGTTGAATGAAGAAATAGATGGATGAATGAGCTGAAGGGTTGACTGTAACCATCCTTCCCAAAGTGCTGTTGCCAAATAGTAGAAAGTCAGTGTGTCCTGGCCAAGTGCCTGTGATGTGAGGAGAATAAGGCAAACTTGAGAAGACAAGTGAGGTTTAGACATAAGAGCAGTATAATGAATTCTATTAGCAGAGCATGTGGGCTATTCTCCAAGTTTTCTTTCAGCACTCATGCATTCCATAGGGACATGGTAAGCACCCACTGTGCTAGTTAGGCTGCCTGTTTTTGCTCTTAAATACAGTGAATACAGTGCCAAAAATATTCAGAGGCCTTTTTTGAGTAGAGAGAAGCAGACTGTTTTTCATGCTCCTTTATAATCTATACTGACCAAATGTGGTATATTAAATATATATGCAATATATTATTACACATATATTATTACAAATATGTGTAATGCATGCATATACACATACATATAATACATATATAATACTAATACATATATTACATATATATTACTTCTATCTGGGAAATTTTTGTAAACTAGAAGAAGTGGCATAAAAAGTTTATCAGAAAATTTTAAAAAGAAATACATCAAATAGTTTGATTAGAAGAAGTATGACTTTAAAATGTAACCACATTTTAATATAGGACATGCTTCACAATTATACATTATTTCTTTTCTATTGGAAAAAATATGATGCATTTCAAAAATGCTTGACATTTTTGAGTGCAAAACTGTGACTTAAGAGGTTACTGGTGACCTGAGAAGCTAGCTTCTTTTCAATTTATATTGGTTCTACAAACAAGTATAACTGATAATTGTGAAGAAACCCCAGGTTCTCCCTACCTCATCCCTATTAACCTATCAAAGCAACAATAACAAGACACCAAGCTCTGTTCCTTCACTTAAGTTTTCGAAATTCACAGATCTACTGGCTATCTTAACCTTCATTCAGTTTATTATTTCTATCAAATCTAAGACGTCTCTGATTATATGTACCACCAAGAAAAGAAAACAGCTGCTAATTATAGTATGACAATGTGTTACCAAGTAGGTCTTTTGTCTTATTCTTATTGAAGAGTGTTTTTAGCCTTAGATATTTTAGTGACATGCATCTATAGAAAAAGCAAATATAATCAAAATAAATTGATTTAAGTATTCCTAACAAGTCCGTACATTGACTCTCATTCTTCTAAATCCCTTTAGAGAACATCAATATGGGTGTTTTTCATGTGTGACACTACTGATCATGCAGCATTCCCGAAAGGGATGTTCTAATCTTGTTTCTGGGATTTGCTTCCTGGACACTGACACCCACACTGCAAGTTTGATACTGCATTATCTCATTTGCCCAAAAGCATAGTTTTCATGTTCAACTAACTCAGATGTCACTAACAGTTATTCAATTTCTCTATTAGTTTCCAGAAGGAAGTTTCTTACAAATTAAAGTTCCAAACCTTAATTTAACATAGTCTTGCCTGGTACTAGAGTTGGGTAACTAGTATTATTACTTATAGTCATAGCTTATATAGCCTTTATTCATATATTTCACAAATACTTATTCGTTGCATACAAGTGCTAAGTACCAGGCTAGGCCTTCCTGAAGCTTATAACTTCAATGATTAACTACACCTGAAATGCTAAAATAATAATATAAGAGGCCTCCCTGGTGGCACAAGGGATTAAGTCCCTGCACTCTGAAGCTATTGGCAGCCACTGCAGCACCAGTTTGATCTCTGACCAGGTTGGTGACCCACATGGCACAGCAGACCTTTCCTGTGTCACCCACTGCTCTCCTCAGCAGTGGATTTCAGTCAGTCTGTCTGTTCTGCTCCCCACTATGTCTTTGGTGAATCCTCTAACATCCCCCAACCTCTGGACTTCATCCAGCTCTTGTATGCCTAAATAAGTAAGTCTTAAAAAAAATAATAATATAAGACACCCAAGCTGAGTAAGATGCTTGGTAAGCTCGCTGTTCTGACAAAGATTTTTTTGTTATTTGTTTTTAAAGAGAGAAAATACCCACTGTTGATAAAAGCGTAGGCAAAAGAGACACCGAATCATTCATGGTAAGAATGAAAATTTGTGAAACATTTTTGGAGAACAGTTAGATTGTATTTAATCAAACCTTGAAAACAAATATACCTTTGACCTAATCATTTCACAAGTAGGAAATAATGTGTTCAAAGAAGTGTGTTCAAGGGTGTTCAATACATTTCTTACACTGGCAAAAAATTAGAAGCAATTGCTGTTTAATCAATAAGTGACCGGTTAATAAATCATAACGTATAATGCAATCACCAGGAATCATAGTATAGACATCTAATTATTCATACAAAAGCGGATAATATGGTGTGATTTTAAAAGAAGCTACTTTTAAGTATATGTAGATATGTAAATATATGTAGAATGTCCTACTTGGAGTTTTTAAAAGTGGAAACAGCTATGTGTATTAATACCTATATTTTCAATATTCAGAACGTTAGCATGTGCACCTCTGAACAGCAAAATTAAAAGTTATCTTTCAGTTGTGCTTTTTGTAAAGTAAAGTACTCCAACACCTAGTGACAAATAGCAGATTGTATTATTTTTTTGTTTCTCACCATTCTCTGGGCTAGTTGATGGTTCCTGCTTGGGTGTCCGTGGGGATCCTCCAATTGCTGCAGTCACCTGTGGGTAACTGCTGAATCCTAAACACACAGATAATCTCACTCATTTAGATTATCAGCCAGTTGGTTAGTGCTGGTTGTAAGCAGGAGCACCTCAATTTTCTGTTTCTCAGATCTTATATAGCTTGGGCAAATTTAGTTATTTCTAGTATAGTGAAGTGGTAAGTCAAAAAGACCAAAACAACAAAACAAAACAAAAACCTGGAAAGGGATTAATCCTCACTAGGAATAAAAATCCTTAAAAGGGAATTTTCTGTAGCACTTATTACAGTGATTTATATGTTTTACTGTTGTGGCACCTAAAATATATCAGATTCTCTTTGTTCAACTTGAAATATATATATATATTTACCTTAAATATATGCAGTTTTATTTTTTAATTAGATTTATTTAATTATATTTTACATCATTTGTATTCCCCAGGGAGTTCCCACCACCATTTCACCCATGCGCCATCACCTCAGCCACTTGTGCTCCTTCTACCCTCATCCACATCTTTGCCCTTCACCCCACATAGTCCCTTTAGTTTATCTTTGACCTTTTGGTCTTGTTGAGTTTTTTGTTGTTGTTTGTTTGTTTTTGGTTATAATTGCCCATTTCCTTGAGCTTACTCTTCTTTTTTTTTTTTTGTAGTTATTGTTCCTTCACATTCCTCCCAAAAGGGAAGCCATCCGATATTTTTCTCTTGCCTTCTGACTTCTTTCACTGAGTATAACTCCCTCTAACTTCATCCATGTTTCTATAAATGGCCCTAGTTTCTCATTTTTGATTGCTGCATAGTATTCCATTGTGTATATGTATATTGTGTTTATATATATTGTGTATATTGATCCAGTCATCTACTTTTGGGCATTTAGGTCGTTTCCAGGTCTTACCAATTACAAATAGTGCTGCAATAAACATAGGGGTACAGGTGCTCTTTTGGAAAGGTGTTTTTGTGTCCTTTGGGTAGATGCCTAGGAGTGGGATTGCCAGATCATAAGGTAGTTCCATCTCTAGTAGACTGAGGAATGTCCATACGGCCTTCCATAGTGGTTGGATTAACTTGCATTCCCACCAGCAGTGTACGAGGGTACCTTTTTCTCTACATCCTTGCCAGCATTTGTTGTTGGTTTTTTTTCATATGTGCCATTCTTACCGGTGGTTTTTATTTGCATTTCCCTGATTATGAGGGATGCTGAGGATTTTCTCATGTGCCTGTTGGCCATGTGTATGTCCTCTTTGGAGAAGTGTCTTTAAGTTCTTCTGCCTATTTTTTGATTGTGTTTTTTACTTTGTTTTTCTTGGGTCTTACGAGTTCTTTGTATATCTTTGTGATCTGACCCTTGTCCTTTGTGTGGAGCGCAAAGATTTTTTTTTTCCCATTCAGTGCGGATTCTCTTAGTTTTATTTAATGTTTCCTTTGCTGTACAGAAGCTTTTTATCTTGATGTAGTCCCATCTGTTTATCTTCTATCTCATTTTTATTGCTTTGGAGGATGCATCTTTAAAGGCATCATTGCGATGTATGTCTTGTAGCATTTCACTTATTTTTTCTTCTATAAATTTTATAGTTTTGGGTCTTACATTTAGGTCTTTTATCCATTTTGAGTTGATTTTTGTACATGGTGTGAGGTAGTGGTCCGATTTCATTTTTTTACATATGGTGAACCAATTTTGCCAGCATCATTTATTGAATAAGCTGTCTTCGTTCCATTGCAAATTCCTTGCTCCTTTGTCAAAGATCAGTTGTCCATAGTTGTGTGGTTTTACTTCTGTACTTTCTATACGGTTCCATTGGTCTGTGGGTCTTTCCTTGTCTAGTACCATGCTGTTTTAATAACTGTTGCTTTGTAGTAGAGTTTGAAAGTCTGGGAGCGTGATACCGCCATTCTCCTTTTTTATCAATAGGGCTTTGGCTAATTGGGGTTTTTTGTGTCTCCATATGAATTTCATCAACACTTGGTCTATTTCCCTAAAGAATTTCATTTGAATTTTTATTGGTATTGCATTGACTCTGTAAATTGCTTTTGGTAGGATGGCCATTTTGATAATGTTGATTCTTCCTATCCATGAACAGGGTTATCTTTCCATTTCTTTGTGTCCTCTTTTATTTCTTTTAACAGTGTTTCATAATTTTTTCTATATAGGTCTTTTGTTTCTTTTGTTAGGTTGATTCCCAAGTACTTAATTTTCTTGGTTTCAATTGAAAAGGGTATATTTTTCTTGATTTCTTCTTCTTCAGACTGGTTGTTTGTGTATAGGAAGAATACTGACTTTTGTGCATTTATTTTTTATCCTGCTACTTTACTAAACTGCTTGTTTGTTTTAATTAGATTTTCTGTAGAGCCTTTAGGGTTTTCCAAGTATATTATCATATCATCTGCAAATAATGATAGTTTTACTTCTTCTTTCCCTATTTTGATTCCTTGTATGTCCTTTTCCTGTCTTATTGCTCTGGCTAAGACTTCCAGCAGTACTTGAACTATATTAAACACAAGTTTATGAGGTAAGAGCTGCTACTAGCTCCATTTTACCAATGAGGAAACTAAAGCACAGAGAGATTAAGAACCATGTACTCCAGCTCCCTTCCAACTCAGAATTATTACACTATTGCCCATTATCCCTTCCAACTCAGAATTATTACACTATTGCACATTATTGGTGACCCCATTGTTCATGTATATTCCTATTTTTCAAGAATAAAATTTAAACACTGCAATACCAGACTAGTTCTTCCTCTGTCTCTTACAGGGATCTAGTAATGAACAGAGTAATCAGCTCATGATACTGTCCAGAGCTGTCATGTCATCAGGAAGAGGAGGGGATCCAACGAGTGAGAGACCAGAGTAAGTCTTAGGGAAGAGGAGTATCTGAAAGGAAAATCTGCACTTCTGTTAATCAGTTCATATATTTTCAGCCAGGGATTGGTGCCACTCCCTGGGTGAGCTGCAAACACAGTGGTGAAGAAAATAGACATCTTTAATAGCATCTAATGCTAAAGATGTTGCTGGCTTAGTGTTGTGTCAGCTTTCACCTTCAGTCTTGGTAAGCGTGGAATCCAACTTGCAGATGGCTGCATTTTATGTTTTCACACCTATAGTTTGATATAGCAGGCATATATATCCCACATACACTGGGCACACACACACACACTAGCACCCTATAGGCGTTCAATCTATACTTTTTTTACTTTGTGTATTTGTCTACAGCAATACTAACAGAAATACCATGAATTATTGAGTGACTGCACTAGGGAGAATCTAATGGAGTTACCATTTTTTTAAAAATTAAAACAGGGCCTCCCCTGGTGGCGCAGTGGGTTAAGCAACGCACTACGAAGCCAACCAAAGCCACTGCAGCACGAGTTCGATCCCTGCTGCCGGCCAGGGAGGGGGACCCACATGGTGCAGCAGACCTCTCCTGCTGTGCCTGCTGCTCCCCTCAGCAGTGTGCTTCTGTTGATCTGCCTGTTCTGCTCCCCGCTCTCTGTGGTGAATCCTCTCACCCCCCTACACCTCTGGCCTGTACCCCAGTGCTTGTATGCATAAATAAATAAATCTTTAAAAAAAAATAAAATAAAAATTAAAACAATTATATACCGGCGATTTTATACGATTCAACCTAAAATTATGTAGCTATTAGTAAATTTCCTCTTAATGTTTAGGTTATTTGTAAAATCAAGTACCACTAGGGAAAAATAGATTTCCTCCAGTTCTATAATGTTGATTTATTTCCATAATTTTTTGTTTTTATCCCTCAATGCCTGCCATAGACGAGGTAGTAAAAGATAACACTTTATGAAGCAAAGAGCCAGGTGTGGCTTAATTCTGTTATGTGTAGTTTGGTGTCTGCTCTTAATATAATCTAACTAGTGAAATTTGAAGAAAAAGATCTAAGCAGAGTTCTGTTCTATTTTGAGAAATTTGGATCACTAGCACTGATTTCCTTTGATGAGAATTTCATGGTGTCTATTTCCCTTTTTTTCTGCCCTCTCCTAGATCCTACTTTCTCTCTAGATTATCAACTCTTGTTTCATAGAGTTTAGTAAGTAATTTGAAGAAGTATCTTGAAAGGCCACACAGTTTCTTTTGTGTGAACAGCTGGGTGTTATAAAATAACCAGAGATAACACACCAAAAAAAAACCCCACAACCCAACCTATATTCCAGGAATATAGGAACTTCAAGTTTTCTCCTGCCCAGATTTGCTTGGAAGAAGTCCAGTCTTACCTATCTCAAAAATTCAGCAAGAAAAAATAGCTGAAATAAATTAAGCCTGTGATTACTTAGTTCTGTGTTTACCTAGACATTCTGGCATTTGACTCAAAAGACAAAGCTATTTCAATGTGTTATTTAAACGCAGTTTTGCCGCAGATTTTTACTTGGAAGAAAAAATGGTAACAGAGTAAAGCTCTACAAGCCATCCACTTTTGGGATCACTACCAACCTACTCTCACCAAGCAGTGCTAATAGAATTTGGAAAATGCTTTGCGAAGTTGAGAACTGCCACCTAGCAACCACTTTGAAATGCTTCCTGCGCTGAAGACAACGCAAAATACCCAGTTTTGAAATTGGAGGGTGTTTTGCTGTGTGTGAGCCAAAGTCATTGAAGAGAGGATTAGCATTTTGTTTTTAGGGCAAAGACATGCAGATACAAAGGCTTGTTTAATTTAACTGCTCAGCTGATTTTGTAATATAGTTGGCAGATTAAAGATACTGAAGACTACATCAAATATATTATACTAAAAATTATTCATTGTTTATCTGCAATTCAAATTTAACTGAACATACTGTATTTTTCTTTGTTAAGCCTGACACCTCATTTACAAAGACTTTTGTAGTGCAGAGCAGAGAAGTCTTTTTTAAATATCCATCACTTATATCAGTTTGATCCCACCCAAATAAATTGGTTTTTAAGGATCTCTGATTTTATGGATCTCAAAGATCTTTCCCAAGGCACTGACTGTTAGGGTCCGGCAGCACAGGCGACCACAGGTGCAGGTAGGGTAGGAGGTGAAGGAAGGGCACAGATATCATCCCAAGGTTTTACTGAAAAAAGCTAAAAGGAGGGAGGACAGGTAAAGAAGGGGTTGAACATGCAGGAACAGGTATGCCCCTCAGAGTGAAATGGTAGGGAACTGCCCAGAAATCGGCGAGGAAGTGGCATGACAACAGTCATGTAATTTTTAAGTGGTACAATGAGTTAAAGTGAGGCCCTTTACATGAATATTCATTCTGAAGCTTTCTTGAGGGGGAGGGGTGTGCCATGGGATCCAGCAAAGGGTGCTGCCACCTCCATAAAGCATGCAAACAGTTCTAGGAGCTGGCACCAGCATGAGGGGAGACAGAGACTACAGAAGCTTTGTCAAGCCTTGCCCTTCCAGCTTCCTGGGCTTCAGTTCTGAGCTCAGTGGAGTGCTGTGACTCTTTTTCAGCCCCCATCACAGTTCCTCATCATCTCACAATTCTGCAGCTCTGCTTATAAACCTAGCAGCACAAAACAGTTAAAATATAAAGTGCAGGGGGCCACCCTAGTGCTCCTCAGGGTTAAGTCTCAGCCTCAGCGCTACCACATGAAGGTCTGAGTTCGATCTCCAGCCAGGGAGGGGACCCACATGGCACAGCAGACCTCTCCTGCCTGGCCCACTGCTCCCCTCAGCAGTGTATTTCAGTCCATCTGCCTGTTCTGCTCCCTATTCTGTCTCTGGTGAATCTTCTCACCCCCACACCTTTGGCTTACACCCTAGTTCTTTTATGCAAAATAAATAAGAATCTTACAATAAAGGAATAATTCTTTAAAAAAAAAATCACATAAAATGCACACCTAGGGGCCTCTCTGGTGGCTCAAGGGGTTGAGCACTGCACTGTGGTGCTTCTACAGACACTGCAGTGCCAGTTCATTCCTGACCAAGGAGGGGACCCATATGGAGCAGCAGACCCTTCCTGCCTCGCCCACTAATCCCCTCAGCAGTGTATTTCAGTTGAACTGCCTGTTCTGCTTCCGGCTCTGTCTCTGGTGAATCCTTTCAACCTCCACTTCTGGCCTTGTGCACCAGCTCTTCTTTGCTTTGCATAAATATATAAAATCTTAAAAACAAAAATGCA
This sequence comes from Galemys pyrenaicus, assembly GCA_019455555.1. Taxonomy (NCBI): domain Eukaryota; kingdom Metazoa; phylum Chordata; class Mammalia; order Eulipotyphla; family Talpidae; genus Galemys; species Galemys pyrenaicus. Next base: position 12,599,159 of record JAGFMF010011796.1, read on the forward strand.
CACCTTACTTATAATGCATGTTGTTAAACATCTGAAGGACACTAAAGAAGTGCTAATTGTGGCTACCTGGAGAAAAAGGGAGAAGTGGGCAGGTCCAGAAAAGACTGAGGCACACCCTTTTCACATACCCTGTGTACTTAATGGTTCTTCGGACTATGTTTGTGTGCATTATTGACTCAAAATAAACCTTGAAATAGAACAACTATAGGCAAATTCAGTCCAGAATCTGACTCATGTTTATACTACTGGCATTTTTTATTTAAGATGGCTAATTAAAGTGTTTTTAAAGAAATTTCTTTATATATTTTTGTGTAAGCTTTATCTGTAGGAATGGGGTCCTACCTTTCATTGTGCTGTCTGGAACATATAGTGTTAAATCAATGATGACTCAATAGCAAACCCTGATAAATAAGATTCTGGCTACTTTTTAAAATGTGTACTATGAGTCCTGTACCATCTCTTTTATATATAGGTATTTAAAAGATCAAAATGAAAGTCTGATAGAAATTAAATGATTCTTTTATTTTTTTTTAAATAAAGCAATATTAAAGCCATTTTGTAAATTCCAGGAGTCTGTCTCCTTTGCTATGTAGTAGATTTTTTTATACCTAGAGTGGTTCTTGGCACATAGTAGGCTTTTAATAAAAATTTCTAATGCAAGAATACATGATATTATTAAAAAAATAGAAAAATAAGGTATGAAATGTGCTTTTTTTAGTCCCTTTCTTACAAATTATCACTTATTTCAATCTCTTAAAATGAAAGAATAAATACCTCATTTCCTGAGCAGTAAAAGTTTCAATATAAACAATTTTTAAAAATTTAATTAAAAGACACCATAAAGAATAAAATAGCAAGCAATAGAGAAACAACAGGAGAAAATGTTTATGATGCATAGAATTGGCAAAGGAGTAATATCTAACAAATGTAAAGAATTCATTCCAATCAATGAGAAAAACTGGCCCAGCACTTGAAAACAATACTTCCTGTAATAGTAATCCCAAATGGCCAGAAAGTGCCTCATCTCATTAGTCATAAGGGAAATGAAATAAAACCCACTTCGTCAACATATCAGCAAAAATGGTGAAGTCTCACGATACTAAAGGCTGGTTAGGAACCTGAGCAAACAGAACTTGTCATTGAGTGAACAAATTTGTTGAGCCAGAGTAGATAACTCCTTTACAAAACTGAGTAGACAGAAATTTCATCCTAGACATCCAATAAAATTTCATTAACATAGCAGCAATGTGTGTAAAATGCCAAAACTGGAAACTAACCAATTATCTGCTGACAAAAGGATGGATTTGAAAATGTGGTATAGTCTTATAATTGAATTCTATGCAGCAGCAAGGAAAATGAATAAATGGCATCTTCAGGTAGCAACATGGATTGAATCACACCAACAGACAGTTATCAGAGAGCAACAGAGGGAATATTAATCTTGAATGTCAAATTAGGAAGCCAAAGGAATTCCCTGGAAGACTGGGTAGCTTCCTTGGGGACATGACAAATAGAATTTATTAAGGAAAAGAGATTTCCCTAATCAACCTCTTACATATAATGTGCATATAATATGTAAGATGTATATATAACATATATAAATTTCAAGAATAAATTATTCTTGTCATTTGCCCATTTCTATGTTCAGGGGTTGATTCTTTTCTTACTGAATGTGAACTCATTGAATATCTAAAAAAAAATCCTTTGATATATTTTTGCAAATATTTTTCAAGTTTCTTGTCTTTGGACTAAACTTATAGTCCAAAGTACATATTGCTTAAGAGATATAAATAAAATGTTAGGCTTTAAAAAATATCATATTTAGAACTAGCCCTCTCTGTGATTATTAAAAAAAAATGCCCATTTTTCTTCTAGGACATTTATGACTGGAGGTCATGTCTTCTAGTAGGTGTTTTGGCTCTGAAACAGGAAATTTATGATTTCCTCCCTTCATTCTTACAGAGTAAAAATTACTGAACCAGTTGCTTTATTTATATTAACTCTTTTAACCTTATCAGTTCATCAGGTATAGCTATGAAAACTAGAGAAGTCTTAAAATGAATACGATTCTTCTTTTTCTATTCTAAGAAGCATTTTAAATAGGACAAGACTTACCTGTTTTCTTGGAAACTGGAAAAGCTAACAGTGAAACTACCTGAACTATGATTTTTTTGAAGAGTAGTTCCTTATATGCCTTTAAAATGGGGTTGTTTATCTATTTGGAGTTTATAGCTTTTCTTGAGTCAGGCGGTTGTTTTGTTTTGTTTTTTAGTATTTTCCCAGATTCATTGAATTCTTCTTGTAACTATCTTAATCACCACTTTCTAAAGTTAGTTATATTTCCTGTCCCATTATTTACATTCTGCATTTGTAAACCAGTTTTTATTTAACATTGCCATATCAGCTTGTCTACAATTTGCTATTGTTTTCCAAATGTTTCTCAAACTTATTTATCAATTTTACTGACATTCTCAACTAATTTATTAATTTCTGATTTATCTTTAGTTATGTCTTCTGTTTTTCTTTCTTTTGCTTTTTTGATTTTGTTCTTTTTCTAATTTCTTGAAGTTAATGGTTTGTTCACACATCCTATCAGTTGGATCCAATCAAGAGAGATAAGCAGCATAATGTACACAGGGAGAATTTAATATAAAGAGTTATTAACCACAACAGGAGATTAAAGTGTTTAGGGATTATCAAATCAGAAGTACCAAGACTGGCCTCCCTGGTGACGCAGAGGTTAAACTCTCAGTGCTATCAAGCTATCACCACCACTGCAGCCTGATACTGAGTCTCTGCCAGGGAGCTAAACCACATGGCAGCAGACCTCACCAGTTTCACCTGCTGCTCCTCTCAGCAATGTATTTCAGTCAATCTGCCTACTCTGCATCCCATTCTGTCTCTGGTGATGCCGCTCATCCCCACCTACCCCCAGTTCTGGCCTACACCCCAGTTCTTGCATGCATAAGTAAATAAAATAGTTTTAAGTACAGAGAACTCTAAAGAATACTGGAATAGCAAATCTAAGAAACTCATCTTCCCCTTGAGATGGAGCATATCCCAGCAACCTGCCCTGGCTGTGTGTGCTGAAATCCAGATCTTCTAGGAGAAGATTTTTCCCTTGCTCCCCACAGAGAATTCAGTTGGTGCTATGCTGGTGGAATCTGCTGAAAACCTGCCCTCTAGTGTGCCAGGGAAAACTTTTCACAGGGAGGTATTTTACCGGATATGTTTTGCTACAAAACTGCACAAGGGGGTCAATTAGGGCAAGCTTCTTCCAGCCATATTCTGGTGCTATCAGTTACAAGTGCTTGAGCTCAGCTTTTCAAAAGCAGATACTTCAGGAGCTCTGAGCTGGAGAAGCTGCCAGCACTGCAGGAGGCTAAGGAGCTCCTCTGCAAATTCTTCAGTGCAGTGCATGGGGGGAAGAAGTTGCCAGACTCTGGGTGCCTCTGGCTACTGTGCACTGCAAAAGCTGAGCCCTCAAAAAACTCAGGTGCTCCTGGAGGCTGGTGCAGGAGTGAGCCACCCACTTACACTGCAGACATTCCTTCTTTTCTATCTTTTAACACTGAGTTGTACAAAACACATCAGAAGTATATTTTCTTTCTTATTTTTTCTTAAAGAAGAAAACTGATTTTTTTCTTTACTTGGGTATTTTTAGAAACAATATTCCTTCACGCTTAAATTAATTTTCCAGATTTTCTGTCTATCTTCTCAGCTTCAAGAATGACATGTTTTCTGACTTTGGAGATATTTTCTTCTGTTTATTTGATTATAAATTCATTTTTTAATCTTTTGCTCTAAGTTTGGGAGTGCTTCTTGAATATGTTTTTAAATCACTGATTATGTTTTCTGCAATATCTAGTTGATTTTTCATTAATGACACTGTGTTTTAATATAGTATGGTTGCTTTTGAACCTATATAAAGCATGATTACATACCCATATGTGTTTCCAAAACACATATCTGATAAAGGGCTTTCATCTAGAATACATAAATTACTTATAAGATACTAAATGAAAGTATGAGCAAATGATTCAGACAGATGTTTAACCAGAAAAGACATACAGATAGCAAAAATGCACATAGATGATATTTTTTCCACTGTTCTTTAGGGAAATGCAAAGTAAAACCATAATGAGATACTATTACACACCTATGGGTCTGGCTAAAATTAAGAGAACACTTAAATACCAAGTGATGGCAAGGTTTCAAGCAACTGAAATTCTCTTGAATTGGAGGATGGAAATCAATTTGATGGTTTGTTATAAACACATACTTACCATATGACCCAACAATATCACTCCTAAGCATTTAATCAGTATGAATGAAAATACATTTCTGCAAAGACCTGTAGGTGAATGTCTACAATAGCATTATTCATAATAGCCCCAAACTGGAAACAATCCAAATTTCCATCACCAGCAAATTATTAAATAAATTGTAGTGTATTCATACAATAAAATAGAACTATTTATACATGCTACAATGTGTATGCATCCCAAAACCATTATTTTAAGTGAGAGAAGCCAAATACAGAAGTTTATATACGATGGGAAAGAAAAATATGTAATGACAGAAAAAAAGATCAGTATTTGCTAGAGGTTCCAGTATAGGGCAGGAGCTGTCTATAAAGTAGTCGGGGAGCACTATTTGGGTTAATGGAAATTTTCAGTATCTTGTGGTGGTGGTGACATAATTGTATACATTTGTTGAAATTTATAGAGACTGAATGATTTATATTCTGTGTAAATTATAACTCAATAAATCTGACTTCAGAAAATATAAAAATAATTTAGTAGTTGCTGTATCTACCTTGTCTGACCACAGAATGTACTCATTTAATAGAGAGCATGTCTTCTCGGTTCTTTTTTTTTTTTCAGGGCTTAAATATTTTTTCAGAAGGGGATTCAACTACAGAATGAAGCATTCTTAGCATTGTGAAATTCAACAATTAGAAATCTTTTTTTCTCAGCAATTCTGTTTATTACCATTTCATAATCAGGGCAGATTCTCTTATCTGAAGTTTTTCACACATCCGGGTGTTTTGCACAATGTCTGATGTGATCAGTGATAAAGGAATAGCTATGATCAGAACTCTCTTATACTCTAAAAACAGCAGGGATTTGCTTTTCTGTACAAGCAGCCATGAAGTTATCAGGTAGTAACTGTCCATCTGAAAGGGACTGGCCATTTTCCCCTTGATCAGTTGGTATGTCCAGCTGAGAACCTGGAGAAGACTTTACAACCTAGGTAGCATCATAAGCCTTCCATTTTGTCTATTTCCAAATAACTACCAAAAGCTTCTCTTTTTTGCCCTAGGGACCGAGCACTGGATTGCAAATTGGAACAAATGCTGACACAGATTTTATTTTCCAGGATTCTTCGAAACACAAATCGAGTTCCTTGGCTTCCCATGGAGTGACCCAAAATAGACATGTTTTGGGAGAAAATTGGCTTTACTGATTTGGAGAAGTCCCCACATTAGGTAAGTACATTCTGTAATAGTTTTCCAAGGATATTCAGTGGCAGCCACATAAACTGCAGCACCGGTATCAAAGTCCAAGTTGTCATCTTCTTTAATGCTGCAGCCACAGGGGCCTCTCTGGTGACAGCACTATGAAGTATCTGCAGCCACTGAAGCTGGGAGTTCGATCCCCAGCCAGAGAACTGACCCACATGGCCCAACAGACCTCTCCTTCTTGCCCTCTGTTCCACTTAGCTGTGTGTTTCAGGCAATCTGCCTGTTCTGGTCCCCACTCTGTCCCCCCACACCCGCACCTCTGGCCTACACCACAGCGTTTGTAGGCATAAATAAATAAAATACAAACAAATCTTAAAAAAAAAAATACTGCAGTCACAAAGGTTGGTATCTGGAATTGACACAGAGCCATGCTCTGAAGCAGCTTGATGGTAAACAGGTTTTAAGAAAAATTTTCTTTTGTGCAAGTTAACCAGATAGCCAATACAGTTCAGGGCGCTCTCCAGTTTCTACCTTTAGTGATAAGTAGATGACAAATTTCGTTTTTGCAGTTTAGTTTGAAAACGTCATGTTCAAAAACTTTCTGCTCTCCTCCAAAGCACTTGGTGCAGCTGTTTCAATGTCATTCTCCTCCCATCCAATTGCTACCTGCTTTTTGTCTGCCTCAAAGGGGTATATGGTGCTCAAGTGGCAGTGATACAGATACAAAGAAGCAGTCAGAAGGGCTCATTTTGACTCTTATGGAGATCATAAAATAGAGATTTTTTTTGACTTTGGTTTCGGGGAGTACTTTTGCTTCCTGGGAATATTTATTATTCTCAGAATAAACCCTTTCCTTTGGTCTTTTGTTCCTTTATTTGACTACTGATATTTTCTACTCATATTTAAAGAATGTAGGGTGAGAATTTTCCAATTAAAGAAAAGTTTGTCATCCATAATAAAGGAAATTTCTCCTTTCTGAATAGTTTTATGTGCTAGAATAACTCTGCAGATGGAGCTTCTGGGAAAACGTTGACTAAGCGGTTACTTCTTAGCCAGAGTTTATGGCTTTTTTAGCCATATGCAGTCCAGGGTAGGTACTGGGCAAACTCAATTGTTACCATATTGAGAGCCTGAACGCAGTGGGTGGGCGAGTTTATAAATGGGCCTTAGACAATGATCACAGACTCACAAGTCTATAGAGGCCAGAGTTTACTGACCTGTACAGAATGGCCCAGAGAGGTATGTGGAAGCTTGTAAATGCTCATCTTGTATGAAAGGAGCAGCTGTGACTCACTCAGCTCCAGTTTATTGTCTCCATGTGAGAACATGGGCTCATGACAGTAGAGAGAGCTTCTGACTCAAGAAAAGCCAGAAATCCAGATTTATTTCTACAAAATAGCCTAATGTTTTAAACACTGGCAACTAAATTGAAATTTTAAAAATATTTGGTGAAACAGCAATATGTGGTCCTAACAAACACCACCAGTCTGTGACGTCTCCAATAAGAATTCTTTCAGAAGAGGTCAGTCAGAGAAGGTGGCCTTATGTCCAGGTCTAATCACTATCAGTCTAGAATAATTTAATGACATTAATTAAATACTTTAATGGAATTAATTTTATGTAGTTAATAGTATAAAATTAATTCCTTGATTTTATGGCATTAATCTACATGATTAATTTTATTGTTCCTCAATGTGACTATTTCAGGACATACAAAGATGCCTTTTAAAGGCATATGTGGTCTCTGTCACTATGTCCTCGGTAGCCACCTTGCCCTCCTTTAATGTGCGAGAGTCATGCGGCTTGAATGAAACTGAGTCCCTCCATCCTACTTCCAGTACGTTATGCCCTTTACATACATCAACATAGTAACCTGGTAACCCGGAGCCAATCAACAAACATTTTCTGGACAAATTAGACCACAATGACTTTACCAGTGGAGGAGAGCGGGTTTTAGAGCTAGAAGGTCAACCAATCCTGTCCACTTATTTTGCTATGAGGAAATGAGCCCCAGAAGGTTATGTGACTTGGGTAAGAATGTGTGGCTATCTAGCATGAGACTTGAGATGGTAACTGGATCTTCTGATTTTACTCCTTTTAGTTAAATTCATGATGTTACCTTTAAAGACAAACAACTTTCTTAAAGGTATTTTGTACTGATCATTATCTTGCAACTACAGTTACATATACGTATATATTATACGTATACGTATATATATTATATATTTGTACTTTTATACCCCTACCTAGTTCTAACCCTATTGCCATATAATATTTCATTACTGTATGCATCCCTCCTTTGATCTCAAGATATATGCTAATATTACCTATTTCATAATTGTATTGAACAAGACTTTTGTAGTTAATAGAGGTGAAAAACAAAACAGGCAAAAATCAATCCCTCTTGCCTTAGCTAAAAACTTCCTCTATGCAGCTGGGGAAGAAGGCTGCCAGTAGCACCTGACTTATACAATCGTAATTTAGTAACCACATGTATACAAACTCCTTCTCTCAGAAAAAGACTCCAGTCCTTGTGTTCTCTGTCTGCCACTTGGACCAACTTGTGTGTTTGCAAGACTGTGTCTGGAAATCCAAGTTGGTTGTCATTTCCACCTCCAGGGGCAAGGATGAGTTACTATGAGTGAGACTGTCACTAGGAACACATGGAGTTGGAGAGGAGTTCCATAAAAGAAAGGGAAAAAAAAGAGGATGCTGTTAAAGATGAATGGGTATGGGAAAGAGTATTGGGTATTTACAAATAATAGCTATGAGAGTCCATTAAAGCAATTAACAACCAATATTGTTGCATAGCAATATGATCATGTTTGGGACTTTATTACACACAGGTCCTCTGCATGTTGGAGAGAGGTATATCAGAGACCAGGAGAGCATGCAGCAGTGGCAGGAATGGTAATTTATATAAGGAAACTTGAAGTACTCTTAGAGTGCGCTAAGGAAAGACTTAAGTTGAGTCATAAAAGGTGGCAATGAGTGTGGGATCCAGATTGTAAATACTCATAAAAACTGCACAAAGCCACCTTAGTTCTTCTCTTTTTTTTCTTTAAAGCATACTTTTATTATTTTTTTAAGATTTATTTATTTATACATACAAGACCTAGCATATGGGCCAGAGAGGCAGGGGATGAAAGGATCCACCAAAGACAGAATGGGGAGCAGAACAGGCAGCTCTACCAAAGTACACTGCTGAGGGGACGAGTGGGTCAGACAGGAGAGGTCTGCTGGGCCAAGTGGGTCAGCTCCCTGGCCAGGATCCAACTCCTGCTGCAGTTGCTGATAGCTTCATAGTGCTGAGACTTAACCCCTGCACCACCAGGGAGGCCCTTATTTGTTCTTAACATGTCAACAGTAATTTGCCTTAAAAATGGGTTTTTAAGTTGCTAGAAGGTTCCTGACAAAAAATGTCTCATTTTTACAGATGGCATATTTAGAGTAAATTCTAAGGTAAAATGTACATCAGTTTAATTTTTCTGGAGTTTAAATGTTATAAGCCCTTTGATTTGGCCGTCTTCCTTCCCAGAATTTATCCTAGGGAAATATTTATACCTGGAGATAAACTGTAAGCTGTGAATTGTGATAAATAGGAGAAAGATGGAAAACTAAATGTCTCACAGTATAAGATCAGGTAAACAAAGAAATTGCTAGGATTGCAAATAAAGGAGTGCATTGCTGTCATCGAAGGATATTTAAAGAAATGGCAATCTGTTCATTAATAAGATGTTACAAAAAAGTTTCCAAATGGCTTAATATTACATATAATTTTAAAATAATTTATGTACTATTATGTACCAGACAATTGTAGTATCTGATTCAGTCTTTATAATTCTATATGGTAGGCATTATCATTACTCCCATATCACTTAACTTCTCTGAACTTCATTTCCTGGTATATAAATGGAATATAGTTGAGATAGTCAACAAGCTGGATTTAGAGCTGGCTCAGTTACTCAGTCACTATGTGACCTTGGGCAGTTAACTGTTTTCATCATTATCCACACTAAAAAATGTTTCATATTGCATCAGCACTTACACACACACACAGGCACAATGTAAATGCAGAGAAACATTTGCCACCCATTACTTATTCTTACAACCTTGAATAGATTCTCATATTTTGTTTACCGTACCACTCCTTTCTATTTCTAATCTACTTTATTCTACTTGGCTTTATTTTTTCAGATGATAATTGCTACTCACCAAATGTATCCCACCAATGTACAAAGCCTGGGACTCAGTAGACAGTAAATGGCAGTTACTGTTCTCACCATTACTATTGGTATTTGTAGCAGCTTTAAGATCAGAGAGGATGTGATGAAAGGCAGTGTCATTCAAAAAAGCGGGAAGTAGGGCCTCCCTGGTGGCGCAGTGGGTTAAGCAACGCACTATGAAACAAACCGCAGTCACTGCAGCATGAGTTCGATCCCTGCTGCCGGCCAGGGCGGGGCCCCACATGGTGCAGCAGACCTCTCCTGCCTCGCCCGCTGCTCCCCTCAGCAGTGTACTTCCGTTGATCTGCCTGTTCTGCTCTCCGCTCTCTGTGGTGAATCCTCTCACCTCCCCACACCTCTGGCCTGTACCCCAGTCTTGTAGGCATAAATAAATAAAAATCTTTAAAAAAAAAAAAACAAAAAACAAAAAAGCGGGAAGTAGTGAATTTAATTACCACTTACCTCAGAGTGTGAAAGGAGTCCGTAATAAACACAAGGGAAAATGCCACAATTCCATGCACGTACAGATCTGAAAAAGCAGGTGGGTTTGTTATGTACTTTACTTTAAAGCCAATTGTCAGCAATATCAGTGAAGCTGGAAATTTGGCCTATGGAGGCAATCTACACTGAAATAAGTGGAACAGAATTCTAGATTGGCTGAAAAACTTCCACGCTATCAAGACTCAGTTGCAGTGACAGAAATTCAAAATCAGGTTTAAGGAAAAATCATGTAGTGGCCTACATCTGGAAAGTTTCAGGAGTAGCTAGAGTAGCTTCAGGTATTGTTGTATCCACGTGCTCAATAGAATCCTCCGAAAACAATTTTTTTCTTATTTTGAGTATGCTTTACTATCCTGATTTCACCCTCAGCCAGGTATGTCTTTAGTTGGCAACTGAGACTACACATCTGGAAGAAAGAGAAGTCTCCCCTGCCAAGTTTCAGTAAAAGCCTGGGGCCTGGCTCACATTGTGTTCTATCTTGGATCTGATTGCTCCGGCAGGGTTGGGTTGCCGTCACTGACCCAAGTCCCTGGACTCATATGGGTGGAATGAGAAATGAGAGAGTTGCCCAAAGAAACCAAGGTATTGTTACCAGGAGTAGGGAGAAAAGAGGCAGATGTACACAAAACACAAAGTGTCCACTAAAGTTAGTATCAGCTCAGAGGCAACCAGAGGGTCACACGATTGTGTATCTGCAGATTGTAGATTGCATAGACCCACATAAAGTGAATGGTCACGAGGGGCTAAAATTTCAGCAAGAACCACAGACAAATAACAAAAGAATTCAAGAGTGTTTTGCCCATCTAAATATGCAGGAGACAAGGAAGAAAGAAGAGATCTAGAACAAGGGAATTGCATTGAACTAACATGTATCATGTCATTTAATTAAAAAAGAAATTAGGCCCAAGTAACCTGAGTTGGTGGTAGAACTTCTACATAGGAACATGAGGAAACTGAGGTCACACAACTACAAAGTGAGGGTTTGATAAGTCAGCACAGCTTTGTCTGGGCCCATAGTAAGTAGCTGCCTGTATTTTCCTGGATGGTGAATTCCCAATTGCACTTGAGGTGGTCAAGGTTTATCACACATCTCTGGATTCTCAACTACATTTAATTCATACCACCACTACAGAATATTCTAAGGTGGTACTGCTACCTGGTAGTACCTGTAATGTGACTATACCTGTCAACGGGTTCTTTGCTGTTCATGCACCCTTACTGCTAAAAAGGGGCAACGTCCTCTCTATACATTTTTATTTATTTATTTATTTATCCTATACATGTTTGTAAGTATACCTATAACATATTTATAGTAACCGTGTTGGTATTAACAGGTTGTTAATATTAGTATATACTAGACACTTGCTGTGTACTATTCCAGGAAATGTATTCCTCATATTAACTTTAAAAAGTAGTGACTATTCATCCCATTTTACAGTTGAGTTCAGAGAGAAATTGAGTGCTGAGAGATACGCAATTGTTGACAAAACTCTGATTGTAACCCTAGTCTTCAAATTCCTCAATGATATTCTAGCTAAAAACTCTACTAAGGTCTGTTTTTACACATAAATGACAATGAACCAAGATATTTGCAGCTGATGCACTTCTGAAGATTTTAGAATATATGGCTAGTAGATAATTGATTCACAATTAGTTTTTTTGACATTTTCCCCCTATTTTATGTTTTGTCGACCTAACTAGACTGTTATGTAATTAGGCATACCTGATTTTTTACTTAATTCTCTGCTTCCTACATTATCAGATGCTGAGCATATGTTTTGGGCTATATTTACTTATGCATACAAGAACTGGGGTGCAGGCCAGAGATGAGGGGGGTGAGAGGCAGAGTGGGGAACAGAACAGGCAGACTGACTGAGATACATTGCTGAGGGGAGCTGTGGGAAAGACAGGAGAGATCTGCTACACCATGTGGGAAGGCCTCCCAGCTTGAGGATTGAACTCGTGTTACAGTGGCTGCCAATAGCTTCATGGTACTCTGATTAACCCCTTGTGCCACCAGAGAGGCCCCCTGAGCTGGTATTTTTAGAAGGACCAGAGAAAAATGTGCACAGGAGTGTGGGAATGGAGGCTGTGGGTCTGGACAGGTGTTGGACAGGTGGAGGTGTATTAAGTAGCATAGACTGGGACCTGCCCTCACCATACTCTCCACATACACGGTGAGCTCCTGAACTAGGTGGTAGTCACAGAGTTAACACTAGCTCTTAAGTGCTTGATTAGCAGGAGTGTCTAATTAAAAAGAAAGTTAACAGAACTTTAGTTCAAAATTCTATTGTTCAGCGGTGACAGTTGGCACAGAAGCAATCACTCTGAGTTACTGAGGATGTCTTGTTAAAAAAGTTCTTCGAGATTAATTCCCAGTAGAAAGTTTAAGGATGAAAGAAATGGAAAGTTGTCAGGGAAGGAGTTTAGGCACAGCAGTCTGCAGTGCTGGCTAGAAGTTGTAAAAAGCAAGAGGGTTTCTTAACAATAAAGCATAAATCAGGGCCTCCCTGGTGGCGCAGTGGGTTAAGCAACGCACTATGAAGCAAACCGCAGCCACTGCAGCAAGAGTTCGATCCCTGCTGCCGGCCAGGGAGGGGACCCACATGGTGCAGCAGACCTCTCCTGCTGTGCCCACTGCTCCCCTTAGCAGTGTGCTTCCGTTGATCTGCCTGTTCTGTTCCTGGCTCTCTGTGGTGAATCCTCTCACCCTCCCCCACACCTCTGGCCTGTACCCCAGTTCTTGTATGCATAAATAAATCTTTAAAAAATGTATAAATCAAAGGTGGTAGACTTATTGTCCTAATTTAAATGCTATAACCTTATGGATATAAACTGAGAACCAGAGAAAAATCTAAGTGGTGCTGGAATCCAGAAATGAGAATGTTTTAATTTGCAAATGGCATTTTCCCTTTGCTAAGTCAACTTTATTAGGCAAAGTTTTGTACCTTCTTGGAAATGAACCCATTTATCTAGTGCATGTCAACTCCTTTTAGGTACAAAATTGGAGAAATTCCCTGTATCCCCATGCCTGGAACAACCCAGCTGTGCCACCTAGTGATCGTGCTAGCCTGCTATTTTATTAGGAGATGAAAAGCAAAAATTGACTCTGGGTGCTTCTCTTAGAAATTTGCTTTTGATGGCATGACTGCTGCTCTGGAAAAGAATCCCCATTCTGCAAACAGGTGTAGTAAATATAAAACAAAAAGTTCTTGATTTTTGTTCACTGAGCCCCATTTTTCTTTACTTATGAATTTATAAATCTGGGCCGTTGGTAAAACATCTTCAATTCTAAACTCGTCAGCTATTAGGGGATTGGATTTATGCATAAATAACTCCTCACAGATCCAATATTGCAAATAAATTGTATTGAGTTAGGGCAATCATTTTTACAACCAGATATTTACCTTCTTTAATACATGTTGTGATATGTATAGTATAGGGAGAACTCTGTCAGAGTGGAGGAATTTTTGATCAAATTTAACTGGACTTAATTTTACCCGGAATGTATGAATGTGTGTGTGTGTGTGTGTGTGTGTTAGTTTCTTATCTCAATTGTAAGTTCCTTGTGTGTAAGTCTTGGAATTCCTAGAATTTGTTATTTTAATATGTATATCAAAATGCACTTTATTTTTTTTAATTTATTTATGCATATAAGAGCTGGGCTGCTGGCCAGAGGTGCGTGCGTGTATGAGTGTGTGTGTTTGTGTTTGTGTAGCGGATTCACCAGAGACAGAGTGGGGAACAGAACAGGCAGATCTACCTAAATACACTGCTAAGGGGAGCAGGGGAGACAGGAGAGGTCTGCTGCACCATGTGCGTCACCTACCTAGATGGGGATCAAACTCTTGCTGCAGTGGCTGCAAATAGCTTCATATCACTTAACCTCTTGCACCACCAGGGAGGCCTTCAAAATGCACTTTATATACAGAAGTTTTAAAATAACAACTTTGTATAAAATTACAATTACAAACTTATAGAAAAGTTGCATGTATTTTTTTTTCTGGACCAAAGAAGAGAAAGTTGCAGATATAATTCACATTTTCCACTAAAAACTTAAGTATTTAAGCATTTAAATGCTTTCTCTCACAATGCCATCATTACAACAAACCAAATTAAATCACATTAAAAATGACTTCCAAATAATACCTACTCTTCAGTCCCCATCTTCAAAATTGCTATAATTAATTTCTTTAAACTATTATTTTACATTTTGTTTGTTGTTTATAATAGTCATTTAACAATGGATCATCTCGATGGGGCAGTTCCATTCCTTCTAGTGTCCCTCTTAGAACTAAAAAATCCTGGAGCTAACACAACAAACAAGCACGGAAAATTTTTTTAATGGTGGAAAGAAGGCAGATATTCTAGGGCCCTCAGGATTTAAGGAACAACATTGCAGTGAGTCCCTTGACTTTACTGCTTTTCACATGTTCTGTATCCTTCAAACTGGACCTGCCCAACAGACAGGGTGGGGGTAGGGGATCGCCAACAGAAGCTTATTCCCATAGCTAAAGAATATGGAATGGGGAGCCTCCCTGGTGGCGCGATGGGTTGGGCAACACACTATGAAGCACATTGCAGTCACTGCAGCACGAGTTCAATCCCTGCCTCCCAGGGAGGGGACCCACATGGCGCAGCAGACCTCTCCTGCCTCGCCCGCTGCTCCCCTCAGCAGTGTACTTCAGTCAGTCTGCCTGTTCTGCTCCCCACTCTGTCTCTGGTGGATTCTCTCATCCTCCATGTCTCTGGCCTGTACCCCAGCTTTTGTATGCATACATAAACAAATCTTTTTAAAAAAAAAAGAATATGGAAAGGTTGGTCTAATAACAGGACATCTTTTTGTTAATACCAGCCCTGCTTTAGTCAAATACCAATAATACATTCCTGTGGTTTCAGTAGGGTGAATAAGAAGCTGCTCAACCTCTCCTGTCTCTCCAGCTGCTCCCCTTAGCAGTGTATTTCAGTCAGTCTGCCTGTTCTGTTCCCCAGAACAGAAGCTGGTGAAACCTCTCACGCTGCCCCATGCCTCTGGCCTGTAACCCAGCTCTTGTATACAAAATAAATAAATAAAAAAAAATTAAGAAGCTGCTCTTTCATTCTCTGCCCCATGGATATAGTGATGTTCCCATTCTTTTGCCAATGGCGATATCAAGTAGGGACTGAACTCCCACTCAGTGGTAGTACTTGGCTCTTTGATTTTCCTACTGGGGTCATGCTGGTGAGGCCATAGGGATTATGGCCTTTCCTAGAGAAGTAACCATTGCTCCAATTCTCCTGTTAGGTAGTATCAGTGGAGTTCAGTGGCATGCTCAACCTCTACTCCCATCTGACAATGAGACTGAATGGCTTCATTATCCCCCACCCCAGGTACCAATAAGGTACTGAGTTTCTGCCAGATCCTGCAACAACAAAGTGGAGTGACTCAACCCTCTGCTCACCCCCTCCCTGGTTTCAGCAGTGCTGAACCTGGAACTGAGCTAACAACCTCACCCAGAGGCTAAGAAGCAGCGCTCTTGGTACCTCACTTTGAATGGAATTCTGTCAATAAGCATGATCAGGGACAGCTGAGCTTCTACCTTATTCCTTCTGCAACCAGGTGGTATAAGTTGGTGCTTTACATTGTTGGGCAGGGTCCAGCAGAAAACTGAGCATGCACAACCACCCAACCTTTCTACTACACATCAACAAGTACATATTTGCTAAACAAGAAAATTAAACAGAATCCAGAATCATATAATATCCAAAATGTCAAGAAAACAACTAAAAGTAAAAATCACTTATCATACCAACAAATCACAATTGAATGAGAACATCAAGATGCATTAGATGTTGGAATGATTTGATATCAGCCATCGTAAGAACATCTCAACAAACAAAAAGTATTTCTCTTGAAACAAGTAAATAGAAAATATTAGCAAAGAAAGACAAGTGATAAAATAGGAAATTATAGGGGCACCAGTACTATAATTGAATTAAAAACATACTGGGTGGGCTCAATGCCTTTCCTTATTCAGTCAAACACCAGCCAGTTAAAGATGGTAGAGGATAAAATTAGTAAAATTGAAGACAGATTAATATAATTTACTCAATCCGAGTATTAGAGAGAACACAGATTAATAAAAGAAAAAAGATATCTTCAAATATGAATCAGGTGATGGTGTTCTCCTGTTTAAATTCTCCAATGGCTTCCCCTCATGTGGCAAAATTCAAAGTTATTAGGTAGACTCTAATATCATACTACATTTTCTTTTTTTAAAGATTTGTTTTATTTATACATACAAGAACTGGGGGATAGGCAGGAGGTGTGGGGAGTGAGAGAATTCACCAGTGACAGAGTGGGGAACAGAACAGGCGATAGACTGAAGTACACTGCTGAGAGGAGCAGTGGGTGAGGCAGAGAGGTCTGCTGCGCCATGTGGGCAGCTCCCTGGCTGGGGATTGAACTCATGCTGCAGTGGCTACAGTTTGCTTTATAGTGCGATGCTTAACCCCTTGCGCCACTAGGGAGGCCCCCATACTACATTTTCTTAAGTGTTTCAAGCATATTTAAATTCAGTATCTTTCCATCACCCTGAATCATAAATTCCCTCTTTTTCTTTTAAACAATCCAAAGTACAGTCTGGGTATGTAAGTAGTATGGGAATAGCATTAGACACAACACCCTAACACTTTATGCTTTCTTTATCCACGTTTATATGCATAAGTAATACTACTTCTCATATAAATAGTAGCAAAATAAGTAAAAAGTGACTTAGGAGTTGTAGCTAGACCTATGTATCAATTATAATCACGGTACCAAATACAAAGGGATAACATTAGAACCACTTTGTATTATAACCTATCCTTTTCTCTAGGTTTTCCTCTCCTTATAATGTGGTGGACTCACTTTAGGTTGACCCCTAATCATGGTGTATATGCACCCATGCATAATTCCCTTATTTTGAGGGAATGTGCCGGCCTACTAACCCACAAATGTGGAAAAGGTTTTTAGTTGTTATTTCCCATAAACAGATTACAAGAGATGTTACTTCTGCATAGCCAACAGTCTCTCTCTTGCTAGTTTTGATGAAGCAAATTACCATGTCATGAACTACCCTGTGGACAGGTCTGTAGGACAAGGGAATAGGGTAGTTTCTGGTCAGGAGAAAGTAAGGAACTGAGATTTTTTTCAGTCTAAAAACCCATAAGGAACTGAATCTAACCAACATCTGTGTGGGCTAGAAAATGGATCACTTCCCTGTTGAGCCGTGAGATGATGCCCGCCTTGGCGAACACCGTGACTACTGTATATGAGAAGCTCTGAAGCATAAATGCCAGTTCAGTCCCTCCTGGCCACCTGACCCACAGACATGCCAGATAGTAAATGTGCTGCTGAATTTGAAATGATTTGTTATACATTAATGAATAATAGATATAGACAGTTTAAAAACTATACTAGGGAAAAAAAAAAAAAAAACAACAACACCTGAGATTCAACTACCTTGCTGTGTTGTTGGTGATCAGAGGTGCACTGTAGGTCTATTATCATCTGTCTTTGTGTGTTTTTCTTCAAAACTTTCTCTTTATTTTTGATATACTATTTTTTAAAGATTTATTTATTTATGCATACAAGAACTGGGGTACAGGCCAGAGGATTCACCAGAGACAGAGTGGGGAACAGAACAGGATCTTCTGAAATTCACTGCTGAGGGGAGCATCAGGCGAGACAGGAGAGGTCTGCTGCACCATGTAGGTTAGCTAGCTCCCTGTCCAGGGATCGAATTCGTGATGTAGTGACTGTGGATAGCTTCATAGTGCTGCAACTTAATCCCTTGTGCCACCAGGGAGGCCCCTGGTATACTTTAATAAAAAATGTATTGGTATGGATATATTCCCTTACTTTCTAAATACTCAAAAGGCATTTCAATATGAGGACTTTGTGCAGATCTAGAAAAAGTTTTGTTTACTGTGACTTCAAAGATTGATGCTCATCAATACCCCTAATCTTCTAGAACTTCTATTAAATATAGATTAGATCCCCTTTTTCTAATATTTATTTCTCTGAACTACTAGTTCTACTTAGAAGAAACATTCTCCCATTGCTATTTTGGTGTGAATTACTGAAATACTATCTTTGATTCACCAGTTGTGTTCTTGATACTAACCAATGCAAGAACAAGTCATTTATTCAGTTTATTTTTAGTCTTTTATTTTTGATATATCTAATAATTTTGTTTCTTAAAATCCTGTCCTTATTTCATTTTTGCCAGCTTTTTCCATAATTTCATAATTTGTTTCAAGTGGATATTATTACTTAATTTCTATGAAAGGCTTGAACATACTTTCAAGCTGCTTCGTCTTGGTGAATTCATGTTCCTATTATTAATTTTGTTGTCTGCATTTCTTAGCATTGAACTTCTTCAGGTGGTTTTGAATTTGGATACATAGGCTCAATATGAATGATATAGTTATTTATTCATTTATGTTTATATGTATTTTTATTTCTTCTTCTCTAAGGTCTTGTTGTCTTTGCCCTTAGCTCCTGTGCCCTTGATCCAAAACAAGGTTTTTTAGTGGTAATTCATGACTTCTCCTCTTCAGTGCTACTGAGAACATCAGACAGCCAGTCACAGAAATAATGGCTTGGTTCTGTTCATGAGGAGGTACCTGGGTTCTCTCACCATTCTCGTCCTAAATAATCTTAGGGGATGTGCATTTATGAATACAAAGGAATGTGCCAATGTCCCCTTTCTTAAGCTTCCTTTAGTAAGTCAGGGGACCCCCACCCATAACACTTATTCACAAAGTGAGCCCAACTTTAGTCGTACTTTCAAATCATCACTCACATACAACTTTGTAAGTCATTATTCCCTGGAAGAGGATAAACTCTCTGTAGTCACTGCTGGCTTCTGTTCTTGGAAATGTTGAATTCACTCAATACTTTATATCTTTTTTTTCCATTTCTGGTCCATGGCCATATTTATCTAATTATACAGATTCTCATGAATTTATTCAGCCTTTTAATGAAGAAATATCTAGTGAGTAAATAATAATTGGCTAATATTTGGGTGTTCAAAAGAGCATATGTTGATTAGACATACATTCTTTCCTACAGACACTTGGTTTATGATAGAAGAGTTAACACAAGTACATTAATAAGTAATCAGTATTTTAGAATGCATGATATACAGAAAGCAGTTTCCAAGTGTAAACTCATTTAATATCCTGAACAGCACATGGTGTTAATATATTCTCCCATTATTTTATCTTGCTCTGAGGAATGCAGAGGTAAAGTGACTAACTCAGCCAAGGTCCCACAACTTGTTTACACAGAACCCAGTCAAAGAAAATCGGTTTGAGGCTAGATGACTGAATGATAAGCCAGTGCACTTGGCTCAGTTGCAGAGGGTGATAAAGAATTTTGGAAGGACTCAGAGCAGAGTTGTGATCAGATATTAAGGTCAATCTGATTAGAGCAAACAGGCAGGGTTGGTCAGATTAGAAGATACTCTAATGAGGAGATTATAAGGCAACAATCCATGCAGCACAGGAGTTATGAGAATGGGCTAGGAAGTAGAGAATAATGGCATTTGGTGACATGATAGAAATCGATATAAGAGGGAAAAGGCACTACCGGGGAGACATGTCTAAGGTTGTGCACTAGCTTTGGGAGAGACCTTTGCCAGAGTTTTGTCAGTTGTGTGTACATTTGGTGTGGCACTTTTCTTCTTAATCCTGTTTTCTCAGTTTCACATGAAATGCAATTAGACTAGAGCCGCTAAAGCAGAAACTACCATGCTTTTGTAATTTTTTTTTTAGGAAAAGAAATCAACAAAACCTTTTATAAAATTTTGAATAAGCTGTCAACATCAGAACATTGGAATGAAGTACAAGTCAAGATTTCTTGTTTTTCTTGAAAAACTGGAAGATCTGGTCATACCAGGTTTCTTATTTCACAGAACAATAGTATGTTTCACTCTGAGAGAAGCAAATTCCACTCTAGCTAGTCCTTCCTCTCTCTGTCCTTTCATTTCTATAGTTTGCTTTAATCACATCAATCATACTGTGTGTCTGGGCTCTGTAGGTATTTGAATATTTTTAGCCCTAGCCTAGCTGATTTTCTAGTTTCTTCTACTTATAAATTGTTTGATCTGTATCTATCATATACAGGGGAAATGGTAGCAGTAATAGAAATGCTTAGCAAGAGTGTATTTTAGCCATGGTTTTCTAAGGGTTTTCCATGTATAATCTCATTTAATCTTCAAACAACCCTTTGACATCATTATTATTACTGTTGTGCCCATGTTACCCATGAGGAACAGAGGACTTGAGAGGTTAATTTGCCCAAGGTTATGTGGTGGCTAAGTAGTAGAACTAGGGTTTGAATTCAGTAATCTCATTTCAGAGATTATGTTTCTAACCATTAGGCTCTGCAATGGGAAAGTCAGTATGTTATAGGGCAGGGAGAGGAGCACCCCAGAACCCCCAAACCTGCCCTCTCTGAATGGGTTCTGTCATTTGCCGCATTAAGACAACATATAAGGCCTTTAATGGAAAGGAACTTTAATACAATTAGGGTACAATACAGAAAGGACAAAGAACATAGTGACTAAGTTAAGCATTTAAAGTTACTTATCTCCTTGAGGGTAAAAGTTCAGCCAAATAGGATTGGCCCAAAGTAAGGCCCAAAAGCCTGCCACAAGTCCAAAGGACCTTTTAGTAGCAACCCATAGAAAAGGGTTAGAAAGAGTCAGACAAATCTGGGAGGAAAAGAACAAAATCAAAATTAAGATGAAAACTGCCATTGTTAACCTCCCCACGGTACTTTCACCCACATCTGTTCCAACCAGTCCAAGACCAAAAAGCAAGTGCAGCTTCTTCACATGTGTCTGCTCCACGTGCCTCCTCTAAGCTTTTTTGGTGCTTTCCATCTTGTTTCTTTCCTTTATTCCTTCTTCTCTGCAGAATCTTTTCCTCTTCAGCTTCACCCACTTAGGGCAGAACCAGGATTCTGGAACTTCCCCCTTTCTTGGGACAACTCTGTTACAAGTACATTTTGGAGAAAGGCTTTTGGTTCTAAGTGTGTGAGAGAATGATGGTGAGTGTGTCACCGTGGTCATGGTCATGGGGGGATGAAGCTTCTCAAGAGACCTGCTACTCTAGGAAGAGCAGTGTGAATCCTTAACAATCTTTCGGAGATCCTTAGGACCTCAACCCCAATCCTTAGGGCTGATTCCCCAACCCCTAAGTCACCAGAGGGAGAGACCCAAGATAGTTCTTGTGAAAATGAAGAATTAAGAGCATAAAGGAATGACTTTGAAAAAGGGAAGGGGATAAAAAACAACATGACAGTTTGGGGTTGGAGGAGGGTGGCATAGTAAAGCTAAACATGTGTTAACCCCTTTCTTTTGCTAAGACATGAGAGAGCAAACTCAGGATTTGGACAGCAGGCAGGAAGTCTGATACTGCTGCACATTTATCAATCAGATATGCAAACGCCGATGAACAACCCGATTTTACAGGATTATTCAGAATGCCACTGGGCAGTGGAGCTACAGGAAGGGTTTAATGACTAATTTAAATTGCTGGTTTATCAGCTATGGGTATCCGAAATATATAATAGATTTTAGTGAATAAAACATGGTTAAGTCTCCTGAAGAGACATAAAAAAAGTTTAAATATGAAACCATATTGGCCTGGTTTTTTTTCTAAAATGTATGTAATTTTCTTCTTCGATAATCATAATTTTTTATTCTTCTTTCATTTTTATTCCTTTTGTGAGAAAAAATTGTTATTGAAAATTATATAATTAATAAGAGGTAAATGGAACACATATATAAAAGAAAAGGGTAGCTGCTCTGATTAATATATGGATTAGAGAAGTGGTCTAGCTGTTATGATGTTTTTGGGAACATTCATAGTAAACTAAGTTCAGAGCTCTATTTTTCCATTATAATACATTTATGAAATACTTGTTTTGTTTTGGGATGTGGCTGGGAGACAGGGAAGAAAACAATGTGATTAAGGTTCAGTGTATATTCAAAAGGTTTATAATTTTGCTTCAGTCTGAGGCTTGGTGATGGTGACTGGCATTTCATTTGGCTGATGTGAGGTGAATGGATACCAAAGTGGAATTGATCTACAGTCACAAAATATCACCCCCTGATTACCTGATACTGTGGACCATATTCAGAATGCACCAGGCTGCATCCCGGGCTGTTGTCAGACCTCTAGTCTGATACATTAGGCCTTTACTACCTTCTTCCAAACAGTGTAAAATGCATGTAAGTTACAATATTAAATTTCTGTTTTTCTAATCAATTCCTAAGATGGAAAATGGCTAAGCCAGCTCAGCAGAAACTGGCCCTGTTCTCTACTTCTGTTAAAACTGCTTTTAAAAGTATATAGAGTGTTTTAGGGACATACTTACGACTTATGCTGACGACTTTTTACTTCAGGAAAAGGTTAAGACAACCGTGACCAGGAGTGGGAAGGCAGGAATTTGTGAGAAAGTGGATATGATTTTGGATCGGCTCCTTTGACCAAATGCTACCGGTTTTGAAAAGTTCCGTAATTAAGGGTGACTTGTTTTGATTTCCATCATTGTCCCTAAAGCCTTCCCAAGTAGTTTCTTGTCAAATATATGTAAAAACGGGGGCTCATTAGGCAGATGTTGCCTCCCATAAGGTACCTTGTTTCCCCTTTCAACAGAAAGTACCTCTGACCTCCTCAAACAGAAAAATTCTGAAGCAGTTACCACTGCAATTCATTTTACAGAAGTTTTAAACTGCTGCCAAGTCCTGACCCCATCTTATCCTGGTCCTCTCATTAGAGTCCATGCGCGAACTGACATTCTGTCCTTTTAACAAGCAAATCCTGCCACAAGGATTAAAATCTGTGATGTACAGTGATGGTGGGGTTGGTTTAGGGGTGGGAAGACTAGAAAGGAAAGTTATTTTGATGTAAAAAAGAAAGACTATGCATGTCTATACACTACTTAGGAAGCAGGTCTATGTGGGTGTGGGCTGTATGAAAACATTCAGGGAAGAGCAAGACCAAGACCCCAAGGTATGTTTTCTTCATTTCCTTTGCCTGGGTTTGGGAGTGATAGTGAGTAGAGTGTTGGTGAATCTTAGAATGGATCCTTTTCCTAACACTGGTTATGGGATCATTCATTTAGACCCTTTACTAATTTAAAGTGTACACATGGGTGAGTCCCTCAATTCATTTTAGTGTTCATCTTGGCAAAGCTTTGTCCTCATCTGCAAGGTGAAGGGCCTGGACTTCTTGCCCTCCATGGTGTCCTCAGCTCTGTAGGTACATGTTTCTAGCTGAGATGCTCTGTGGCTGACACAGGTGTAGGGAACACCAGTGATGTCTAGGCCAAGTGTTTGAAATAGTTCTGTTCATCACAAATGATAAGGGATGTGCTTTGACAGAAGAAAGGAGAGAAGCAGAGACTGGCCTGGCATTCCTAGCTTCGAGAAGTCTCTATATTTAGGTAAGGGAAGTGAGGCTCATTTGGTTTCAGGTATTCTATGCAGATGGTACTCATTATTTCTTCTATAGCTTCAACCACACAGAACTCGCTAAATTTCAGAGGATACATTGCAATAGCAAAAGGTCAGCAGATTTTAAGCCTTAAAGAGTGAAACTGGCTGTAACAAAATCACCTGTTTCTTTCAGTTTCACTGAAAGACTTAACTTTGTCATTCTTACTTAAAATATGACTTTTTAAAATTGTTCATATAAACAAAGCTTTAATTTTGAGAAATAAGAAGTTTCACATGTAAAACCCTGAAAATTAATGTGACCAAAATCCCATAGTTATATGTCAGATATTTTCTTTGTTGTGTTAGATCAAGAATATATAACTAGCATTTTGAGAAATGGCATTGGGGTGGAAAAGGAAATGGTTTATAAATTGTAGACTCACTGCAATTAATAGGAGGAAATACATCGGCTCTTTTCATGTAATCAAACACACATGAACAGTTTCTGCTTGCATCATGGGTGTGGCAATGAAGACAACATGGGTGAGGGAAGGAGCCAACTTTAAAGATGTTTATTTTTTTTTGCTTATGAGAACCATGTGGAATTAACTATATAGAAACACTCATCTGAAAGTTAAATAATTACATCAACAAGTTAATATTCAACTCTTTGAGGGCAGAGATGGTCTTACTATTTTTTAATTCTTAGTCCTTACAACAGTACTTACAACATGAAGCATTTGGTACATTTGAGGGAGGAAGAAAAAGTTTTTCCTTATAAAAGTTGGGGAAAAGTTTACATTTCCTCAGGGTGAGGAAGAACTAATCATTTTCAAAAGTGGTAAAAATCCACAAATGAAAATCAGATAATTCTATTGAGTATAGTTGAAGTTATTCTTTTAGTACATGTTTATTCTTTGACTATAATGTTCTAGGTAATGTATTAGGGTTAGCATAGCTAGGTGAAGAATAAGACACTCTTGGCCTTCAGTGGATATTTCTTTTTTTTTTATTTAAAATTTTTTTAAATTTACATATATTTGACATCAATTGTATCCCCATGTATTCCCCATCACCATATCACCAGTGCACCATCACCTCAGTCCCCCATGCTCCCGTCTGCCCTCCACCCTTTCCCTCTTCCCTCCCCACCAAGTGTCCCCAGTTCGTCCTTGTCTTTTCAGTTTTGATTTTTGTGTCTTTCTTGTTGTTATTATTATTGTTCTTATTCCTTTCCTTGATCCTTATTTGGTTCCCTTATATTCCTCCTGGTAGGAACCATCTGGTATTTTTCTTTTGCCTTCTGACTTACTTCACTGAGCATAATCCCTTCCAGTTCCATCCATGTCAGTGGATATTTCATTGAATAGACGAGATAAAATATACATGAGGAAATGGTGACAAGAGATATAGAGTGATATAAAGATGACTTAAATTGTGTAAATCTTTAAGGGGGATATTGCTTTGGGCAGATGGAATGTACTGAAAATAATCTGATTTCTCTCACAAAGATGGGCATTATTAGAACTCTCTGACAAGATAGTGAGACTGAGACTTGTGAAGAATTCAGAGTTTATGAAAGTTTGGTTTTCTTTGTGATGGATGCATGGGGCTTTTTAAGTTACCATATGCTGATTTTGGGATCAGAGGGTGTTAATCAGGAAGCAACACTGGGGCTGAGTCTCACAGACCATGTTGCAGTAGAACACTGTCTTACAAAGTTTCCCATTCATTTTGGTGCTCTATGGCTTTCCTTCCTTCCCTTCCTTGCTGACCCTCCATAAGCCAAGTTAGAATCCCTTCTGCAGAATTCTCAAACTGAACTTAATACAGTGTGAAGGAACTATGGGAAATGTCATGGGAAATTTCATTTACCATGTCCCTCACCACATAGTGAGGGAAAGAAGGACCAAAGTAGAGAAAATAAAGCTGACCTATCAATAAGAACAGAAATGAGAGAGGGAAGGAGAGAGGGAGAGAGAAAGAGGGAGAGAGAGGGCTAGAGTGAGACACACAGAGAGAGAGAGGTCTTCAATTTCCCCAAACTCAGTTGAAGCCGACTTTCCCTTCACCTCTGCTGTCGCTGTAGGAGATAGTCCAGAATCCTTCTGATCCTTGTGACTAATTTAGGCTCAAATTTATTTTCATATAATTTACAACCAAAAAGTAAGTAATATGATGAGGTGGTTTTAGAAGGCAACATAAGTAAGTTAAGGAAGAGGGGAACTGAGAAGAATCCCTCTGTTTGGGTTGCCTGAAAAGCAGAGCTGAGACAAATGGGATATACTATACAACTATTATGTCAGAGAGTATGGTCCTGGGGAGAAGCCTGAGGCAAAGGAGTTGAAGAAGGACACAATAAAGATGTGTAATTGATTTGGTTGTTACTTGATATGAAGTACAAATTATTTCTCTGATCTCTGAGGGGAGGCACTAATCCACTGACTCCTATCTCCTAAGGTCAAAGTTTTGCTTGATGGGATGATGGAGCATGAGTTCTTTGTTCCATCATGTTGCACTACCTGGCCGCATAAGGATCCAGCCTATCAGCAGCCACAGGGAAACCTTGACAGGAGAAGAGAGGTACACAGAGCAGACCTGAAGTGAAGTGTTGTTGAGTTTTGTCTACATGAAATTATGCAGAGTTAATAAAATGCCACCTATTTCTCTTCTTTCACATAAAAATTTAAATGTTAATGCACATAAGTGCATAAAAAAGTATAGGAAAACTAGTTAGCACTAGCATTTAGTAGATCTTATGGACTGTTACTACTAGTACTTTTACTACTATTATTAAAGGAGTTAGTAAAGAGTAATGGTACCATCAAGGTACATAGGATGAGTTAGAATGGAGGAGACCAGTTAGATCTAAGAGTATATTAAGTGAATTAATCAGAAGATTATCAAGAGAGTTCAGATGAGCAGATAAATAAAACAAATTGATTTATTTTTGAATGTCATTTGATTCTCTAGATTTGTTTTTGGCATCTCTTTTTTGTAGAAAGAGATTTCTACACCAAAGAGTATCGGTGCAAATATAAATTAGTCTTGGCATCAGGGAGTAATCTGGACCAGTAGAGACTGAGGTAGACTGTAGAGTCTGTATGTTGTACAGAAATAATCATAGCTCAATAACAATTGATTGATGCTCTTGAAGAAATCAGGCCAAGTGGAGACTTGATTTTTGAAGAGTACCTGGAATCCTGAGATTTATATAAAGTCACCCACATTAAAATGTTGGTTAAAATTTTTCTAAAATATGATGTGAGATAAAGAAAATACATCTAAAGTCTTATTTGTCAGCCGTGGTTGTTTTTCACACTCTCTATGAAAAGCTGAATATTAGGGATGACACAGAAGCCAGATTAGGAAGCCTATCTTAATGATATCAGACTGAGCAGTACCTCACTGGCACAAATATCAGTAAAATGATTCTTCCCTTACAGTCTGGGTGGGAGATAGACACGTAAACATATAAGACAGTATGATCAATACAATCACAAAGATGTGGCCAAGATATTCTAAGAGCACAGAGGTAACACAACTATCTAAGGAAGACTTTTTGGAAGGGGTACACAGAATTGCTAAATAGTAATAGAAAAGACCTTAAAGTTAGCCATAGTTGCTTTTTTCCCTTCAATATTTGCATTAACTCTTATTTAGAATAGTTAAGGCAAATATTGAAATTTGAAGGCGTACATAATAATTCTGTACCTTATTAAACTTCATGTTTTAGAAGATAATAAATGCATTGATATTTCCTCTTAAGAGTGAAACTTTTTGGGAAGCAGGGAAAGCTTATTTGCCAAACAGAAATATTTATCTCTTAGAAAGAGACCATTTCACCTGACAGGAAAAAATATTTCGAAACTGTAGAGTACCTGTTCAGTCAACATTAAAGAGAATTGACTTTTTTTTCTTTGTTTCTCAGACTTGGAAAATGTGGCTGGTTTTTATCTGGTCATCAGATAAGACTGCTTTTTTATATTTTTATTATTATTTTTTTAGTATCAGACACAGATTTTATTTTAGGAGACAATAAACAACTTTTATATGCATATTTCTGCACTGAAATAATTAAATCTTTTAGAAATACCCTGGAGGATCTTTGAGATATAAGGTTGCCTTTGAAGATCTTTCATATCTGTTTGAAATCTGAAATTTTCTTTTTCTTTTTTATAGGAAAACAGTACTTGTTCTTGATAGATATAGCCTATTAAAAATAAAAATAAAAGCAAACCTACTAATTTAGACCAAATTTGTTAAATTAGTTTAATTACCATTTTCTCTAATGTTAATGTGAGCAACATGGAGGCCCCCACAATGGAACCATCATGTTGCTTCGAGTCAATTATTATCTTACATTATTTTAACTTCTGTTTATTTTTCTCCCTATCAATAAAAATGTGACAGCCACATTTTAGAAGATAATGGACACACAACCTTCAGGACAAGGAAACTATATAATGTGTTTTAGCCACTAACAATATTCTAGAACTGAGGACTAGTTCCTGTGCCTGTAAAATGTTACTAATTATGGCTTTGGCTAGTTCATATGTTATAATAAACCAGATGGAATATGGGGTACATTTTTGAACCATTTAGAAGAGGGTGAAAGAATTTTATAGCAGTTTAGTGTTATAAATGAGTCTGCAGAAGAGATGTGTAAGATGATTAAAAAAAAAGAACAAGCTGTTCTCACAAGCTTTAGAAGTATGGACTTAAATAAACAGATGAGCCATGTGCAAATTATTTAAACCTCTTCTAAACCCTGTCATATTTGGAAGGAGCCTGAAAGGTTATTCAGTGGCATTTATTTAACTACCATAAATATCTTTATTTGAAAGTTCTTTGCTTGAGATTTTATTATTGAATGAGAAAATTACTTCTCTTAAAGAATTCTGTAATTACTACTGTTCTTTCCTAAAAGTCTGAATCAATTTACAGATATTATTTTGAAAAACCTCATCTATATTTTTATGAGATTTTCCTTTCTTCTAATAATATATACTTCTAATGAATGTATAATTTTAAAGATTTAAAATTGATTAATTAATTTACTTATAACATAACTTGGGTCTGGTCCAGCAGCACCTTGACAAACTATGACAGGTAGAGTAGAGCGTGGACTTGAGAACAGACCTGGCACTTGCTCTAGGAATGAATCTGGTTACAGATGTAGCGTGGCAACAATCTGACAAATAAGTTAGGGTGGCCAAAACCATATGAAGAATGAAGTATTGGGGTTCCAAAACAACATACCGAGAGATTCATGGGGCACAGTAGGAAGAAATGAACTGATACTTGATGGGCAAAAACCCAGACATTTAAACTCAACGAAATTAGTGAATTAGACCCAATTCCCAGATTCCTAGGTGGGGTCTTGGAAAGAACAACACAAGACCCAGTGCTTCATAGCTTGGGTAAGAAAACAGAGAACTTAAAATAAAAAGACTAAACTCAAGGGATCAAAGCAGGAAATACAGAGTCACACAACCATGATATAGGTATAGAGTTCACTGTCCCCCAGTGTGCAACCTCCCTTCCTCTTTCACTACCACAGTCTCCTTTGGGAAGATATCAGATAGTTGGCATGCAATAACCTCAGTCAGCTCCCAGGATGAGTCCTTAATGACTTTACCAGGTGGCATGTTGTTGATGACCCAAGCTGGATCAGTCATAGTGAGTGCCAGGATTTTAGTAAGACTGTTAAAATGCAGATGTTCTCTGTCTTTTTGTTACTACTACAGTCAGTTCTACTGTCACAAGTGGAGTCACACTGAGGAAAAAGTTGATACAAGGAGATGGGAAGAACTGGAAATTGGTTGGGTAATGAAGACAATGCCTCAAATATAGCAAACTTTGGGATCTTGTGATGCCTGATGACAACTATTCTGTTTCCCTTATGTATTCCTTTTTGTTGCTGCCCCAATTTGGATTGGGTTTCCTGCCACTTGTGATTGAAAGTCTTTGGTACTTTAGCTGCTAATCAGGGATAACAATGAAGCCCAGGTCTAAGTGCTCAAGTTTCATGGTGAACACATAAGTTAGGAGTAAGAGAGAAGTCTTGTCATGATTTGGGTAATGTGACGTTAGAGGTGATCTGATCTTGAATTATAAAATATTGGGAATAAATATTCAAATTTTGTTTGCTGAAAATTACAATAAGTTCTAGAATTTAAAGTGAAAGTTGAACCTGCACATGGGAAACACAGTTGATAGAAGGAACAAGGCATAACAAACAGGAAAGTCTTGAGTCCATTTACAGAATTCCTAAATTTGACTTATGCTTGGAAATGAGAATAAAATTTTGGGGTGGTATTTAATCTTTAACTTTATAATGTAGATCAAAGGAAAATGAAAAATATGAATGCATATAAATACATTTTTAATTAATATAAATAAATTTCATAACTAATATTTAAAGACAAGTCATTCTCTCTATTTTAACTGACACCAAATGCACATGAACAAATATGGCAGTTATAACTAGAGGTTAAGTTTGTTTGCTGTCTTTTCTAAAAGATACTATACTTCTCTGTTTATTGTTATATTCCAGTGCCCAGTATAATTATTGTTTAGGAAATTGAATAGATAACCCAAGTGTCTTCCCCTTAACCCACCTTGAGATAAGGACTAGGGTGGAGGTAGTTTGTTTGGGTTGTAGACTGAGGCAGTCAGACAAGGAAGTAGGGAAGTGAGACCCAGAAAGAATTAGTAAGTTCTATTGTAAGCAACAGGAGTCCAATTCCATTAGAAATGGTTTGAGGAACTATGTGAGACATGCCTCAGAATTTTCCTACTGGACAAAAAGAAAACTTCCACACTCACTTGGTGAGGATTGACTCCATTCCTATATGTTAACTTGCCACACTTCTTGTGTTGTACTTGTCTGTAGTGACACGTGATCCTCCAGTGTAGAGAAAGCCCTCAAACAGAAATAGGGAGAGTCAGGAACTTGAGAGAGGGAATTTTCAGTGTGCCAAAAACCATCTGCCACAGCTACAGGTGAACTTTGAGGCAGACCAAGAATATATGGGGTGGATACCAGTAGTTATCTGCCACACTGGTAATCAAGATATTTATTTTTAACTGGCCAACATTTCTTACCTATTTCTTCAAGTCAAGAATCATCCCTTCATTTGGTGAACTACTAGTCTTCCATTCCACACATTTCTGGTATGTCTGACAATCAAGAACTCCTGGATTCCATCTCATTGACCTAGAATTTTCTATGTGAACAGTGGAAAAGAAGATGTCTCTTTCCTTTGATTTAACTTATTAGAATGATATAATCCTGGAGTTGTCTGCAGTCATGCTTCCCCTCCAACTACTGCAATGAGGGAGCTAAATTAGGAGAGAATGAAGCCAATATATATAGAGAGAAGCCAAATCAAAGACTAAAGATAATAACAGATAAGGCTGACACCTTAGATGAAATCCTTCCTTAAGATTGATCTGCTTTTGTCAGAAAAGTACCCCTTACCTACTCAGTTCTATAAGGAGCCAATTTTCCTCTCTACCTCTCCATTTTTTCTTTGCATATTCTAGATTTAATTGGATTTCTCTCACAACCAAAATTTATTGACCAATTACTCATCATATATAAATATATGAAAAATATATATGTATATATACGCACACACACAATGTGTCATAAGTGGGTTGACATAGATTAACTGTTAGTTTCTAGGAGGCTAAAAACCCTGAAATGAAACACATGTATTTTATTTATACTATGGAAAAGTAACAGTTGAGAAAAATACAATTTTCTACCCCTGTTGTAAGAATAGAACAAAATAGACACACAAATCTTGTGTGGTCTACTGCACAGTAATTATCTTCAGAAGAACCTGTGTATGGCACTTTGAAGGGGTGGGCTTATATACAGATTTTATTTAGGACATCAAAGTGCCCAGGGACCATAGCAGG
This sequence comes from Galemys pyrenaicus, assembly GCA_019455555.1. Lineage (NCBI taxonomy): Eukaryota > Metazoa > Chordata > Mammalia > Eulipotyphla > Talpidae > Galemys > Galemys pyrenaicus. The sequence continues at coordinate 12,630,760 of JAGFMF010011796.1, forward strand.
TGAAGTCCATTAAGAGAAGCTTTGTAATGGCTATATGTTCTTTGTTTTTTTGTGTATTCTTCTAAAGATTTTTTTTAAAAGATATTTTACTACATATTATCTTAATTGAATAGTAGTACTTCACCAAGACATCTTAAATACTCCTGCTTTTCCCTCTTCTTTTTGCTTCAACTACTAGAAACAAATTTAAGAATTAATTTGACAACATTGTTACCTATTTAATAAAGCTTTTATTATTTCCTTAATTTTGTTAAGTAGAAAAGCGCTATACTTTCAATCTGTTCCTATAAAACTGTTTATTTACTGCTTGATTTTCTATTTGATATTCTCATAACACATATCAAATAGAAAAATAGTCTCAAATTATTTGTATTTATATAAATACCCATGTAAAACAAATTATGAGAAAGTGATGAGGAAACATGAAAAAATGATTTATGCATGATTCTGATAAGAACCTGTGGTGTTTTATATAATTTAACAAACTTTTTAGTAGCTTATGTTGGCTAGGGATTTTCTAGACCTAAAAAATAGGTTGCAGATCCAGTTTTCCTATAAAGCCTGGTAGATGATTCTTGTTACTGTAAATTATGACCAAGAAATCTCTGTGAGACTCAACTGTCTTTCCGGCAATGGAATTCTAAGAAGACAGATCTGGAACCATGGAGTTTATACCCTGCTATTTCAACGCCATTGCAAAGAACACATTGATACAGGTAAATACTGCTCATGGATGAGTTGTGGCAAGGTTGGGACAGAGGAGACATGTTTACCTGGAATAACTGAGGCTGGCGAACTGGAGCAAGAATGCAAGTAATAATTAAAAAGGGAAGGGAAGGTCATGGTGGGGTTGAGCACCAGGATGGAAAGAGCTTAGGGTTGTAAACAGGAAATTAATTTTAAGTTGAGAGCAGGGGGATTGGAAGAAAGTTGGATCAAGAGAATAAGTGTTAACTTTGTAAACAATAAGGTGGTTAAATACCTGCTTTTCTGGGATGCCAGCAGGAGTAAATTTGATGGCTCAAAGGAGGTGTTAAAACATTACCTACAAGCCAAATGACTGAAAATCAAAACAGTAAAAATAAGCTATCAGTTTACTTACAATGTGATAAATACTTGGTCAGATTAAATAACTTTTCCAAAGTGATTGTACTAATTTATGTGGCTAACTACAGTGTATGGAAATTCCATTTTTTTCACATTCTCACCAACAGTATCATCAGTCTCTTTTAGCATAGAATTATGGATATTAGTAACAACAGAAAATATATATCTTATGAGAAATAGATGAGAACAAATATTCTCTAAACTGAGAGAATATTCTAGGTAGATAAGAATATGTAAAATAGTCACTTGGGGAAATTGTTCTATTTCTTTGTGTTAAGTAATTCCCATCCATAAAATTAGGATAATACTTTATAAAATTGTTGTAAGGATTTAAATGTGTTAAAACCTTCAAAAGCATGTTGTGTTTGCAGTGTTAGCTGTTCTTAGTGTAGCTTTGCTTATAGTTCACTCTTTGGTTGCTAAAGAGTGAACAAAACTTCCTGGGTACATTCTTCTATGGACTGTGTTAGGAATTCCACAGAACTTCCACATTTTACAGTTTAACCAGTCCCACACTCATTTAAACATAAAGATCATAAAAGGCACTATTTTAGTCACTACCTGACAATGACAGACAAAAAAACTCATGGGAAACAATGGTTAGCTAAGAGGGAAGGGAAAATCAAGTGGGTTGTCTTCTTCATGTTTCTATTATAAATATCTTTTAAAATTAAGAACAGTCAAAAGTATTCATTTTCCTTCAAACTTGCTTCATGGGTTTAAGAAATACTTGTTCCAATTTTCTAAATCTAAGTCTAAGAAATAGAATGGAGAAAATAGCATTTTAAACTCATTATTGTACACATACAAATGAATTTTAGTGATTTATACATTTCAGGCATATATATATAGAGAGAGAGAAAGAGGGAAGGAGGGGGAGAGAGAGACAGAGAGAGAGTGAGAGAGAGAATCATCAGTGGTTAATTTTGTAAGTTTGAGTTGCTATGTGAAATTAGTACCTCTCCCTCTGTTTATTTGTTTGTTTATTTATTTATTTATGCATACAAGAGCTAGTGTACAGGCCAGAGGCAGGGGGTGAGAGGATTCACTAGAGACAGAGCAGGGAGCAGAACAGGCAGATGGATTGAAATACACTGCTGAGGGGAGCAGCAGTCAAGGCAGGAGAGGTCTGCTGGGTCCCCTCCCTGGCTGGGGATCAAACTCTCATTGCGGTGGCTGCGGAAGTTCCACAGTGCAGCACTCAACCCCTTGCACCACCAAGGAGGCCCAGAACCTCTTCCTCTTGATGATACATTATTATTTGGGCTATCAGGGGTTAGTTTCATGACAATGAGGAGTTATCTGGGGACAAAACTTTATTCTGCCTCAAATGATGACTCTGTGTGTGTGTATAAAGGTTATGTGTTGGGAAGAAAAGATCTGAAGACAATAAGGGCTTATTAGTTTCTTGGCAGAACTGGTAAATGGTAGGAGGTAACTACACATTATGTATGTAAAAGAGGGAGCATTTCTGATGTTGGGATGGTGGAAATAGTTGAACATTTGAAAAGTGAAGCTTTTAATCTTTGTATTTTTGAGCCTGATTTAATACTTCCTGGGATTTTAAACAAAAAGATGCCTATGAAACTGAACTTTAAGAGAATTAATCTCTACCAGTCTTGCCTTGAAGGAAGTCTCCATATTAATTTAGGTGGTTTCCAGAGATTTTTCTGCTAGAACCAATTCTGGTATTTAAACTTACTCGTGGATAACAGGAAGGAAGGAAGGAAGGAAGGAAGGAAGGAAGGAAGGAAGGAA